>OZ038385.1:78748829-79306329 GCA_964036045.1 Eutreptiella sp. 'Long Island Sound 2002'
CGAACCTGCTTCATGTCTTCCTCCCAATGCCTGCCTGATGGGCTAGTGTACTCATTTGGGCTGAAAAGGTCCCAGAACCAGCGAGGCAGCTGGGAGGTCTCATCCCTATGCAAAGGGCAATTCGACAGGCAAAAGGTGGGTTTCAGCAGTGGCCAGGGCTTCAAGTTACTTCACTGCTCAAAGGGCTGGATCTGTCAGAGGCTAGCTTTCAATCCTCCATCCCCAGGCTTCAATTGAGTCCCTCCCTTCAGCTCACTTGGATTCACCGTTTTAAGGCTTTAACAGCCCTGTCGTCTTTGCACAAGGAGGGTGAAATGCAAAAGTCCGAATGGTCCAATGGAAGTTGATGCCTTCATCTTTTCCTCCAGACATTTCTCCAAATGCTTTTCATGTTTTGAAGTTTTTGCATACCCAACCCTCCCCCGTTGCAATCCTTCCCCCCCCCCCCCCCTTCTCGATAAGGGTGATCGTCACTTTGACAAAAAAGCGTAGAAAATCCTAGGCACCATAGGCGCCGAAGATAAATTGTCTATGGGCTATACTGGAACTGCTGCAGTTGTACTGCTACCATTGTGTGTTCCAACCGAAACCGGCTCGCTGTTGTTGCCTTTTCTCCTTCCAGCAGCAGCTCACTGGTTGTATTATGACATGAAAAGCCACTTCTTCATCAGCTGAGGTGGACCAGCAGTTGTTGGTGTCGGTGTCCACATTTGTGGTTGGTGGTCTGACTGACTCCTGCGATATATCAAGGGATCCGTCAGACAATGACGCTGGGATCTCATTGAACCCATTCACTGACATGGAGCATAGCACAATACTGTGCATTTACTGAAGCGGCTCCTCAAGACATGCCACTGCATTGCAAACACTTTACCAAATCCAAAGCCCCCGTTGAGGGGGAGAATGCTTCAGACTGTGCGTGTGTCGCTTGACCTGCACCATGTACTCTTCAGATGCCATTGCCGGCCGTGTGAAATCACATGTGTTGTAAGGGAAGTGCGGTGGCAACAGAGCATGATGGAATATGGAACACATGGAGCCCCCCCACAGCAGTTGTGCAATCTCTCCTCTGTTTCACATCCAAAAGGTCAGGAAGATGCACGTTCACCCACACATGAAAGCACTGGAGTCTCCCACTCTTTCCTTGTGGACCCCTTCAAGGGCCCAGCCTGTGTGGCTGGCCAACATCATCATCCGTCATCAGGGAAGGAGGAGGAGGCAGCCTGTTTGGGGACCACTGCAACTACAAAGACCGGCAAGGGGCAAGGGGTGTGAACCGGGCAAGTTTAACTACAGCCATCCCCAAACGTGCAGCACCCGTAGTGCGCCATCAGTGGCCTGCCTCCATTCGTGATGGATTTCTTTTTCGCACATTCAATAGTCATTTGCTATCAAAAAATCCGGGATTGTTTGACGTGGACCAGGTCATTTCCTCCGTTTTCCCCTCTCTTGCTTGCTGGAGAGGGGAAGACAGCGAACCTGCTTCATGTCTTCCTCCCAATGCCTGCCTGATGGGCTAGTGTACTCATTTGGGCTGAAAAGGTCCCAGAACCAGCGAGGCAGCTGGGAGGTCTCATCCCTATGCAAAGGGCAATTCGACAGGCAAAAGGTGGGTTTCAGCAGTGGCCAGGGCTTCAAGTTACTTCACTGCTCAAAGGGCTGGATCTGTCAGAGGCTAGCTTTCAATCCTCCATCCCCAGGCTTCAATTGAGTCCCTCCCTTCAGCTCACTTGGATTCACCGTTTTAAGGCTTTAACAGCCCTGTCGTCTTTGCACAAGGAGGGTGAAATGCAAAAGTCCGAATGGTCCAATGGAAGTTGATGCCTTCATCTTTTCCTCCAGACATTTCTCCAAATGCTTTTCATGTTTTGAAGTTTTTGCATACCCAACCCTCCCCCGTTGCAATCCTTCCCCCCCCCCCCCCTTCTCGATAAGGGTGATCGTCACTTTGACAAAAAAGCGTAGAAAATCCTAGGCACCATAGGCGCCGAAGATAAATTGTCTATGGGCTATACTGGAACTGCTGCAGTTGTACTGCTACCATTGTGTGTTCCAACCGAAACCGGCTCGCTGTTGTTGCCTTTTCTCCTTCCAGCAGCAGCTCACTGGTTGTATTATGACATGAAAAGCCACTTCTTCATCAGCTGAGGTGGACCAGCAGTTGTTGGTGTCGGTGTCCACATTTGTGGCTGGTGGTCTGACTGACTCCTGCGATATATCAAGGGATCCGTCAGACAATGACGCTGGGATCTCATTGAACCCATTCACTGACATGGAGCATAGCACAATACTGTGCATTTACTGAAGCGGCTCCTCAAGACATGCCACTGCATTGCAAACACTTTACCAAATCCAAAGCCCCCGTTGAGGGGGAGAATGCTTCAGACTGTGCGTGTGTCGCTTGACCTGCACCATGTACTCTTCAGATGCCATTGCCGGCCGTGTGAAATCACATGTGTTGTAAGGGAAGTGCGGTGGCAACAGAGCATGATGGAATATGGAACACATGGAGCCCCCCCACAGCAGTTGTGCAATCTCTCCTCTGTTTCACATCCAAAAGGTCAGGAAGATGCACGTTCACCCACACATGAAAGCACTGGAGTCTCCCACTCTTTCCTTGTGGACCCCTTCAAGGGCCCAGCCTGTGTGGCTGGCCAACATCATCATCCGTCATCAGGGAAGGAGGAGGAGGCAGCCTGTTTGGGGACCACTGCAACTACAAAGACCGGCAAGGGGCAAGGGGTGTGAATCGAGCAAGTTTAACTACAGCCATCCCCAAACGTGCAGCACCCGTAGTGCGCCATCAGTGGCCTGCCTCCATTCGTGATGGATTTCTTTTTCGCACATTCAATAGTCATTTGCTATCAAAAAATCCGGGATTGTTTGACGTGGACCAGGTCATTTCCTCCGTTTTCCCCTCTCTTGCTTGCTGGAGAGGGGAAGACAGCGAACCTGCTTCATGTCTTCCTCCCAATGCCTGCCTGATGGGCTAGTGTACTCATTTGGGCTGAAAAGGTCCCAGAACCAGCGAGGCAGCTGGGAGGTCTCATCCCTATGCAAAGGGCAATTCGACAGGCAAAAGGTGGGTTTCAGCAGTGGCCAGGGCTTCAAGTTACTTCACTGCTCAAAGGGCTGGATCTGTCAGAGGCTAGCTTTCAATCCTCCATCCCCAGGCTTCAATTGAGTCCCTCCCTTCAGCTCACTTGGATTCACCGTTTTAAGGCTTTAACAGCCCTGTCGTCTTTGCACAAGGAGGGTGAAATGCAAAAGTTGCACAAGGGGACGGTGGGGTAGATTGATACATGCCCCAAGTGCGTTCAGCCGGCGTCACCGGTTTCTTTTTCCCTGACGAAGACCGCCTCGTCTGCCCCCTCCATTGCAGTGTTGTAGTGGAGTGGTCCCTCTTTTGTATGGTCTTCTGCACATCCGGGCATAGCTTCCTCCTTTCGCCTCCCTGAGGAAGGCCACTTGCTGTGGGGTGACCCAACGCCTGCAACAGCGTATACATCCCCTGCCCACACACATATGCAGATTGTGCCAGGGAGTTCCCCCAACGGATTCAGCACAGTGCACATCCCATGTGCAGGAGCACTTCAAGCCGCTGTGAATCACATTGCCTGTGTAGCTGCTCCTCTGAGCAAAATGTCAGCTGCTGGTCAGCCTGGTGGTCCTGGATATCTGTTCCAGGGGTTGGATATTTAACACCGTCCTCCTCATTGCATCACCTCTTTTCAATCGCTGGCGGTCACCCTGCCCATGCGCAGTGGTAGTGCTATGCCTTAGGGTGCTCCGTGCGCTGTGTGCACGCTGTGCAAAAGGTCGGCTGTTTGCCACCACCGGTAGCCAGTTTTTGGGGTATATGATTGGCACCGGCACCCACACAGCATTGTTGCATTGTGCCATTGCCATGGTGCATAATTGTAGCAACATCCCCCCACCTCTTCTGGTATGTACCCTTGCAAACGGGCGCCCTGAGCTGGGTTTGTGGTGATACATTCTCGGGGTGTCTGCTGCGGGACATCATATTTTGCCCCTCATGTCCTCAGACTTTCTATTGCATTCACCAGGGACAGCAGTGTTGGGATAAACACCGTAACAACTGGCGCTGTGCGTGCACTGTGTGACAATACCCCCTCAGTCATCGGAGCGTCGTCATTAGCGCCCAGGTCTGACATCGGCTGGCCATGTGCACTGGCAAAAGGCACCTCCCATTGCAGTTGCAGAACTGATGGCAAATGCAGTCCTCTCAGACTGAAGTGTTGGACCGTCTTCATAGATATTGTTCGCTTCATTTGCAATCATCGCGTTGCTTGTGGTGCTCCACACTTTACTTGGATTTACTGTTGCCGGGACGCAGTTGCGTTCAGCCGGCATCACTGGTTTCTTATTCCCTGACGAAGACCGCCTCGTCTGCCCCCTCCATTGCAGTGTTGTAGTGGAGTGGTCCCTCTCTTGTATGGTCTTGTGCACATCCGGGCATAGCTTCCTCCTTTCGCCTCCCTGAGGAAGGCCACTTGCTGTGGGGTGACCCAACGCCTGCAACAGCGTATACATCCCCTGCCCACACACATATGCAGATTGTGCCAGGGAGTTCCCCCAACGGATTCAGCACAGTGCACATCCCATGTGCAGGAGCACTTCAAGCCGCTGTGAATCACATTGCCTGTGTAGCTGCTCCTCTGAGCAAAATGTCAGCTGCTGGTCAGCCTGGTGGTCCTGGATATCTGTTCCAGGGGTTGGATATTTCACACCGTCCTCCTCATTGCATCACCTCTTTTCAATTGCTGGCGGTCACCCTGCCCATGCGCAGCGGTTGTGCTGCGCATCAGTCATCGGAGCGTCGTCATTAGCGCCCAGGTCTGACATCGGCTGGCCATGTGCACTGGCAAAAGGCACCTCCCATTGCAGTTGCAGAACTGATGGCAAATGCAGTCCTCTCAGACTGAAGTGTTGGACCGTTTTCACAGATATTGTTCGCTTCATTTGCAATCATCGCGTTGCTTGTGGTGCTCCACACTTTACTTGGATTTACTGTTGCCGGGACGCAGTTGCGTTCAGCCGGCATCACTGGTTTCTTTTTCCCTGACGAAGACCGCCTAGTCTGCCCCCTCCATTGCAGTGTTGTAGTGGAGTGGTCCCTCTCTTGTATGGTCTTCTGCACATCCGGGCATAGCTTCCTCCTTTCGCCTCCCTGAGGAAGGCCACTTGCTGTCGGGTGACCCAACGCCTGCAACAGCGTATACATCCCCTGCCCACACACATATGCAGATTGTGTCAGGGACTTCCCCCAACGGATTCAGCACAGTGCACATCCCATGTGCAGGAGCACTTCAAGCCGCTGTGAATCACATTGCCTGTGTAGCTGCTCCTCTGAGCAAAATGTCAGCTGCTGGTCAGCCTGGTGGTCCTGGATATCTGTTCCAGGGGTTGGATATTTAACACCGTCCTCCTCATTGCATTACCTCTTTTCAATCGCTGGCGGTCACCCTGCCCATGCGCAGCGGTTGTGCTGCGCATCAGTCATCGGAGCGTCGTCATTAGCGCCCAGGTCTCACATCGGCTGGCCATGTGCACTGGCAAAAGGCACCTCCCATTGCAGTTGCAGAACTGATGGCAAATGCAGTCCTCTCAGCCTTAAGTGTTGGACCGTCTTCATAGATACTGTTCGCTTCATTTGCAATCATCGCGTTGCTTGTGGTGCTCCACACTTTACTCGGATTGACTGTTGCCGGGACGTAGTTGCGTTTAGCCGGCATCACTGGTTTCTTTTTCCCTGACGAAGACCGCCTCGTCTGCCCCCTCCATTGCAGTGTTGTAGTGGGGTGGTCCCTCTTTTGTATGGTTTTCTGCACATCCGGGCATAGTTTTCTCCTTTCGCCTCCCTGAGGAAGGCCACTTGCTGTCGGGCGATCCAACGCCTGCAACAGCGTATACATCCCCTGCCCACACATATGCAGATTGTGTCAGGGACTTCCCCCAACGGATTCAGCACAGTGCACATCCCATGTGCAGGAGCACTTCAAGCCGCTGTGAATCACATTGCCTGTGTAGCTCCTCCTCTGAGCAAAATGTCAGCTGCTGGTCAGCCTGGTGGTCCTGGATATCTGTTCCAGGGGTTGGATATTTCACACCGTCCTCCTCATTGCATTACCTCTTTTCAATCGCTGGCGGTCACCCTGCCCATGCGCAGCGGTTGTGCTGCGCATCAGTCATCGGAGGGTCGTCATTAGCGCCCAGGTCTCACATCGGCTGGCCATGTGCACTGGCAAAAGGCACCTCCCATTGCAGTTGCAGAACTGATGGCAAATGCAGTCCTCTCAGCCTTAAGTGTTGGACCGTCTTCAAGGATACTGTTCGCTTCATTTGCAATCATCGCGTTGCTTGTGGTGCTCCACACTTTACTCGGATTGACTGTTGCCGGGACGTAGTTGCGTTTAGCCGGCGTCACCGGTTTCTTTTTCCCTGACGAAGACCGCCTCGTCTGCCCCCTCCATTGCAGTGTTGTAGTGGAGTGGTCCCTCTCTTGTATGGTCTTCTGCACATCCGGGCATAGCTTCCTCCTTTCGCCTCCCTGAGGAAGGCCACTTGCTGTGGGGTGACCCAACGCCTGCAACAGCGTATACATCCCCTGCCCACACACATATGCAGATTGTGCCAGGGAGTTCCCCCAACGGATTCAGCACAGTGCACATCCCATGTGCAGGAGCACTTCAAGCCGCTGTGAATCACATTGCCTGTGTAGCTGCTCCTCTGAGCAAAATGTCAGCTGCTGGTCAGCCTGGTGGTCCTGGATATCTGTTCCAGGGGTTGGATATTTCACACCGTCCTCCTCATTGCATCACCTCTTTTCAATTGCTGGCGGTCACCCTGCCCATGCGCAGCGGTTGTGCTGCGCATCAGTCATCGGAGCGTCGTCATTAGCGCCCAGGTCTGACATCGGCTGGCCATGTGCACTGGCAAAAGGCACCTCCCATTGCAGTTGCAGAGCTGATGGCAAATGCAGTCCTCTCAGACTGAAGTGTTGGACCGTTTTCACAGATATTGTTCGCTTCATTTGCAATCATCGCGTTGCTTGTGGTGCTCCACACTTTACTTGGATTTATTGTTGCCGGGACGCAGTTGCGTTTAGCCGGCATCACTGGTTTCTTTTTCCCTGACGAAGACCGCCTGGTCTGCCCCCTCCATTGCAGTGTTGTAGTGGAGTGGTCCCTCTCTTGTATGGTCTTCTGCACATCCGGGCATAGCTTCCTCCTTTCGCCTCCCTGAGGAAGGCCACTTGCTGTCGGGTGACCCAACGCCTGCAACAGCGTATACATCCCCTGCCCACACATATGCAGATTGTGTCAGGGACTTCCCCCAACGGATTCAGCACAGTGCACATCCCATGTGCAGGAGCACTTCAAGCCGCTGTGAATCACATTGCCTGTGTAGCTGCTCCTCTGAGCAAAATGTCAGCTGCTGGTCAGCCTGGTGGTCCTGGATATCTGTTCCAGGGGTTGGATATTTAACACCGTCCTCCTCATTGCATTACCTCTTTTCAATCGCTGGCGGTCACCCTGCCCATGCGCAGCGGTTGTGCTGCGCATCAGTCATCGGAGCGTCGTCATTAGCGCCCAGGTCTCACATCGGCTGGCCATGTGCACTGGCAAAAGGCACCTCCCATTGCAGTTGCAGAACTGATGGCAAATGCAGTCCTCTCAGCCTTAAGTGTTGGACCGTCTTCATAGATACTGTTCGCTTCATTTGCAATCATCGCGTTGCTTGTGGTGCTCCACACTTTACTCGGATTGACTGTTGCCGGGACGTAGTTGCGTTTAGCCGGCATCACTGGTTTCTTTTTCCCTGACGAAGACCGCCTCGTCTGCCCCCTCCATTGCAGTGTTGTAGTGGGGTGGTCCCTCTTTTGTATGGTCTTCTGCACATCCGGGCATAGTTTTCTCCTTTCGCCTCCCTGAGGAAGGCCACTTGCTGTCGGGCGATCCAACGCCTGCAACAGCGTATACATCCCCTGCCCACACATATGCAGATTGTGTCAGGGACTTCCCCCAACGGATTCAGCACAGTGCACATCCCATGTGCAGGAGCACTTCAAGCCGCTGTGAATCACATTGCCTGTGTAGCTCCTCCTCTGAGCAAAATGTCAGCTGCTGGTCAGCCTGGTGGTCCTGGATATCTGTTCCAGGGGTTGGATATTTCACACCGTCCTCCTCATTGCATCACCTCTTTTCAATTGCTGGCGGTCACCCTGCCCATGCGCAGCGGTTGTGCTGCGCATCAGTCATCGGAGCGTCGTCATTAGCGCCCAGGTCTGACATCGGCTGGCCATGTGCACTGGCAAAAGGCACCTCCCATTGCAGTTGCAGAACTGATGGCAAATGCAGTCCTCTCAGACTGAAGTGTTGGACCGTTTTCACAGATATTGTTCGCTTCATTTGCAATCATCGCGTTGCTTGTGGTGCTCCACACTTTACTTGGATTTACTGTTGCCGGGACGCAGTTGCGTTCAGCCGGCATCACTGGTTTCTTTTTCCCTGACGAAGACCGCCTGGTCTGCCCCCTCCATTGCAGTGTTGTAGTGGAGTGGTCCCTCTCTTGTATGGTCTTCTGCACATCCGGGCATAGCTTCCTCCTTTCGCCTCCCTGAGGAAGGCCACTTGCTGTGGGGTGACCCAACGCCTGCAACAGCGTATACATCCCCTGCCCACACACATATGCAGATTGTGCCAGGGAGTTCCCCCAACGGATTCAGCACAGTGCACATCCCATGTGCAGGAGCACTTCAAGCCGCTGTGAATCACATTGCCTGTGTAGCTGCTCCTCTGAGCAAAATGTCAGCTGCTGGTCAGCCTGGTGGTCCTGGATATCTGTTCCAGGGGTTGGATATTTCACACCGTCCTCCTCATTGCATCACCTCTTTTCAATTGCTGGCGGTCACCCTGCCCATGCGCAGCGGTTGTGCTGCGCATCAGTCATCGGAGCGTCGTCATTAGCGCCCAGGTCTGACATCGGCTGGCCATGTGCACTGGCAAAAGGCACCTCCCATTGCAGTTGCAGAACTGATGGCAAATGCAGTCCTCTCAGACTGAAGTGTTGGACCGTTTTCACAGATATTGTTCGCTTCATTTGCAATCATCGCGTTGCTTGTGGTGCTCCACACTTTACTTGGATTTACTGTTGCCGGGACGCAGTTGCGTTCAGCCGGCATCACTGGTTTCTTTTTCCCTGACGAAGACAGCCTGGTCTGCCCCCTCCATTGCAGTGTTGTAGTGGAGTGGTCCCTCTCTTGTATGGTCTTCTGCACATCCGGGCATAGCTTCCTCCTTTCGCCTCCCTGAGGAAGGCCACTTGCTGTGGGGTGACCCAACGCCTGCAACAGCGTATACATCCCCTGCCCACACATATGCAGATTGTGTCAGGGACTTCCCCCAACGGATTCAGCACAGTGCACATCCCATGTGCAGGAGCACTTCAAGCCGCTGTGAATCACATTGCCTGTGTAGCTGCTCCTCTGAGCAAAATGTCAGCTGCTGGTCAGCCTGGTGGTCCTGGATATCTGTTCCAGGGGTTGGATATTTAACACCGTCCTCCTCATTGCATTACCTCTTTTCAATCGCTGGCGGTCACCCTGCCCATGCGCAGCGGTTGTGCTGCGCATCACTCATCGGAGCGTCGTCATTAGCGCCCAGGTCTCACATCGGCTGGCCATGTGCACTGGCAAAAGGCACCTCCCATTGCAGTTGCAGAACTGATGGCAAATGCAGTCCTCTCAGCCTTAAGTGTTGGACCGTCTTCATAGATACTGTTCGCTTCATTTGCAATCATCGCGTTGCTTGTGGTGCTCCACACTTTACTCGGATTGACTGTTGCCGGGACGTAGTTGCGTTTAGCCGGCGTCACCGGTTTCTTTTTCCCTGACGAAGACCGCCTCGTCTGCCCCCTCCATTGCAGTGTTGTAGTGGGGTGGTCCCTCTTTTGTATGGTCTTCTGCACATCCGGGCATAGTTTTCTCCTTTCGCCTCCCTGAGGAAGGCCACTTGCTGTCGGGCGATCCAACGCCTGCAACAGCGTATACATCCCCTGCCCACACATATGCAGATTGTGTCAGGGACTTCCCCCAACGGATTCAGCACAGTGCACATCCCATGTGCAGGAGCACTTCAAGCCGCTGTGAATCACATTGCCTGTGTAGCTCCTCCTCTGAGCAAAATGTCAGCTGCTGGTCAGCCTGGTGGTCCTGGATATCTGTTCCAGGGGTTGGATATTTCACACCGTCCTCCTCATTGCATTACCTCTTTTCAATTGCTGGCGGTCACCCTGCCCATGCGCAGCGGTTGTGCTGCGCATCAGTCATCGGAGCGTCGTCATTAGCGCCCAGGTCTGACATCGGCTGGCCATGTGCACTGGCAAAAGGCACCTCCCATTGCAGTTGCAGAACTGATGGCAAATGCAGTCCTCTCAGCCTTAAGTGTTGGACCGTCTTCATAGATACTGTTCGCTTCATTTGCAATCATCGCGTTGCTTGTGGTGCTCCACACTTTACTCGGATTGACTGTTGCCGGGACGTAGTTGCGTTTAGCCGGCGTCACCGGTTTCTTTTTCCCTGACGAAGACCGCCTCGTCTGCCCCCTCCATTGCAGTGTTGTAGTGGGGTGGTCCCTCTTTTGTATGGTCTTCTGCACATCCGGGCATAGTTTTCTCCTTTCGCCTCCCTGAGGAAGGCCACTTGCTGTGGGGTGACCCAACACCTACAACAGCGTATACATCCCCTGCCCACACACATATGCAGATTGTGTCAGGGAGTTCCCCCAACGGATTCAGCACAGTGCACATCCCATGTGCAGGAGCACTTCAAGCCGCTGCGAATCACATTGCCTGTGTAGCTGCTCCTCTGAGCAAAACGTCAGCTGCTGGTCAGCCTGGTGGTCCTGGATATCTGTTCCAGGGGTTGGATATTTAACACCGTCCTCCTCATTGCATCACCTCTTTTCAATTGCTGGCGGTCACCCTGCCCATGCGCAGCGGTTGTGCTGCGCATCAGTCATCGGAGCGTCGTCATTAGCGCCCAGGTCTGACATCGGCTGGCCATGTGCACTGGCAAAAGGCACCTCCCATTGCAGTTGCAGAACTGATGGCAAATGCAGTCCTCTCAGACTGAAGTGTTGGACCGTTTTCACAGATATTGTTCGCTTCATTTGCAATCATCGCGTTGCTTGTGGTGCTCCACACTTTACTGGCATTGCATTACACCATTACACCGAGGCACACCACCGGGCACCACACCGCACTGCACAGCACCAAACCACACCACAGCACACCACAGCACACCACATCACTCCCCACCACACCACCGCGCCTCCACGCCGGCGTGCCCGCAATTCCGCCCCACACAAGGGCGGGTGGATTTCGGCAGGGGAGCTTTTTGTAGGGAGAATTTCGCCGTTCCGAAGTGTGGTGAAATCACCCCGAAGAGAGGTTGTGAGATCAAGCGCAGGCGCAGGCGTCCCGTACCCCCCATTTTTTGAGGTCGCTTGCGTAGGGGGCACCTTCACCGTAGTGCACGCGCAGTGCAACTATTTGGGCGTTTGGCCGTAG
The DNA here is from genome assembly GCA_964036045.1 of Eutreptiella sp. 'Long Island Sound 2002'. Taxonomy (NCBI): domain Eukaryota; phylum Euglenozoa; class Euglenophyceae; order Eutreptiales; family Eutreptiaceae; genus Eutreptiella; species Eutreptiella sp. 'Long Island Sound 2002'. Next base: position 78,760,422 of record OZ038385.1, read on the forward strand.
TAGAAACCTATACTTTGTGGTACTTTGGGCATCGTTGTTGTTTGATAGTAGGTTTCGATGCTCTGGGAATCAGGCATTTTTGGATGTTCACCCTGTTTCACCCATTTCTACTTTTTTGCACACATTATTTTCCCATTTCCACCACATCTACTCTTTTTCTCGGTTGATTGATATGGTGATACACTTTGAGGGTGCCTGCTACGGGACCACATACTTCCCTCCTCATTTCCGTGCCACTTTCTCCATGGATCTCAGTATTGGGGATAGGGTGTTCTACACTCGCTCTAACGGCCTGCGACCTCCTGCCACGGTGGTTGGGACGGCTGAAGACGGACTCCTCCACTTGGAATACTACCAAGATGGGTGGAGAGTGTTGAATCGGCGATGCAAGATGGAGTCCATCTCTTTTGCCATCTCAAGTTGAGACTCGCCACCTGACTGCCCTCCATCTCCGCTGCCCAACACACAGTCAAGTTCCCCCCCCAAGGCCCCTGGTCCTTCACCACTGCCACAAGAACCGGCAAGGTCCCCCTCAAGGTCCCCTCCAGTCCAGGTTGGGTCGCCTAATTGTCAGGGTGTTTCCAAGGCGCGTGCCTCGGGGCTCTTCGGGGGGAACATAGATCAAAAGTAGCGCGCAGTGCAAGGATTCCCCCGTAGCATACCCCAACGTATGGTTTCCAACGTCTCTCCCCTTTAAAAATCATCATTTTAGGACCCAAAATGATCCCCCAACGATTTTTGGTTTTTGGCCTTGCATCCCCCCCCCCCCCCCGTACCCAGGTACCCTTTTTTTGGGTGTGGGGTCAAAATTTCTTTGCGTATTGTGGCCGCCGTGTGTATTTGGACTTGGGTCCTGATGACCTTTTTTCTTGTACATGGATCCTTTCACCCATGGCCGGGGTCCCGTCCCAACTCCGGGTAGCTCCAGTGCCCCCCCCCCCCCCCCTATGGCCCCTTGCCAGTGAGGACTTAGCCGTTTTCACGCCCGGTGGGCTGTTTAGTGGCACCCAAAAACCTTTTCAGAATCACCTCGAAGAAAGGTTGTTAGATCAAGCGCAGGCGCGTGCGTCGCATCCTACCTTTTAGCGAGTCATTCGCGTAGCATACCCCAAGGCATGATATTGGATGTCCAACCCCTGGTAAAGCCATTATTTTGCCCAATAAAATGACCCCCCAATGGATTTTTTGATTCTGAGGCCTCTATCCCCTGAAACTGGATATCACTAGTTGAGCCCCGCTTCAACTTTTGTTTGCACTTGCATACTTAGGTAGTTCTTCTGTCTTCTTTTCATAATGAGTGCCATGGACAGGCATGAAATGCAACCAACCTCAGACTCACATCAACCTCACGCTTCCGCCGAGGAGCGACTCATAGAATAAGCCAGAGAAAGGCAGCAACTACAAGAACAACTTTCCCGAGCGTCCTTGAAAGAAGGTCCGACGCTCCCTTCCCTGTGCGTGCCAGAGGTGAACAAGGCCCTCGAGGGCCGGCTGACCCAGTGGATGCGGCTTATCCTATCCAATCTAAAAGCCGTCAGGTTGAGGGCTGCGGAGGTCAACGAGGTTCCGCGCCCAGTCGAGTTCACGGGCCAGCGACATGATGGACCCAGGCGAGCAACTTGCGTGGTGCACGTGGGATTGCATCAATCAGTCCCAGTCGGCATACACCAGAAGGTATGCGGGATCGGCTAGAGGTGCCTAGCAAGCCGAGCAGCACGTCACGCCGGAGGAGGCCGGAGAAGCCATTGGAGACAGCTTCATGTGGAGAAGCGCTAAGTTCAGGGTGGTAGGAATGGCAGACACGCCAAGGGGAGTGGATTTATAGTTCGGCAGAAGAAGTGTAGTAGTTCGGATAGTTTAATCCCTCTTTCCAAAGTGACATTGTCTGGGTAGTCTGCATCTGTTTTGTTTTACGTGTTTCAATTTCCCGTGGTTTTTGAATTTTTGCCATGGTGGGGTAGGAAGGCGTCGTGGACATTTTTACACAACCGGCGGGAGGAACACCGAATCCGCTGGCCCCCCCTTGATGACACAGGTGCGCACAGTGGGAAGCCACCGAAGGCCATCAGGACTCAAATTCGTCAGATGCAACCACTAAGTTGTTTGATACTCCATCGGGCTGTGCACTTCGAGGAGTGGTCGGGATGCCTGCCCCACGACCTTATCCACATAGCAGTGGATGACGTCCTCAAGAGGGTGACAGAAGCCAGCGGGTCGGAACAGGTCATCCAAGAGTTAAAGGGTATGTGTCTTGGAATGCATGTTGACAGATCCTGGTTGGTCCTGGCGACATATGAGCTGTGGACGGGGGATAAATTGCGGACAGCCGGGCGACTTTTCGAAATGCGGGCGATAGACTATGGCATGGTGGCATGGAGGAGTGGATGTTGCGCAATGTGTAGAGGTTGAAAAAAAATGTGTAGAGGTTGGGAGCACAGTACCAACAAACTATACAGGATCGGGCACAGAGCGAAAAAGACAGGGCCGAGAAGGGTAGAAATCTTGAGACTGTGGAAACCCGTGAAGAACGGGTGGATGAAGATGATGCTGGGGATGCAGGAGAAAAATCGGCTAAGAAGAACTCCATAGAGCTGTTGAAAAAGAACGTGCGGAAACTGAGAAAGCATCCTAGTGCCATCCAATGGGTCCGAAAATTGGGGCATCTTTTGGAGACTCAAAATGACTGGGATGAAGAAATTCCTCCATGGGCACGTGGTGTTTGGGAAATCATCATGAGTATGGACAAATCAGGTAAACAATACCTGAAGGACGAGGCACGGGCTGAGAGGGAGAAACAAAAGCGACGTGAGAAGAAGGCCCGGAAGAAGGCAAAACGAAAGGCCCCGAAGTCGGCGGGGAAGAACACTCGAGATTCGTAAGACTCCTCGAGCAGTGACCGTGAGACAAGTTCCAGCGAGCAAAGTTCCGACAGCTCCAACACCAGTTCCGACCCATCCCCCGAAGGAGAATTGGAGGCCACATAGTGGGGGCAGTGTCGAGTGGGGCACCGGAATTTAAAATCATCAATTGCAAGTGTCAGCAGGAAAGTGGGTGGACTGTAGTGCACCTCGTAGCAAGCCATGTGAGAGATGTGGACAACGACATTGGTGGCATGAGAGGAAAGAGTTCACTAGTTGTGCCTCGTCTCAACTTTTGTTTGCGTCTCCAATGTTTAGGCAGTTTTCCTGTTTTTGTTTTTGTTAACCCATGGACGGGGTTGAGCAGCCCAACCCAGCCCAGGAGGTGTCAGTCGAGGAGCGACTGGCAGCACAAGCCAAAGAAATTCAAGAACTCAGAGAGCAACTCGCCCGAGTGGCAGTGAAGGAGGGGCCCCGCTTGCCCCTGCTAAGCGTGCCGGAGATCAACCGAGCTCTCGAGAAGCCCCAGTTGGCACAGTGGATGAGACTCATGCTGTCCAACATCAAGGTGTACGTACGCCTTAGGGCCGGTGAGGTGGGGGTGATCCCCCGCCCGAGCGAGTTCGGCGGCTAGGCAACGGAGGCCGCGGTCGACCCAGGAGAACAGCTGGCGTGGAGGGTCTGGGACTGCGTGTCCCAGTCCCAGGCGGCATATGCCCGCAGGTATGCAGGAACACAAGGGAAGTCCAGCTCCGAGTCCAGCCAGTACGCCACGTTGAAGGAGGCATGGAAGGAGCAGGGGTCGGCATTCACATGGCGAAGTGTAAAATTCAGGGAAGTGGGCGGAGTGCTGCAGTGGGAGTCACGGCAAGGCGAATGTATCCCTGTGGAGTCGCCGCGGAGCGGAGGGTGCCAGAGGTGCGCGCAGCGGGGCTCCCCCGATGAGCGCCACTGGCACTTTGGGTGTCCACACTGGTCCTGACAGGACCAGCTAGAGCCCGGACCGGCCGCCCCGGGCTCCGGCGTCACGGGCGCAGCGGCGGAACTGCGGGCGCTCGCCCGCCGGTGGGAGACAGCAGCCCGGGCAGACGACCCCTGCTCACCAGAAGAAAGCGCCATGCAATCGTGGAGGCCGAGAACTCGCTCGCAGTATGCGTCCCGGCTCCGGGCCTTGGCAGCTTACGCGGAGCGCGCGGGCCCGCCTGATCCCGCCGCGCTACTGGCAGGCCTCCTGGCAGAGCGGGCGCAAGCCGGCGCTACAGCGTCAGCCCTACGGGGTATTACTTCCGCGGTCCGGGCCGTGGAGGATCTCCAGTGGCTGGCCCCAACAGCCACAACCTTGCACAAGAGGATCGCGGCGGGAGCCGCCTCCTCGGGCTCCCAGCCCTATCTGTCCCGAGCAGGCTTGGTCCAGCTGGTCGAAAAGGCCAGAGACTCCAGAAACGGAACGGTGTTCAGCGCGTTGGCGATCATCAGCTTGGTATGCTACCTGAGGGTTGGCGAAGCAGCTGGCATCAGGGTTTCTGACCTGGCTATGCCAGGCTTCGTCCGGTTTTGGAACTCCAAGACAGGGGAGGAGGGGTACACCACCCGACCCCTGTACAGGTATGCGGACGGCGTCCGTGAGTGGCTCCATCGCCACATGGTCTCACTGGGCCGGTCCTCAGACATGCTGGTCTGGGCGTCAGGGGAGGCGGGATTGGAGGCAGGCATGGCCGAAACCCTGGCGAGCACCGCGCACGCCCGAGCCAAGTGGCATGCCCTGCGCCGGGGAGGCGCCGCAGCAACTTGGGCCCGCAAACCAGACCTCGCCTACTACAAATGGTGGGGCAGATGGCAGAGCACGGCCGTGGCGATCCAATACGGCACCAAGTGGTCCGACCCGGGAGTCGTTGCCCCTACGGTACTGCATGCATGGTCCCTTAACCGAGGGCCTTTGCCGACTCCGGAGCATGTGGGCGTCCTGGCGCTGTGGGGCTCACCGATGTTCTCCAGCATCGCGGGCGCCCTCAGCACCCCGACCAAGCGCAAGCCGAGGCGCCCGCGGCATCAGGGGCAGGGGTCCACCGAGAGCGGCACAGTTGGGAGCGGAGACGAAGGAGACCGGGCCGCGACCTAGCTGCAGGAGTCCGCCGAGGATGGCCCTGCTGAGATGGGCCCGGGGCCTGAAGCGGCTCCTACCCTCCCTCCACTTCAGCCTTTGGCCTCTGCCTCTGAGCGCGGCGCCGTGTCTCGGGAAGATGCGGGTCACCTGTGCACGTTGGCGGGTCCTCTGGTTGCTGTGGGGGGGGGGGGGTGCGGGCCGGGGACGGCAGCCGGGCCCATCAATGTCAATTCCGACGTGGACACCGACGACGACAGCGAGGGTTCCGGAAGGGAACCCTGTGGCGCCTTCGCAGTCGGCAGCGCCAGGGGTTCCCCCGGGCGTCGACAGGCGGGGGTCCCCAAGTTCGTGGGACGCGAGCGTAAACCGTGGTCCTTCAGGACAGCCGCCGGTCCTGTCAGAGGGGGGGCCGGAGCGGGCTTGAAAGCTGGAGTGGTGGGCCGTATCCACCGCTCATACACGGGGCCGCGTCGCGCTAAGGTGGTCGTGGGTGGTGCGCAGGCCATGCGATCCCGAGCCCCCGCACGCCGTCAAACTGGGAGATCTCGTTTCGCCCAGCAGATCGATTCGCCGGAGCCCAAGCGCACCAAGCTCGGGGCCGCCGGGCATGTTCAGACGCCGGCGACGCAAAGCCCGCTGGAGGGTGCCTTCGTGGCTGCAACTGAGCGCCTCAAGGCCAAGGCTAGGGGGCGGGCGGGCCCAGTGGCATCGCCTTCCCCCCCCTATGTAAGGGTCCAGACAGGGGCCGGAGGGTGCAGGAACAGCCCCCCCTTTTCCTGGACCTCATGCAAGCCCTCACCCCGCATTACCACTGGATAGCGGAGCGGGAGCGTTGTGGCTTGTGGATGGCGGCCAAGAGGGTGGATTTGTGGTTGAATAGAGTCTTCGATACAGCCGAGGATTTCCGCTTGCGGGGCGCTTTACCCGCGCTCCTGAGCGCGTTGCGCACGCTCCACCCGGACTCATGGGAGGCATGCCTCCACGTCAACACCTTCCCCATTCCGCGGTTCATGGGGGGGGTGGAGGATGCAATTTTGGACCGGGGTTTGGGGCCGATCGGCACCCACCAGCTCCCTGAAGATCTGTGGGACGTTGTGGTCCCGCCCTTCTACCGCGAGGGGCTCCGGGATTTCGACGTCGAGCGGGAGTGGCAGGACGGGGACAGCGTGGTCAGAGGGGCGACGCGCTGGGTGTCCCAGCAGGTCCAGATGATAGTGCAGGCATTGCGGGGGGCGGGGGTCTACGAGGAGACGGCTGACCCCCCCCCCTCCCCCCACGTGTTACCCCTTCGTCATCCCCAAATTCTCCGAGAAGGTATCCTTGATCTTGAGTTGCGTCAAGATCAACAAGAGTGACGGGGCCAAACCCCCCACTTTTAGATTGGATTCCTGGGAGGACTTGGCCAGGTCCTTGTCGGCATTCCCGCCTGATGTGGGCCTCTATGGGCTCCACATTGACCTCAAAAATGCATTTTGGAGCTTTTGCTTGCCCCAAGGGGCGCGCCAGGTTTTTCGCTTCCGGCCCGCCCCTGGGGCCCCGCCTGTGGCGCTGTCACGCCTGCCCTTTGGCTGGAAATACAGCCCGTATCTGTGCCAAACGAGTTTGGCCCGCATTCTTCGGGGGGTGCTGCCCCCCGAGACACTCCTTGTGCACTATCTCGATGACTTCTTGCTCGTCTTCACTGATAGGGAGGTGCTCAGGGAAGCGGGGCGATCGGCTGTGCGCGCCCTGGTCGAGGCTGGGTTCCTCATAAGTCCTAAGAGTGTCCTGGACCCGGTGCCTGTGGCATCTTTCCTGGGAAAGGAGCTTGACTTGCAGGCCAGGCAGATCAAGAGCCACGAACAGGCGCTGCTCCAGTTGTGGGCAGGCTGGCTGAGACTGGCGGTTGGGACAGGCAATGACAGGCACCTCCAAAGCTTCCTGGGTTTGCTGAATTGGCACGTGCGACCGCGGGGATTTGGTTGCCCCTTCGCGGCGGGCGCCTACTGCTGGCTGCGCCGGGGTAGAACGGTGGGAGGGGTCAAACATCCGGCCCAGGGCTTCCCCCTGAAAGTGCTGGGCAGCCTCGCAACATTGGTGGCGGTGGCGGCCGAGCCCTAGCAGGCACCGGGCGGGGAGGCCTGGCGACAGTTGAAGACCCTCCAGTTTGGGACTGAGGACGGGCTTACGCACTCCTCGCTGTGGTACGGGGGTGTCATCATCTGTGTCGATGGAGCGCGTGATGCAGGGTGCTAGAGGGTGGGAGCGCTTGTGCCGGGAGTGGGTGTGCGTACGCATGTGACACCTCCAGCCCGCTTTGCCAGCCAGCAAACCACGGAGCTGAGGGGCTTGGCGTGGGCTGTCAGGTTTGCTGTCAAGACAGGGCACACGTCTGTTACGGTGTGTAGCAACAGTGAAGCAGCCATTGCTCGGGTTCTCCGACTGCGCGCGACTAGCCACCTGATCCTTCGGTCGTTGGCTAGGGTCCTGTGGGTCTCGGGGATCGTGGTCCGCCTGGTGTGGGTACCCTCGGCGCTGCAGCCGGGGGACCCTATGTCGAGGGTGACGTCACTGTTTGGAGGCTCCCAGGCGAGGGCGGAAGTCAAGGCCTGGCGCACGTGGGATGCATTGCTGGATAATTTGGGCGAGGCACGGGTGAGGGGGGTGGTATGTCTCCGGGGATGCTAGCCCCCCCCCCCCCCTCCCCCAAGCAGTCCAGCGGCGGCAGCGTGTGCGCCCTCCATGTAGCACCTTTTTTCCGCACTTATGACCAAGCGTCGGGGCTCGCGTGGGGCCCGCAAGCGACGGGGTTCCCCTGGAGGCCACCAGAAGGGTCGCCATGGCGAACAGCGTCACCGGCGATCCGCGGAGGCCAAGCAGCGCCGGGCGGCGAAGTGGACCACCGAGCTCCGCGGACGCCTTCGCGGCAGGGTGGCGTACCTGCCCATCCGCCGGGTGCTGCTCGGCAACGGGGTGCGCCTGTGCCCCCAGTGCCCCCTCCCTGCCGACAGGGATGGGTTTTTGGAGCGAGCGGTCCGGGACGTGGCCACACGCGTGGGAGGCACGCCGCACCGCCGCGTGACCCCCGACGGCCGCAGCGTTAAGCCCCCAGGGAAGCATGCATGCTGCGAGGTCTGGGAGGTGAGGCTACCGGAGGGAGTCGCTGTGGTCTCCCTAACGGACTGGAACAAGGGACACAGGGTTGCTGTGCCCATTATATATAGATTCAAGGTGGGTACGGCCTGGTGTTGCGATTTGCCCGCCTCTTCGATCCGTGAGACTCGGCGACTGTCGTGGTCGTCTGTGCCTGCCCACTGCAGTGGGCGTCCCTGACGGCATGGCCGCTGGGTGCTTTTATTTGTTTTGCCTTTTTTTTTTGTACCTGCCTCAGGCGCATTCCTCTGGGGCTGACGGCATGGTGGTGCGATTTGCCCGTCTCTTCAATCCGTGAGACTCGGCGCCTGTCGTGGTCGTCTCTGCCTGCCCACGGCAGTGGGCGTCCCTGACGGCATGGCCGCTGGGTGCTTTTGTTTGTTTTGTCTTTTTTTTTTTGTAACTACCTCAGTTCGCATTCCTCTAGGGCTGAGGATCGGAGATGGGCTCTGTGGCGCATGAGCTGGATTCAGCGGAGAATGAATACCCAAGTCCTGTGCAGTTTTCTTGTGCTCTGCTTGTGCAAACACTAGTTGTGCCTTGTCTCAACTTTTGTTTGCGTCTCCAATGTTTAGGCAGTTTTCCTGTCTTTGCCCGCCCACCCACGCACTGACCGGCTGACCCCATGAGAGCACCTGCCCTTTCCTTTACTTTTTGAAACCGATCCCCTCGGGTTGAGTGGGGGATCTAACCGTGCTGCAGCGTGTGGGCCAGGGCTTGGGGTCAGGGTCAGTATCAGAGTGGGGTCCCGCAACCAGCGCAGTTGTCCGCGACGCACCCGTCCATACAACCGCCGGTACACCCGGCCTTGGTGATACATCAGTACTGCCATCCCAAGTCCTGTGCAGTTTTCTTGTGCCCTGCTTGTGCAAACAACTGTTCCTGAATCACTGGTGAGCACGTGGTGCCCGGAGAGCAGGGCGAGGGGCATAGCGGGAGCAGTCCATCCACGGTACCTTTCCCTGCGCGGCCCAATGTCGTCGCAGAAAACATTGGTAGCGGGTCCCTCTGGTCAATCCAGAGTCAAAGAAACCGCAACCCCCCCACCATGGCAAAAATTCAAAAACCACTGGAAATTGAAACAGGTAAAACAATACAGATGCATGGGTTGGGTACCCCCGAGATTGCAGGGGTTATGTAGCTCCCCACTGCTTGAAGCTAAGTCTGCCACTGAAAAAACCCCAAACTCTGTGTTTCTGTCTGCCTGCGTTCTTGCCCGACCGACTGTCAGACCGACTGCCTGCCTGACTAATTGACTGATTGGCTGACTGTTAGCCTTTCTTCGAGGTGCACTGCCGAAGGCAATATCATTTTCAACGATTGTTTTCTGTCTCGAAAACAATAGTTCACGAAAAGGAGACCGGGGATTTGACCTTCGGTGCGTACCAAAAAGCCCCCCACTTTGTACCAACAAAACACCGGTTCCGTCACAAAACATACTAAAAAAACCCCAGCTAAAAGGTACCAAAAAATACCCCAAAATCTAGAAAGCCTTTGACAAAAACCAGACAAATTGTAGTGAAAAACCTCAGATGTTTACTTGAAACCCCCTGAAGCGTGCTGCAAGCCCCCCCTATTGTACCACAATGCCTCCCTAGTTGTACCATGAAATCACTCAAATTGTAGCAAAAACCCCTCCAACATGTACCAACCCCCCACACCAAAATGTACCAAAAAAACTCTCAAAATATACCACATACGGCAATTTACTGGGGACAAGGGCAATTTATTGGGGCCCAGGGGTATTTAGTGGGTAAATCGCCCTGGGCCCCAATAAATTGCCGTGGGCTCTGTCAATGTTTGATTGTGCATGTGCACATTGCTGTGCTGAAAGGGCTGTTTCATTATTGTTTCTACCCAATGCCCAAGGGTGTCCAGTCTTCCACGCGAACTCCCTGCAACACGAACATCACTGAAGCTTGTGAGCATTTCTGATGTTAGTTGTTGGCACAGGCGGTGTCTGTTCAATTGTATTCTTGCAACCATGCGCCGCTTGCAAGGTGCGCATCCGTGGCCTCGGCAGTTTTTGCTGTTCCGTATCCAAGCATGCCCATGTCGAAATATGGCGAAGAGCGTGATGAGCATGATGGTGGTGCTCGGTACAATTTAGGGATGCTCATCAACATTGCCTGTGCCGTCCTTTGTTTCTGTTTCTGTTTCTGTTTTGTGGAATCGGGGTTGGTTTTCGGAGTGTGGAAAACCCCTCGGCTCATTTTGAAACAAGCTGGGGGTTTATTTCAGCGCACCAGGGCCTGTAGCCATGCCTGCATCATGGCTGCATCCATGAGCCGTGATGAACATTTGCGCTGCAAGTCACCACTCGCTTCATACTAGACATGCTAGATGATCTGGTGCGGCAATCACGGCACTGGCACACCCTTCTGCGACGTGCTAGAGTGTGGACCACCTCCGCAGACCAGCACTACCAGCGGCATGACCGAAGGGTCAAGCTCTTTTCGGTGATGAGCTAGTTGTGGGCATCCGAGCGCGTGGCCCACTGGGTGGAGCCCCCTCTGCCTAAACGCCACTGCCACACAAGGCCCCGCCTCCTGGGCCAACGCCCGCCACCGGACATGGCCCCTACAAAGCGACGAAAGCTTGTCACTCTTGAAGACCTGTGGGGAATGGCACACACGTGATGCAGCATGTTTAACCCCCTTACACATTATAGGCTTGCCATATGGCGTGGCGTTTTTGCCTACCGCATCAGACAGCCCTCTGTTGGACGCATGTGAACTCTGGGTCTTTGCCATGTGCCCCGCTTTGCGGGGATCCACTGTATCATATGCTGGAGACGCCCACTTTCCCAAGCACAGTCTTGAGTACTCTTTGAACTTCTGGAGTCAGTCAAAAAAAATAATTTGCGCTGCAAGTCACCACCTCGCTCCGTTACAAGTCATGGGGCTAAGGTAAAGGAGCCAGTCTTTGTACCAGGGACTAGTTGTTGTACCACTACATCTAAGTAGGAAAAAGGGCCGTTTTTGGCATCCAAACACCCCATACTGATGTCAAGGAGGTGAGAGCAAAACTTCTCAGACTCCCCGCCCTTTGGCATGTCATAATTTACGGCTGGTAGCCTTCCCAGGCTCCTGGAGGGAGAACAAATTGTGACAACCCAATTTTTCAACTACTCCGCACGCAGACAGTGTGGAGGGAGTTTAAACGGGGTCTGCACATCTGGATTATCAAAATGGTTGAAATCTGGTTTGGCAAATTTTCTCCAACTCACCTGCAAAGTTCTGGTTTTATCATGCAGCGAGCAGCACTGGCAGCGTAGCAGTGGCAGGAGCAGTAGCACCAGTACTTACACAAGTGGTACGAGGTGTGATCACATTTGGTTCCGTTTTGTTGCCTTGCAGACATGCAATGAGCAATTGCCGTCAACATGCTTCAAGGGCCCTTCCTGTTCCTCTACAAGCACAACACCTGCAAGATGTAACTGTGCACAGGGACAAGAAGGTCAAAACTGGTGCAAATGTTACCCTGTGAAGCTCGTTTATGCGAGCTTTGACTTGCCACATCCCCAAGTAAGGTTTCCGAAAATGCATTTTGTGCATTGTGCATTTTGACACCCTTGACTCAAGGGTCAATGCCACATAGCAGGATTGTACACAAAATGTCTGATGTCTGAAATCTATTAGCCATGTATACGTTTTGCATCAAAACCACATAGTTAACCAAGGGAAAGGGCAGCCCAAATCAACCACCACCAAATGTTGCAAACCCCTTTGATGGAAACAACCAAAATGGATGGGTAAAGTTGCAAGTGTGGGTTGCTAACAATCTGACACTATTCTACGCCAAACAGAGTACCCAAAATAGTGAAGGCATGCTTTCAAATGGCAGAATGTCAGCATGGCTATTTGGAGAGGAACAAGGCTGCGTGTGCTGTGCTTTGTGCGTGTGCATTTGGGTATGTGCAGCGCATAGTGCACTTGAAACAGATAAACGGAGAGAGCACTCGGCAGGCACAATAGAAGCACGTGCTGGCAGTAATATTTGGGCCAAGGGGGGCGCATTCATTATTCCACTGCATCAGTTCTCACATTGGACTGCGATGGACATTTGAGATGAACAACACAGTATTCATTTGGTCATTTGGATGAAGTACAAATGAGGATTGCACCGCTATAATTCGCTGAAATAGCAAAGAGTAATTTATGATATACTTATGGCATACCTTTAGCAGAGTACCCTGCCCCTGTAGTGCTATCGGGTGGGCTTTGGGAGGGAAGTAGCCCCCCCGCCCCCCATTTTGGGGGTTGGGAAACACGGAAACACATGTTTTAGAAGTGCATTGGATGCTTTTTTTGGTGGGCATTTGCCCCTACAATGGGCTCATGATGGCTAACAAGAGGGTATGACATCACTACTCTACATATCAATGGCCCTTGCCATGGCATAAATGGTTGTTCTACATCATATCCGTTTCATCAGGCCCTGGATTGTTGTTTTATAGCATAAGTGTGTCCTCAAGGCTCTTCGTCACTGGTCTATATGATATCTGTGTTGTTGCTCTGCCATAATTCATTTTCGCCTGGACTCCGCCAAAAGTCATTTTCATCCAGAGTCTTCACCAGAATTCACCGCCACCCAAGCGTTCCACCGAAATTGATTTTCACCACGAACTTTGCCAAAATCCATTTTTTCCCAAGCGTTTCACCAAAATCCTTTTTCGCTCGGGCGCTCCGTGCATTCTGGAGGAAACCACTGCTTCTGTGCTCTCCCTCTGGGACTTTTGCACGCCCGATCTCACTTACACGGCGCAACGTTTTGAGGTTTCAGCTGTTTAGATTGCGCGAAAATGAATTTTGGCGGAGCGCCCAGGCGAAAAATCACCGCAAAGACAGGTTGTTAGATCAAGCGCAGGCGCGAGCGTCGTATACCCCCCTTTTTTGGGGTCGTTCGCGTAGCATACCCCAATGTATGGTTTCTAACGTCTAACCCCCTGTAAAATCATCATTTTAGGACCAAAAATGATCCCCCAATGATGTTTTGGATTTTGACCCCCGTACGGCCCCCGCCCTGGGGTACCCTTTTGGGGTGGGGGGGTAGGGGGGGGGGGTGGGGGGTGGGGGGGGGTCAAAACTTCTTTGTGTATTGTGGCCGCTGTGTGTGTATTTGGACCTGGGTCCTGAAGAACTTTTTTCTTGTATATGGACCCCTAACCCATGGCGGGGGTCCCGGGTCCCAACTCCAGGTACCCCCAGTCACCCCCCCCTATATGGCCCCTCGCCAATGAGCAGTTAGCCGTTTTCGAGGTGGATAGGCACGTGAAGGTTTTTCTGAAATCACCTTGCAGAGGTTGTTAGATCAAAGCCAGGCAGGCGTATATATGGGGAAAACGCCATATACCCCCCCATTTTCGCCTTTTTGGGCCTATTCACGTACCCTACCCCAAGCTGCTGGTCCAATAGAAGTGAAATTTCTCCAAATGCTTTTCATGTTTTCAAGTTTTTGCATACCCAACCCTCCCCCGTTGCAATCCCCCCCCACCCCTTCTCGATAAGGGTGATCGTCACTTTAACAAAAAAGCGTAGAAAATCCTAGGCACCATAGGCGCCGAAGATGAATTGTCTATGGGCTATACTGGAACTGCTGCAGTTGTACTGCTACCATTGTGTGTTCCAACCGAAACCGGCTCGCTGTTGTTGCCTTTTCTCCTTCCAGCAGCAGCTCACTGGTTGTATTATGACATGAAAAGCCACTTCTTCATCAGCTGAGGTGGACCAGCAGTTGTTGCTGTCGGTGTCCACATTTGTGGTTGGTGGTCTGACTGACTCCTGCGATATATCAAGGGATCCGTCAGACAATGACGCTGGGATCTCATTGAACCCATTCACTGACATGGAGCATAGCACAATGCTGTGCATTTACTGAAGCGGCCCCTCAAGACATGCCACTGCATTGCAAACACTTTACCAAATCCAAAGCCCCCGTTCAGGGGGAGAATGCTTCAGACTGTGCGTGTGTCGCTTGACCTGCACCATGTACTCTTCAGATGCCATTGCCGGCCGTGTGAAATCACATGTGTAGTAAGGGAAGTGCGGTGGCAACAGAGCATGGTGGAATATGGAACACATGGAGCCCCCCCACAGCAGTTGTGCAATCTCTCCTCTGTTTCACATCCAAAAGGTCAGGGAGATGCACGTTCACCCACACATGAAAGCACTGGAGTCTCCCACTCTTTCCTTGTGGACCCCTTCAAGGGCCCAGCCTGTGTGGCTGGCCAACATCATCATCCGTCATCAGGGAAGGAGGAGGAGGCTGCCTGTTTGGGGACCACTGCAACTACAAAGACCGGCAAGGGGCAAGGGGTGTGAATCGAGCAAGCTGAACTACAGCCATCCCCAAACGTGCAGCACCCGTAGTGCGCCATCAGTGGCCTGCCTCCATTCGTGATGGATTTCTTTTTGGCACATTCAATAGTCATTTGCTATCAAAAAATCCGGGATTGTTTGACGTGGACCAGGTCATTTCCTCCGTTTTCCCCTCTCTTGCTTGCTGGAGAGGGGAAGACAGCGAACCTGCTTCATGTCTTCCTCCCAATGCCTGCCTGATGGGCTAGTGTACTCATTTGGGCTGAAAAGGTCCCAGAACCAGCGAGGCAGCTGGGAGGTCTCATCCCTATGCAAAGGGCAATTCGACAGGCAAAAGGTGGGTTTCAGCAGTGGCCAGGGCTTCAAGTTACTTCACTGCTCAAAGGGCTGGATCTGTCAGAGGCTAGCTTTCAATCCTCCATCCCCAGGCTTCAATTGAGTCCCTCCCTTCAGCTCACTTGGATTCACCGTTTGAAACGGCAAAAACAGATCTGGGGCAGTGTCAACCCACTGGTTGTATTATGACTTGAAGTGTGGATTAGTTACCCCTCCTTCATTAGCTGAGGTGGACCTGGTCCAGCAGTTGCTGGTATCGGTGTTCACATGTGTTGTTGGTGGTCTGACTGACTCCTGCGATATATCAAGGGATCCGTCAGACAATGACGCTGGGATCTCATTGAACCCATTCACTGACATGGAGCATAGCACAATGCTGTGCATTTACTGAAGCGGCTCTTCAAGACATGCCACTGCATTGCAAACACTTTACCAAATCCAAAGCCCCCGTTCAGGGGGAGAATGCTTCAGACTGTGCGTGTGTCGCTTGACCTGCACCATGTACTCTCCAGATGCCATTGCCGGCCGTGTGAAATCACATGTGTAGTAAGGGAAGTGCGGTGGCAACAGAGCATGGTGGAATATGGAACACATGGTGAAACCGGACCAAAGGGTGCGATGCAGAGTTCGCAGTGGTATGCGCAGCATATTGGACTGTCATAACAGATATAGCACGATTTCAACATGGTTGGTAGTATCCTGCAAAGAGATATGGTCCAAATAGCATTAGCAATTACTGATATGCCCATATGGGGTATACCAGTTATCATCCAATAATTCTTGTAATCTCAAATGATCCAAGATTGCTTCATCTATCTCACATACTATGATGTTACCAAACAAATGGAATGTAAGATACAAAGTCCCATATATAGGGTCAAATAATGGTTTCTTAGCCGCAACATGGTTAGGGTAGGGTTGTGACCTGCTTCACCCCCCACTTAAAACGACTGCCACGGGCAGGAAGTATGTGCCCAAGAGGAACGTAGCAGTCACAAAACCACAATACGTGCACCAAATGTCAGGCTTTTGCTTTATCAGTCATAGTGGGATTCCAACCCACACTGGCGATCTGCGCACCGGCCGCACGGTTGCTGAAGTATACTCGATCGGCGGGAATCGAACCACCGCCGAAATTCTGAAAATGCATAGCGAAACCACACAGAGGTCAAATAGTTAGGCGGCGAAATCGCGGGCTGTTGCGCGCAGAGTCTGGTCTTCGCCTGTCGCACATGACAATTTGAGGGCCAGCAGGTAAAATTGGTATTTTTACTTAGAATTAAACCAAAAATCAAAGTGAAATCTCTTTTTTAAACAAACAAAAAGGTAATGGTACCCGAAGAACGGCGCAACGCGACACTGCCAAAATTTTACTTTTTGGGAAAAACAGCCACAGATTGCCACCGACGTGCGGGCATGTAGCATAGGACTTTGCCTGCAACAGGGCACACGTGGGAGGGTAGAGATAGAGGTCAGGGATGCTTGCATGACGGCAATGCAAGAAACCACAATGGCCTTCGGCCATGGAATTGTTGTCACGGGAGGCTATTGAGCGTGCCCCACAATGCCACGCGGGACAACTCTGACAACAGGTTTCTCAACCAACAAGGTACTTTTTTCTGAACCGGAACAGACAAGCAATTCACAGTTGATGTCTTGTGCCGCGGTACTGCGTTGTGATGTGCTTAGGCCACTTCAGCAAAACGGCCACAATGGCCCGACAGTGCGCGCGGTAGGAACAATAATCAGCAGGAAGAGGCCACGATGGCCCAAGGATAAAGAATTGAAAACACTAGACACAAAAACATAACACGGGCACGATGCCCACACTTTCCACCCTCATGCTTCAGAGGATTTATGACGGCTTGCATGTGCTTGATGCCTCTTGATGTCTTGCAATAACTCTTGCCATAAAGAGTGTGCTCTTGCTTGTAACATGTAATGCTTGCTGACTCTCTTGGTGGAAAATGCAGAGACAAGGCCCCGCCAAGGGCCCACTTGAACTTGGGGGTACGAACCTGACATCAGAAGGTCTCGGCCCACACCCGGGATAGGCAGTTTCACTGTTGCAGAAAAATGACCACAACCTCCCAACAAATCTTCATATTTCCGAAAACACCACTTTTCAACCAACACTGTTTTGGGGATTCCTCTTGTGCCACCCCAAACTGCCAAGGGTTTCACTGTCAACAGTGAAACCCTTGGGCCACATTTGTGCTGCACTATGCTCTGGGCTGTATGCAACCCCTCAGTCCTATCTACATACCCCCCCTTGGGGTGGTATTGGTGGTTCATTTTGGGGGGGGATGGATTATATGAGCACCAAAGTGTGCTTAATAGTGCGGGTTAGTCTCACTGTCAACAGTGAAACTCTGTCTTGCTTCGGAGGATATGACATAGCATCAATGACTGGAGCACATAACTGCAGGAACTCGATGACCGGAAACAGTTTCACTGTTGACAGTGAAACTATCTGTGATACCGTGGTGTGTGTGTATCTACTGAGAAAGCGGTAACACACATCAAGCACATTCACTGTTGACAGTGAAAGTATTCCCCACACTGTGGTGTCCAGGGGTAAAGAGGGAAAGCTGGTACAGTGATTTTTTTTTGGAAGAGGCCTGTAAAAAACGGAACCGGAAATATCACCGGACCGTCGTCTGGTCCAATGGTTATAACCCTCGTCTCGTGATTTCTTGGGGCCGGGTTCGATTCCCACTAGATCTCCCAGCCTAGCCACCCTGTGGCATACCACACCAGTACATGGTCACCCACTAGGCATGGTAAGTGCCCCGCTGCAGAGGGGGTACACTACTAGTACTACCAAACCGGTAGTTTTTAGACATGTTTTGCATTATATAGTTGACTATGTAGTGAGACACCAGATTTCTAGCCCTGGCTGTAGGAAAAGTACCCCACCAGGACTTGGAGGCATCAATAGAGTTGTACCACACCCGTTATGTCCTTGTGTGCATGTCCTTGTGTGCATGGGGGAACAGTGGGGTGCCATGTGAGGATCTCTTTGACTTTATGCCCCCTCCCCCCCCATGTACTTGTATTCACTCTATTGCCCACCTGCTTTCAAGTGGGAGGCATCGGACCACAAGGAGTTTCACTGTCAACAGTGAAACCATTTATAGCCACTGCCTGTTGGGTCCACATGTTGTTCTTTGTCTCTACATAAGTTGTGTTATTGTACCTGCTGACAGCTTCTCTCTACTAACTTTCACTGTTAACTGTGAAACCACTGGTTGTTGTCTGCTTGTTCTGTCTGTATGTAATCTGCCTGTACTGCCTCAGAGGGCATTATGACTGACAGCAGTGCCTCCCCATTCAGTCTACGAGACTTTTGCTCGGGGTTGTATGACGTCCTCGACCGGGCTGACATGTACCAAGACAGGGACTCGCCAGTGGAGTGCGCTATGGGGGGAGGACCAGCTTTGACTCTTGTGGAGATGGCCCTGGAGTTGCGTATGAATCCTAGAACAAGACGAGGTATTGCCAACCTGAAGCAGCACTGGCCGAGTCGTGGGTCTAAGCAATGGTTACTGCGCTTTGTGCCTGCTGCATTCAAGCTCTTCCGCTGCATGCTGGTGCTGGCAAAGCCGATGAAAGTGGCAGAAACGGTACCCAATACGGGGGTTATGACAACATTGACCAAGGAACAGCGGCTTGAGTTGCGGGGAACTGGGCTCATACTGCATCGAGAATTACCATTGGCCAACCGGGTTGCCCTTGCACAAGAGCGGATCCGCGAAGGAATGACACAAGGATGCTATGTGACATGGGCAGACCAGTTTTGCAAGAGCCGGTACAGCAAAAATCCAGATGGACCACGGGACATCTCCTTGTCATGCAGTGCTGTTGCCGTCCTCACAGGCTTGTCGGTGAGATTGTCCTACGTTGGGTGGCCTTCCGCAGAGAAAATGACAACACGGGTCAAGGATGTGGCACTGCATATGCGGGACTCGGTCAGTGAGTTTTTGACTGTTGTGCAGGAACTGGCATCGGGTCGACTGCCCCTTGGTCTTCTTCGCTGTCCGTTGGATATTCGCCGGGGCAACCCGAGGACTTCATCATGGCAGCCATATGGGTTTTGGGACATCAATGTCACCAAGACCGCGGGAATTGGGGGATGTGTTGGTCCAGTTATTGCAAGACGATCCTGGGAACCGGAACCCAGTGAAGGTATTACTTTGTGACATGAACATATGGTGGAGGTTTGCAAAGGTTGTGTACAATAGGGAGCATGCTGCTTCTCCAGTACGCGGTGCGCTCCGTGACATATGCCCTGTCTATGGGGTTTGGCACGCTTACAAGGCTTGTGTCACTGCTTTATACAAGGCTTTTTCACCTTTTTTTATCTGCCTGGAGTATGATTGCTTCTCAATGGATCCAACTGCCACACGGGTTTACCAGTACCCCGCTCTGATTGTTCTGGAGAGGCTTATTCTTTCGTGCTACCTTGCGTATCCTGCACTACAGTCTCAATTTGACCGTGGCTTCCGGAGTTTCACTGTTGACAGTGAAACTCCCCTCTGGAAGGAGCGCTGCGAGGTGCTGTGGCAATTATTGCAGGCTTATGTTCCTGCTGTCTTGCAGTTAGGTATAATGGTGTGTGACTGCTCCTGGAGACATCGTGCCTCTGGCACTGGTGTTGCAGCACGCAAGGTTTTAGAATGCAGCCTGTTTCTGCTGCGAAAAATCAAGCCGACACGTAGTGACGGCAACTATAAAAAGACTATCCGCATGCTCTCCTTCTTTGGAGTTCCTTCCATGATGCATTGCCAGGTACTGCGCATGTTGAGGAGAAAGGCGAATCCATGCTGTCTCGTCTTGTGAAAGCATCAAAGCATGATCTCAGTGCTACCACACTCGAGCAATATGAGTCCTTGTTTTTAACCATCAAAAAGGCTCGACAAGGAACCACGTTCCAGCAGAAGGCCCATATAACATTAGGCTGCGTCCAGACGGTGCAGGGTAGGTTGCAAAACTTGTTGCACTGTTTGACCTCAGGCACGGCCCCCTTTGTAGATATTAGAGCAGGTGAGATGGAGGATAATCCTAAGGCCGCCTGCGTAACAGGTACCAACATTTGGCCTGACAGTTTCAAATTTCCACCAGCCCTCATGGACTCACCAACCCTGGTTGAGTCGGAGTATATCCTACTGCACCAAAGCCTTCACACCCGTTTTTACCTCTCCGGCAAAGCGTCTGACAAGGCAGACCGCCGGGCTATAGCTGATCACATGATCCGGCACAAGCAACCGGCCCGGGGTCGTGACTATAGTTCCTTTTTTGATGACTATGCAAGAACAGCTGCACACCTACGTGGAATGTTACCACATGCTGCTATGGCGTTGGGGCTGCCCATTTGGGAAAAAGTACCCAGAAAACGCAAAAGAGCAGGTGATGTTGGTGACCAAAACGGGTGTCACGTAGACTCGGATGATGATGTGGACCTTGATGCCGCGGCATTGGCTCACAATGAGTTGTGCTATGTTGATTCTGAAAGCGATGATGACGACTGTATCTTAGTTGGGTAGGGCTGGCAATGCTCCAGAACACGGATGTATATTGTGGCTAATGGACCTGTCGTACTGCCAATCGTTGCGGTTCCACACCGTGTCCACATACCCCGCGTTTGTTGATGCCTGTGTGTCCAGTGCAGTGTCCAGTGCAATTGCCATCAGGTTCGGGGACAGTGATTGACTTTCACTGTCAACTGTGAAACACCAGGTGAAGGAGGTTGAAATGTATCACAGGACGATTATGCGATGGTGACTTCATAATGGCACAAATGGCATGCGCATCACGGATTACTTTCACTGTTGACAGTGAAACCCTTAGGAAAGGGATCCAAAATGGGGGACGGTTTGGACAATGTTTGGCATTCAGTGCAACGTTCTGCGCGCGTGGCATCTGATGCCTGTGGTTTCCCTCCTCCCTTCCCGTTGTGGGTCTGTGGCCAGCACGATATCACTCATGCTAATTCATTTGCGCCGTCATTGGTAAGAATTTTGAGTGCATTTGAAGAAAAGCGGTTACTGCTTGTGTGGTTTTGAGAATTGGAAAGGGCTTTGATCACGTTACTAATCATTGGTGAAACAAACAACCAAGCAAGGGTGGGACAATGGAATATTTGGTCTCCACACAGAACAAGGTTAACCGAGTATCTGGCATGATAGTGACAAACAAAAACTAGTGCCCTATTGATAACTAAAGACACATACTGTGTTGAACCAAATGGCCTGCAACACACTTTCACTGTTGACAGTGAAACACTGTGCCAAAGGTGCCTCCAACAGGCAATTTCAGGGTGTTTTGGGCTGTTTTTTCTGCTACTTGTGGCTCCTCCTTGTTCTCTGCAGGAATCTGTAAAATGGAGGACCCCCCTGTGGAGCCTGAGCACCAAGACCAGGCGGAATCTGGTGAAGTGCCTACAGATGAGAACCAGGAAGACCTCGAAGCGGAGCGCTGTTTTGGCGGTGAAGCACATGCTGATGGTGACGAAAGTGGTTCGGGTGAGGAGGAGGAGGAGAGTTCTGAGTCTGAAGAGGAGGAAGAGGAGGAAGTTGAGCCGGAGCAGGATGATGAGACCAAAATACAATCGCGACCGTGCATCCCGGAGGACGGGGACGCAGAGGGTCAGCAGGTCAGAAAGTACATCATCGCAAAGAAGTACGTTAAGGGAGGGCGTGCGCGCGTGCGTCGCGGGGATCGCAAACAGAGATGACCGTTCAAACTCTCATCTTTGATTAATGCTGTCAATTTCGACATCATTCACCTCATTTTAAACTTCCTTTTCAAACGCTCAGTTCATCGATGCGTCCCTTATCAGATGACGAGATTTCTGCGATCCGTGATCTGTTGCGCCCAAAAATCAAATCAAAAGTTGCATGCCGCAACGGCCCCTTATGCCCATATCTCCAGCGCCATTGCTGTTGGTTTTTTCACCCACCTGGCGACCAGACTTCAACTCCGTCTTCAACATGGCCAGCACAACGTGCAAGCAGTCAAACAACCGGCGGACACCTTTTGCCACAACAAACTCCGCAACAAGAATCTTCCATGCCGGCCAAGTCCATGAATCGCTATTGCTTGCCTGCCGAATTCAAGACCGGAGCCGTCCTTCACGACTGTAAAATAATTTCACTTTAGTACCCCTTCAACAGAAAAACCGAACAATCTTCACAGGCGCTAAAAGTGCAGGCAGTTTGCTTTGATTGCCAAATTCTCACCGTGCATCACCTGAAGCCCGAGGCACTCTTGCTACGACAACAAGCCGTCATTTTTGACTCTCAAGTGCTCTCTGTCCAACTACCATTTCAACACGAGGATGACAGTTCCAAGCAGACAACAGCAATGCACCGCCAACTTTCTGCCCACGAGGAACTCGAATTCAAGACCCGTGCCGTAATTCACGAGTGTCAAGTAATGTCACTGCAGTACACGTGCAGCACAGACTCCGGACATCTATCACACTCGCTAAAAGCACATGCTGTTTGTTTTGATTGCCAAGTACTCACCGTGTATCACATGAGGCCCGAAACACTCTCACTACGACGACAAGCTGTCCTGTACGACAGTCAAGTACTTTCTGTCCAATTCCCACTGCAGCCCGAGGACGCCCATTCGAAGCGGCCAGCAACCCGACAACGTGTACAATCCTCGGTACTGCAGCACAACCCGTACGCCTTCCCTGAACACCAGACGAACAACCGGTGGTCAGTGCTGAAGGATGAATCATAGTGCCAGCACCGTGACGACTTTGAACATCACTTGGAGGAAGATCCACTGTCCCGTTGGCACACCAAACAAACGAAACCAAGGTTTTCTCCCCGAAAGCAAAATACTGTGTCTCCGTCAACCCTCTCCTACCGCTGCAAAGATTGTAAAACAACTTTCCAAATGTCCGCAAACCAGGTTCACTGGTTTCTGCAACGTGCGTTACACGTTCCAAAACGTTGCGAGGAGTGCCGGCAAAAACGGAAATTCCCCGAGAAAGGAAAGAAGTTGGATGCCAAACCGTTGCAGATCACCGAATACCCGCACAAAACTCCAAAGTCATGGCCGGCAGTAATACCAGCACAAGGGCCAAAGTTGCCATCCAAAGTGTCAAATTGTTCCAGGCGGACTTCTTCCAGTTCTGGCATTACTGGAAGGTTTTGGGATTGTCGTTCAACACTGTCGAACATCTCATCAAAAAGTTCGTCCTCTTCACTCAAGCAGACAAGGACTTATTGGGCAATCGCAGAAGGGACCACCTACGACTCCCCACTCCAGCAAGAAAAACTTTTCTCATTGAAGAACTCATGTCCCGAAACGCTGCCTTCCGTGGACAAGTCAGAGAGAGAAATAAAACATGTCCCAGAGGTTGTAACCCTATCACTTTCTTCTCCGAAGCGCACTTCTGAAAGGTGGGCTGATATGTCCGACGAGTCAGGCCTGCCCACACTTGAAGCAGGGTCCAGCTCAGAGAATACAAGTGTCGCATCGTTGGAAGAAGAGAATCATATTCATTCACCACTAACAGGGCTGTCTCAACACAGTGCACTGGAGCACTTATCTTATATTATACTGGGCCAGCATAACTGGCATGTAACAGCACGCCCAGCAACAGGAACATGGATGCACTGAAGTGCACTGAAAGCATTCTCCCTGCAGCCTGCACTTATTACGTCAGGCAAATATCCAAGCTCTGAGTCACTGCCCACTCTGCAGTCCAGCAGCAGCTCAGAGGCCACTGACGCCAGCACATCCCGTGCAGAACGCAACGACTCTTTCAACACACCTTCAGCAGAATGCAGTGCAGACAACATTTTTGCTGTGCTTGCTTCCTTGTGCACCAGCTTTGAACTCAAAGCCATCAAGAATTTACAACAATTCCCAGGAGAATTGGAATGGATAGCCAAATGCCCCGATCTTACCACCAGCAACTTAATAGACATATGCTTTGATGTGTCACTGTCAACACCTGCCCTCATTAAGTACTTGCGCAGTAGCCAGGTACCTCATACCACAGTGCAGACACTAACCAAAGTGAAAGCGTCAGCTGAATTCCAGGACATGCAGACAGTCTACCACAGGCTACTGGAACAAGGGCACTGGCCAGTTTTCCAAGCCGAAGCCTTCACTATACTCGAAAGCCAATGTTTCATATCAACACCAGAGCACAACCGAAAGGTGGCAGGAGCAGGAGAAACTGCAACTGCAATGCAGGAGTAAGTGTCACCAGCACCCAAAACCCAGTAGGCCAATGTACCTGGATTTGTCTCTGACCATTTTTCTTTTTAATTTCATTTTTTTTATCGATTTTTTTTCTGATGAACTGATTTTTGGTGTACCATATCAATGCATGGTAAGGCTTAGTTTACTGAGTCAAAACCATATCTTTATTCATGGGTCACTTGATTGTTTGAGCATGTCAACGCTTACCTGACCCGGGAGCCCCGGCCCGGATAGCTGGGAGGCACAGTGCAAAAAGGAAGTACGTTCATGTCAGCAAGTTGTTCTGGGATGACGAGCTGAAGTACGGTCAGTCACGACGTGTACAGCGCCTCCGCCTCGCCAGACTCAATCGCAGTGTCGCCCACCGAGGGCTGATCGAGGAGCTCCGCGGTTATCTACTGGACAGAGGAGGTATATGCCCCAACCAGTGCAGGCTTTTGTATCAATCGTTTCACTGTTGACAGTGAAAGTCTCCTGTCCTGTACCGATCCTTTCACCGTTGACAGTGAAAGTCTCCTGTCCTGTGGCCCTTGTCTGCCTGCAGGAGACATCCAGCTGGTGCTCGGCGGACAAGACATGTGCGCCATTGTCAAAGAACTGTGGCTCGCACTGACATCGACGATTGAGCAGGGGGGTCAAGCTGTAGCTGAAAGCGATGTACCCTGAGAAATGCGATTCATCCACGGCGTTATACTTCGTGAAGACACACCACTGGAGATCTGCCGCCTTGCCGCAGGCCTGCACCAAAGGGCCCAGAGGAAATACTGTGAGACTACTTTCTCTGAGGTGGCTGCTGCATTTCTGCAACGCTGTGCTGAAATCGTGGAGGGGACCGGCCACAAGTACGCAACGCCCGATGCTGGTGAGATCTGGGAAATGGTCAGAGATGTTGGGGTGCCATACAAGGAGTATATGGACATTGACACAACGGTATGTGACAAGCGAATTTGCACTTCGAGGACCGTGTTTTCACTGAGTTTCACTGTCAACAGTGAAACTATCTCTGTCTTACTCCTCAGCGTACCAAGGCTGTCAATGAGTGGAGGGGTCTGGCGCAGTTCTGTGGGATGATACTGGATGTTGCCGGCAAGTTCACCCAGGCTGTTGCGCCGCTTGAGGAGAAGAAGTGTTTCAGTCATGGTGCCTTCAAGGAAAGTGCCGGGCTACCGCGGGCGTACTGTTTGGAGTTTGTCGACTGGGTGGCGAGTCCAGGGTCCACAATCAACACCAATACAGTCTCCCAGAAACTCAGATACCTGAGGTGCCTCTATCACGTCCGGAGTCATGTGTTCTGCCAAGGCAACCCAGAGATCCACGAAAGCCAACGTATGCCTGTCGCCATCTACTCACATTTGTTGTTTCCTGATTCTACTGCCTGACGTCGCGCTGTTTCACTGTCAACAGTGAAACTCATTTCGTGTCTCCTTGCAATGCAGGAACTGAGGCCACTGTGCAGATGCTCTGTAACGCAGTCAAGTGGGATGAGAGATATTGAGGACTGGGTGCAACAGGCCACGAGGCAAGGAGGTACCGGCTGGGAACTGCTCAACCGACATTGCAAAATTTGCGGAAGGCTGAATTCTGGCAAGACCCTTTGCGCGCTGACACACGCAGGTCAGTGCGGGAAGCACTGTGTGCTGAGGAGACTGAAGCTGGTAGCGGGGGAGCTGCATCTGAGCTGGTTGGTGTGTGCACTGCTGCCTTTGCTGGAACATAGAGGACGATCCACTTCACTGGAGACATGGGCAAGCATCTGTCTGCCAAGGCCCACCTCCTGTACATTGAAGTCCCAGAAGGAAGTGAGACATCACTTCTGCCGCCGGGATTGGGAAAGAAGCTTGCTGCTAAAGAGGTCCCAGCAATCCTGTACGGTCCGAATGTGAAGTACACCCTGGCACGTCTGTTGGAGGAGGCTGCACCACTGCGGGAATGGCGGTACACCTGTATCCGGCTGTACACCCCCCGGGAAGACCTGCGGTTCACAAGCAAAAAGGCTGAGCAGTTGACGACACGAACCGTGTGCGCTATCCTGATGACACCCGGAAGTATTACACAGCACCCGCCATACGCTGCTACGAATTTGGAGTGGAGGTCATCGTGGTTCCGCTGGCTCCTGGGATTGTTGGCTGGAGGACTTGTGGTACCAAGTGCACCAGAGCTGCCGGCAATTGTGGTGATGTTCAGCGCCCTCTGCAAACCGACACAAGTGTATGGGATGACAGCAGCACCGATTGCCTGCTTGCCTGGCTGGTTGTTGCGGCTCTGGGTACCGGATGCCTGGGGAGTGGGGACCGACTCGGTGAAGCAAAACCTTGTGCGGGTTGTACAGCAATGTGCACGGGAACCAGCAGCAGACTTGCAAGCCGAAGCAGAACTATGGCAGTCCAGAACGCCGGTGAATGTGCAGCAACTGCGCCTGCTTGATAAGAACCTCCGATCTGAAGTCAAAGCGGCAGAGAAACTGGATCACAAAAGGCGGAACTTGGTTCTGAAGCAACGGGAAGAGGATGAACCGGCGGCGGCGAAAAAATCACTAAAGGAGAATGGTGCAAAGGTTGTTGACCACAGGCAAGGAAGCCAGCATCAGAGGCTCCTGCACAGCCCATTTGGTGCCCCCACCACTCCAGAAAACCAGACTGTCCGAGGAGGTTTCACTGTTGACAGTGAAAGTGTCGGCCCAGAAGGTGCCTCATCCAGTGCTGTCGATCTTGGGGTTCATGTGTCCCTAACTGACCTGGAGCCTGCTTTCCATGCTGTCAGTGCTGATGCAAAGCCAGCTCCAAAGCCAGCTCCTGCGAACAAGAAGGCGAAGTCCAAGACCACTGCCAAGACAGGTGCAAAGGGGCAGACTGAGCAGACCACCCTCACTCAGATGGACCTGGAGGCTAGGGTGGATGTACAGAGTATTGACAAGGCCCAGCAGCAAGCAATTGCAGCGCAGATCGAGGCTGCCAACAATGCGGGATCCGGCGGACGAGGAGCTCCAGGGCTGAAACGCAAACCCAAAGCACAGGCCGTGACCATGCCCAGTGTAGCTCAGCTTGAGCAAGCTTCGCGGAGGACCCGCACTGCAAAGCAGTAGGCTGAATGGGAGGACCTGTCAGTTGTGCTTTTTTGAGAACTGCTTCTGTTTGTACTGTTGTTGTCCTGTAAACACCTCCTGGTCTGCTGGGTCATCACATTGTACTGTTCACTGCTGCACTGAGCTTCACTGTCAACAGTGAAACACACTGCCACCATGGCCTCTGTGGCCGAAATGCCTGAAGCCACCATTCGGTTTTGTGCTCTGTGATGACATACTGTTTCATTGGGCAGTGTACTGCCCTCATTTCAGCTTTTGTTTTCAACAGACAACAAAACAGGGTTATAAGTTCTAAATTTTACCCTGCAGCTGCTGTCTTGGGCTATTTTTGTTGCATCACCCGCACTGTGTATCTCCTGACTGCATGCAGCCGAAAGAAGGCACCAAGTCTTTATTTTCTACCTGCTATTTTGTATTATCATTTTTCTATCTGCTTTTTCCAGGTTGCACCTCCAAGTGCATTATAAAGAGGTGTTTCACTGTTAACAGTGAAAGTGTCTCCCATGCTGGTGTGTTTTGCCAATTCCAGAGTGTGGCATCCGAAATACAGTCTTACAACACATGCAGCCACACCGTGTGTACACGTACCGTGCCTGTGTTTTGTGTTGCATATTTACATACACGTCTTTGTCACAGGGGAAGTTGTGCGAGTATTACTGCAGTCCACCGCCGTAGACTGCATGGAAGGAGGGGGGGTCTGGGGATACGGTCTGCCACACCTCAATGCTTCCGCAACAGTAAGAGTTTCACTGTTGACAGTAAAACAATATGAAATATGAGCCCCACACTGGGGTTTTGGGAAATTGAACTTTTCTGCGAGTTTCACTGTTGGCCACGAGGGCCAACAGTGAAACTTTTTGCCTGTTTTTGGGGGCCCCGACGACCCGTTATTCCAGGTTCGTACCCCCAAGTTGAACCCGAACCAACAAGGCACAAAAAGATTTGCTCCGGTTATGCGATTGCTCAAGCCACGGCTCAGCCGAGGCCCATGGCCATGCTCGGGCTTTAACTGTAGCATGCGTGTCACACGCGATGCACCACTTAGAGGGCAAAGGATCGAGGTATGGCGTGAGATGTTGGCATGAGTAAGCACACCTGAATAGACACACATCGTAACCATACAATAATAATCTGACCTCTTGTCAAACTCACCACCTAGGAGCCATATTACGCATACATATACATATATAAACAAAATAACATGATGCACACCGACAAACACGAGACACACACTCACCGAGTGGTAGGGCCCGGAACCAAACACCCGCCCGGAGGGCACCACAGGGTGTGGGCTTCGCGGTAGCGACTCTGGGGCACGTGTTACGGTAGAGTAACACACACACAATACAAGCAAGTGTTCTCACAAACCAATCATGTACATACAACAAACAGTAACCATATCAACAACAAAATATGAGTATGGATATACCACTGTGTTGCTCGGTGTCCGTGTGTGTCCTAGGGGCGTGTGTATAGACACGTAGGTTAGCCTTGGCGTCACCTTTCTCCATGGGTGTGGTAAGGCTGCCACTCTGGTGACACAGATCGTCCAGAAAAAAATTCCTGGTGACACAAAATTCCCAGAAAGGTCTGGTGACACAAATTGGCGCGGCAGAGAGTTGCCGCCAGGCGGCGGCGCGGCGCAAGCCAGTCTTGTGCAGGGGTTCGAGCCGGCGCATCTGGCGCCGGAGCCTTGTGCACGACCAACTCGGACAGCGCAAAAGCAGTTGTCTCGTCGGCGAGAGGGTATATTGATTTGTCCTAGCATGTTCGAAATTTTTAAAAAAAGTGAAGGCCCCGGGCGAGCCCCGGGGCCTTTTTGGCAGCTTGGGGTGCCTCATGTCGTTGAATAAGGTCAATGCATGCATACGGATAGGTTTCGGATGGTCATAGGACATGCACATGGGTCAAAGTGATGGTTTTTGTGTGTTTTTGGTGTTTTAGTACCATAGTGCACCAACCAGGTCTCCAAAAGTCCATGGGGGGCAACTTGGCGCCAGCGGCTCGGATTTGGGCGCTTTTTGGGTCAAAAGATGCTGAAAAGTGTCTAGTTTTCGAATAACCATGCCCGTATGGGTCAATTCGACCGAGGTTTTGCGTCCTTGGACCGCCTTTACCCGGATTTCACCAAAAAATTGACAAAAAGTGTCTTATTTTTTAAGCAAGTTGTTTAAAGTCCCCAGGGGGTAACTTGGCGCCACCGGCTCGGATTTGGGCGCTTTTTGGGTCATTTGGGGAGGGGTCACTCCGAAATTTCGGTAACCCTACTATGGCGCATACTCCTGTTTTTTTTGGGGGGGGGGGTGGGGGTTGATGCACTATGGTACATTCACCGAGGGCACACTTGGTCCAAATAGGTCACGCATTGCCCAACGAATTCGCCATTGCTTGCACTTGACCGAACAATTGGTGGTATTGCACCCATTGTTGCGGAGACAGCTGACCTAGTCGTGCCGCGTGTTGATATGCTTGAAGCGCCATTGTTGCCTGTTGCAACGCAACCATTCCATTGGGAGAGACAGGAGCAAGAGCGGGCGCCGGATGAGGGGCCGGGGTGGGTGCCAAGGTGGGTGCAGGGGGTTGCAGAGGGGCCGGAGGTTGGGAAGGGATTGGGGTAACATCAGATGGGCACTGAGAGTCTGTTTCCGTGGTGGTTCGGAGTGGTGAAGGTGGTGGTTGTGATGGTGGAGGTGAGTGGGGCGCTTGTGACGCCCGTTGTGAGGGTTGCTGGGCTGCCTGCTGTGTGGTGGTGTCAGACCGCGTCACCGCCTTTTGAGATTTGGTTTCCGCACCTACAATGTGTTGGGCCTTTGATTTCAATTGGGCAAGTGAGCGGCGGTCAATGTTGTACACTACCCCCTCAAACTCCCCCCGAGCCATGAATACCCGCTCCCATGCATCCGCCAACTCCCTAAAGTCACTACGATACCGCGGCAACAGAATTTTGAGTAGATCCTCCTCATCGGATGTGTACTTTCTCTTTTTAAAAGGCACCCCCAACTGTTCTAGTGCTGTTGCCGTGTACCACAACATCTATCCGAGTGATCTTCCTCCACACATATGTTTGGCCGTTGAGCTATCTCCTCAAGGATGTCAGCCGGAATGGGGGCATCCTCGAGGAATCTCCAAGCCAAGACCATGCCTAGCTCATTGAGAACAAAGTATGCACTGTCGAAAAGTTTTTCAAAGTGATGGTCCACTTTGACCGTACACTTCTTGGCAATTTTGAATGTGTGGTCGGCTGATAGTTTATGTGCCCCAAGAGACTTGAGGCAAGCATCATAGAAACCCTTTCCCCGAGCAGCCTCTTTGGCAATCATTGCTATCAACAAAAACTCACTCGGAGGTGCACCCCAATCTGAGAATGGAAAATACCTCTCAGCATGATGAACTACTTCATTGTACCTCCCCTCGTACAAAGAAGCCATTTGTTCTGCTGTTGCACACATGCTTACACCCTTTGAAAGTCTTGTCAAGACAAGTCGAAGGACTTGCTTGTGCAAAGCACTTTTTTGAAATAATATAAAAGGGAATGCCCTTTGTAGCTTGGGTGTCAATTGACTAGTTATATCCCAAGAATGATATATTTTACCACAACCTACCTGTTCACCCTTGATCTTATGCCGACATGCATAGCCTCTCATGAGAAGGATGCAATTCTCCTCTAAGAGGCATGCAATCCTTTGGTGCCACTTATGGAGATGCAAAGGTTTTCCACATGAGCAAGACAAGTGAAACTTGTATTGTGTCAAGGGATCCCACACAAAAAAGGCAGGCTTGCCATTGGCACAGTTTGTCACCATCCTTCCCCAAAGGGTCTGCGTGTTCTTGATGAAATCCATATTGTAGTTACTGAAGTATGGGGGGTCCTTTTTGGATCCCCCTCCCCATGCTTGTTGAGTCAACCACAACCAAAATAAAAACAGCAGTAATGCTTTCATTTTTGTGCCTGTGATGAAATGGTAGAAAATTTTAAAATGAAGGGGATAAGTAAATCAAAAACAACAGTACAGGTGAAAAAAAAAAGCGGTTCCCAAATACTGGTACACAGGCGACCATATACTGGCATTCCCGGAAAATACCGCGGCGCCGCGGTATATACTGCAGTATATACCGCGGCGCCGCGGTATATACTGCAGTATATACCGCGGCATTCCCCGGCGCCGCGGTATATACCGGTATATCACCAGAGCGGCACCCTACCCATGGGTGTGTCCTCGGCGGGTGGTAACGCAAAGGGTCGCCTCCGGGTCCTGGTTGGAGGCCGTTCATACCATCCCCCGGCCCTGTGTGCGCGCTACAGGGTATTGCCGCGCGATGGCTCAGTGCGCACTACAAACCTATAGCGCGCAGCATAGCGCGCGCTATGGCTCGGGGTCTTGGGTTTGTAACCCCATGTCCTAATAAGCAGGGCAAAAACGCCTATTTTTCTAACGTTTCAGATTCTTCCGGCACCACATCTGACGCTGTTAATGTCCGGGAAGATTGCAAACATTTTGAGCCCCCACTATGGGTGGTCGCTGTGGAAGAACGAGGAACTTTTTGCGGACCTAGTTGAGTTTTTTTGCTCAGGGTCTGCCGTCCAACGGTCCTTGTGGGCCAGGTTGGAAAAAAGGGTCCCCGTGTCTGAAGCAGAGAAGAAGCGTCGCAGGACCGAGGCTGCCAACGCCGTCACACCCCTGTCGTTGGTGGACTTGGTCCTGCTCCTGAAGATTCCAAGAAGAAGGTATTATTGCGCGCGCTTTGCATGTGACATTGCGCGCACTTCCGCTCATAGCACGCGCTTCGTTGACTTCTGCGCGCGCTACGTCCCCATGTTGCGCGCGCTATTTTCCTCAGGTACAAAGATTTGATTACTTGGACGAGAAGTAAGGTCCCCACACACCTTTTTTCTCTCCCCTCCTATGCTAGTTTCGCCACAGAATGGAACCAGCTTGCAAGTAGGCAGCATTTAGAGGTTGCCGTGCACACAGATGGGGTCACAGTCTTTTCGCAGTGGCCCCTGCAGCACTTTTTTGACTATATATTTTCCTTTGATTCCATTGTTTCTAACCTCCAATACCCCAGGGAGTGCCAAGGAGAGCTGTGGATCGTTGTGAGGGGGGATGGGTTGCCTTGTGGGGGGGAATCGTGGTGCCAGATGTCCATTTCCTTTGCCAACCATGATCACTTGGCAAGGACGTTGTCCTACCACTGGACTGTTAACGTCGCCCTTTGTGGTGAGAAGTCCACCTCTGTGTTGTCCCAGGTCTGGGCTAACAATCTTGCTTTTCTGCAGAGTGCCAAAAGCGCCAAAAGCAAAGCGTATGAGGAGTTGGGCAACTGGCAGTCGTGGTGGGAGACGTACGAGGCCGATGACATTGAGGACCTCTGCCCCGACCCAAAGACCATGAGGATGTCCCCGTCCAAGCCACCAACCCCAAAGAAGAAGAAGCCCCAAGGCACCCCACAAGGAGACAAGGGACCTGCCGAAGCTGCAGCACCAGCAGAAGCACCAGCAGCTGCTGCACAAGAAGAAGAGGCACCAGCCCCAGCAGCAGCAGCAGCACAAGAAGACGACGCACCAGCCGCACCACAAGAAGGAGAGGCACCAGCGGCCACGCCACAAGAAGGAGAAGGAGCAGCCCCAGAAGGAGCAGCCCCGAAAGAAGAAGAGGCACCACAAGGAGCAACCCCAGAAGGCGACCCAAGCCCACAAGAAGAAGGGGATGCAGCCCCAGCTGGGGCAGAAGACCACAAAGAAGGGGATGCAGCCCCAGCTGCCACTGGGGCAGAAGACCACAGACCCGAATGGGAGAAGGAGTGGGAGGCCGAAGTGGTGGTCCAAACCATTGAGGATATCACTGAATGACAGCGCGCGCTATACCTGGTATAGCGCGCGCCATAAGGCTGCCAGCGCGCGCTGTAAATATGTTGCGCGCGCTACACTGTTTTCGTCCGTGAGGACCTATACTGTTGCACACTTTTCAGACCTTCCAGACAGTGTTTTTGCATGTGTCTTGGGTTGAATGAGCAACAGGGAATGTTTTTGAAAAGCAAGGGGTTTTTGAGTAACGCAGGACACTGGAAAAAGCATGGTTTTGAAACATTTTCCGGCTTTGAAAAATTTGAAAAACGGGACAATATAGCGCGGTAGAGCGCGCGCAATAGGCGCGCTATAAAGGTCGTATTTTTGAAAATTTGCGCGCACTATGGAAAAAATGCGACATTGCGCGCACGCAGGGGGGGTATCAGCCCACCTAGTTCCCCGGGGGCCTGCCCAATCACCCCGGAGGAACATTTACTCCCCTATAACCCCCTTGCACCATGTATGACAAGTTTACACCTCCGTGTGTGAACCTGAGGCCGGTGCGCACGGTTACAAATCAAAACAACCTAGGTCTTGCTTGATCTTAGGGCGGATGATGACCATGGTATAGGTAACCACATATCTCCACATAACACATAACCACATAACATAATGGCATGCACACACACTCATGCGCTCCACAACGACACATCGTACACCCGTTTTTGGTGTGTCATGTATTGAGAGGTCCGTGTGTGTGGTGGAAAACCAAGTCCGCGCATGGGTTTCTAAGGAAATTGCTAGGCCCACACCTCCACCCGTTTGGTTGGGTGTCGGGATAGAGGGCTCCAGGAGTGTTGTAGAAATCCAAGTCCGCTCGAGGAGTACTCTAAAATATCAATATGAATACTCTCTCCCACACATCCACACATGCGCTTACAAACATCCTTCTCTTCATATTGTTTGTTCCCCTCTCATTGCAGGCAGAAATAGCCCACATTAGACAACAAAATCGGAACTGCCTTTGCCTTTCAAGATGCCACCACGCTTGAAGAGCGACGGGGCGAAGGCACCCATGGCCATGCATATTAACGTACCTGTACGTAGATGACGACCACTCCCACTACGTTAAGTCCTCACCGTATGTAGTGGCCATTCGGCATGCCAAGACACTGGTTGCGTAATGTCACCCACACGAGTACTATGTACATTGTATACTTTATCCCCGTTTGAAGAAGGGCTAATAGGTAAAACACCACCACCCCCAACTTGAAAAGGGAAGATGGGTTATACCCGCCAACCTGATCAGTTTTGTAAGCCCTTAGTTGTCATGTCTCGCCCAATCGTGTCTATTCTTTCCCGATCCGAGGTCCCACAGAGCACGAGGGGTCACAACACAACTTAGCAAAGCTAATCACATTTTCATCTTGCTGTACCCTGCTAAAAATAAAATACAAATATGCAAACAAAATTCATCGCTAATTTTGTTGCTAAACTAAAACACTGCGATATATTTTCTGGCCAAAATATTGAGACATCTACCGTGCGTGCGGCAGTGATTTCTGAAAATTAATCTCGCAATTTCACGCGAACGGCTTCAGGCCGGGTGAGGGTCTTAAACCTATTACACTCCTCACAAGCTCAAGCATGGGGATCCAGGGCTCCTAGAGGCAGCCAGACCCTTGCTTGGCCGGATGCAAAAATAGATAAGGTTGATGGCCTGAACCAGTATTGTACAACTGCACAAGACCCAGCCATCGGGTCTACTCTGACTTGAGTATGCCTAAAATATAAATATTTAGAAAGTCTGACCAATGTAAACAAAATGGGTTGGGGAAAAGCCTTAAAGGCTTTAAGCTATTGAAAACCGCATTCCTAAAAAAAACAAAGCAGGGGGTGTGGTGGACACTCCCCTCAGAGAATAGTACCTACGGTAATCCCAAACTGCAAATCAGTTTCAGAAACTCTCCCCGTGTCAAAACCGCAAGTTTGAAAAACCCTGCAAAAGTTTCCCAACCTAAGGCTGTAAGGGGAAAACCCTGCAAGTGCTTCAAAAACTTGCAGTTTCGAACACCGTGCTGCCATAAAATGCATACTTGATCCCTAGCACACTTAGCCCGAAGAAAAAATGCGTAAATATGTTTAGTATTTACACACCGTTTGCTCAGTTCTCCAAAACTGAACAGCGGCACCAACGAATAGGCTATACCCCAAAGCAGTACAAAAAGAGGCAGCCAGCCAAAACAAAAGGCTATCGCACACTGTAAACATATTGGCAGTGCCTTTAGAAGCACTGCTGAGGGGAAGAAACACCTCAGTGCAAAGCCGAAAATTTAAATTCAAGTCATTTAGAGTGAGATTCACTGCAGTGTATTATACAACCATCTCCAACCGGAACCAGGGCAGAGCCGGGGCTCCGAGGGTGTTCGCACATGGCACCAAGGCTGTGGCTGTGCATGAAGACATAATGAAAGACAACCGACAAGTGACGGGTCAGTTATCTTGGTTTTGTTTTCAAATCTTCGGTGGTCTGTACGCAGCAACATCGCGGCTCTCAGTACTTGCCATCTTGTTCGCTCTCGTACTCCCAGCGCGCTGTAGGCACTGCTCTCGCAAGCCCGGCTTGACTCGCACTTGCGAGGCACCCGAGGCCCGGCGCAGCAGGCGCAGACTTGGCGGCGTTGCTGTCGCAGCACAGGCGTGTCCCTCACGCTGCTGCACGCAATGTTGCCTCCCAAGCCGGCTTCATCACAAACTTCTCGGCTTACGGCTCTCACGACAGGCTGCCTGCCTTGACTAGCTGACCTCTCAAACCCACAGCACTGACGGCGGCGCTCCCAGAACGCTCAAGCACAGTAAAAGAAAGTGCATTTCCATGCCAGAAGGTAAGCTTTAGTTGTCTTAGAGATGCCTAGAGGCATACTGTATTTTTATCTTAGTATTGGCCTATCCAAAAAGGGGTGACAAAGCATTTTGACCTATAAAACCAAGCAGTAAACTTTGGATGTTGTGTGGACCCCTAACCCCGCAACTGATTGGACATAGACACTATTTCTTGGACTGACTGAGGCGCTGACATCGATCCACAGCCTATACAGTTTTCGATATTTTCTCATGAATGCTTAGCTATCCTAGTGGTCTGCACCGTAGGGGGCTGGGGCACCTCTTTTTGGGAGGTCCTGGGTTCAATTCGCAGTCAGCCTAGCTAAGTAAGAAGATCCAATGACGGGTCCCCACGCCCGCACCCCCCGCACCCACACCCAGTGGGTAGTGGGCCCCCGCCGCACGCCCGAAAGGACGAGTGGTCGGGGTCGGGAGAGCGCCCGACCCCGGGCGGCCCACACCCAGGCAAGAGGCGCCCCCCCCGGGCGCCCTTGTGCCGCCCCCACAGCGCGCAAAGCCAGCTCGCAAGAGCGCTGGCGGTGGGGTTGGCGACGGGTCCCCACGCCTGCACCCCCCGCACCCACAGCCAGTGGGTAGTGGGCCCCGGCCGCACGCCCGAAAGGACGAGTGGTCGGGGGTGGGAGAGCGCCCGACCCCGGACGCCCCACACCCAGGCAAGAGGCGCCCCCCCCGGGCGCCCTCGTGCCGCCCCCACAGCGCGCAAAGCCAGCTCGCAAGAGCGCGCGCTGGGGGGTTGGTGATGGGTCCCCACGCCTGCACCCCCCGCACCCACAGCCAGTGGCTAGTGGGCCCCGGCCGCACGCCCGAAAGGACGAGTGGTCGGGGGTGGGAGAGCGCCCGACCCCAGACGCCCCTGAAAGTGCTGCCCTGGGTCGTTGAGGGTGCCGGAGGGCTCGGGGCCGGCAAGACCAGTGGGGCAGGCACGCGAGGAGTCTCCCTGGATGTTGTTATTGGGGGTAGAACCGGATACTCGAACACCAACGGAGGCGAGAGCAGCGACAACAGAAGCAAGGTCCATGCTGATTGTGGTCCGGCAGAAAATCCCAGTCTATGAAGAAAATTGACGCGGATTATTCTAAATACATCTGAGTGTCCAAAACTGTCTGAAAAGATTTAAATAATCCAATTATGTAAAAATGTTTGGCCGATCTGGCCCGCGAGCGCGCGTCAGCGGCAAATGGCAATTCCAGCTAAAATAGCGGAACGCGGCAGATTTACGGGGAATGGACCGCGGAATCAAATCCGGCATATCAGAAATATATAGGAAATATCCTGAGACTGAGCTGCGAGGCGGCGATTCCGCCGAAGCAAAGAAAATGACCAAAATGTAGCCAATCTGGACAGAATGTCTGAAAATCTGAGCAGATGGGGCTAGCCGCACTTACACTCCCCCTCCAAAAACACACTGGGGTGTGTCGCTACGTCAACGAAGAACGTAGTGCGGGTAAGTCCCAGAAAAAAATAGAAATGTAGCCTCGATGGGGCGAAATCTGCTTGATCTGACCTGATTTGGGCTGAATTGGCACTGAATCAGGCTGGATGAACCTGAAATGAGACAGAATGAGAAGTGACGAACAGTCCTCCGTGCAGTAAAACATTAGGTCAAGGGCTAAAAAGCATGTAAACGTATCGAGAATCGATACCAAACCATGCATTGGTTGAGAATGAGGTAGATTATTGGTGGATTGAGTGGGGGAAACAAGAAATGGAGTGACATCTCAGCGCTCTGGCACAGTTTCGCTGTCGCGGGCACGCTACGGTGTCCTCGCCGAACTCTACATCGTGTTTATCCCGCTTTTCTCGTTCTGAAAAGTGAAGCATGTGCTTCAGATTGGGCGCATCTGGGGGATGATCACAAGATTCAGCAAAATGAGAATGAATTTGGGCAGAGATGAAGGAGATAAACCAATCACAGAGAGGTAAAACAAATACAAATGTTGTCTACAGACCCTATGTGCACAGAAGATCATAAGCGTCAACGAAGTTAGGCAAAGCCGTCGACAGATCTTCGAGGAATGAGAAGAGGTGACAAGGAAATCAATCTGAATTGTCCTAAAATCAGCAAATTCCCTGAGATGAAGGTGAAATGAAGCGGAATGTCTAGAACTGAAACTACTAACACTTTCCTTTAGACTAAAGTTAATATATATTGTCGTTTATTCAGCTCAATTGTGCTTTCCGGCACGTTGGTTCGCGAGCATCCAACAGATTCATTGAAAATGTGGATCATGTGATGATGCATCATGATGGGACATGATGGCCCTGGATCCTTGGCATGTAACGCGCCGAAGGTTCGCTGAAGGCGCTTTACTGACAGTATATAACTGAGAGACACCGAATTTACAATGGCGGCGGTGTCAATCGACTTGGACAAGGCCAATCTTTCGAATGAGTCCCACAAGACACTTGGATTCACCATTCTGGACAGTTTCTGGTCGGATTGAGCTCACATTGGCGTGTGCCAAAAATACAACGAAGCTTACGGACTTCAGAGGTGGCTGCTAGAAGTCCCTAGAGCTCCTAGATGAAGATTGTCTGAACAATTGACGTCTGGGTTTCTTACAACAGTGGCAGAATGATGGACAAACCTGAGAAATTCAAGGTAAATTTGAGGATCCTGGATCTGAATCTGGACTTTGGCGTTAGCATCACAGCAAATGAAGGTACGATCTGAGTTCCTGGCGTCGCATCTGTGAAGCCGGTTCGGACCCCCGTGGCCATCTTGGGGTCACTTGGGGTGTGTATCTATGTGCCGGCAAGCCGCCATTGGCTGATATCATACTCTCCCATCCACCTGAACTAACCCGATGTGATAGTGTGATAGGTTTGGCCATTCCGGCTATGAGCGGCCATATTCAGAACCGAGGCACCGCCAGCGGAGATTTATATAGCAGAATATCAGGAATCAACAGGGTTTTATTATCATAATGTTTCCGTAATTTTTCAGCCTTTCGTTCTGATAGTCAATGTATCGGCGACTGTCAGTTGGCTCGCGATTTTGCGTTAACCGATTGGTTAACTGTTATTTCCAGATATTTTGGCGGAAACGTTTCTGAAGGGTCAGATTTCATCTGTAAAGGGTTCGTTGCTTCCGCAATTTTCTAAATAAGCACTCGAAAATTTAATCGGAATTTTTCGTGATGTCGAAATCGGATTTTCGACTTCGACATCGCCGCACTTGATTTGGACTTCTTCGAGTGGTCATACTCCTTCCCCTATGCCCGAATCAGGTTTCCCTTATACTTGCCACCCATTTGACTTGGAGATATAAGGGAAACAAAATCGAATCGTGGGATCACTTTGAAGAGCCATATCTACGCGCGAGTGTGAGGAGTGAGAATAAGGAAGGTTGGGTTGGAACTGCCTTGGTCTCAACTTAATTCAGGAAGCATCAAACGCCTTTGGTGCGCACACATGCCCGGTGTAGCAAGGGAAAAGGGTCAAGAAGGTATAAAGTGATATATAACTCTTGGACCGTGCAACCGAATATTTTAATGCGACTTTCGAGTGTGCCGCATGGGTGTTGGGGTTGCATAGCAACTTTCCTTGGGTTCCTACGTATTTTTAACGTGAAGTTATGTCAATGGAGGGACATGGCATATCATGGTGGGAGCCACATTTTGAGGGTATTTGTTATATGCATGGTATATGTTTGATATGCTCACGCCCATGTTATATATCTTCGTGTGGCCGAAGAGATGGGGAGCCATACGTGACAAGGGCTTTGCCCATGTCCCAATTGTGGAATTCAAAGCGCTAGACCAAGTCTACCGCGTATGTATTGCTCATGGTATGTTTGACAAAGAGATCCATGGGTGCACTCCCATTTTCATGGGGCATGTAGATATTAGTGGCGAAGGTATCTCCCTGCGACCGATTGGGGATCCAAGTGGGGGAATTGTTCGCAAATGGTCTCAATCATTTGTGTATTGAATCATGAGCGGACATCATGGGTGAGCATAGAGATATACTATCATGACAACTTTGTATTTGGTCATATTTTCATGTTTTTGACCTCAATTTTTGCTCATTTTTGCGTTTTGTGTACTCACCTGGTCAGCTAACAGCAAGAAGCCTATGGTGAGTCGAACCATGGTATGTTGTTCATATGTTGGCATATGCTTTGGAGTTGAACACCACCATATGCCGGATCATGAACTCCATTTGGCTTGGCGCACGAAGGATTTCAAGAATTGGTCTCAAGATCATGGGCTGACTTGGGCAGTGCGTGGCGCCCATATCCGAAAGGGTTTCGAGGGTAAAATGTGGATGTACATGGGCATTGGTCTTTGGTCTCTATCCTCCATGAATGGTAGACTTCGATTCCATGCATGCTTGGAGCCTTCGGATAAGTAGTAACTTCGATTTTGAGCATATTTTTGATATATGGCCAATATGGTGTGAATTGGCAGTTTTTTGGCATGTTATGAGTTCAAACTCATAAGTCATTTCTCTAAGCCCATTCGACTCCAAGTCCAACCAAGGTTATGTCAGGGTAGGGCATGGTCCTGAGTGCCACTCTAGGCCATGACACGCTACCTCCCCTATTGGGCTAGGATTTAGAGGCTTGGGAGTGAACACATTTTTGGGGTTTGTGTATTGACTTTTGACATATGGCATTTAGCCATCTTATTGGACTGGGTTCAGGGCATCATGTTGGTGAGTCAAGGGAAGGTCTTGAGTCCAGGGAATGATGGGTCTATGGCTGTGATTGTGTAAGTTTCCATCTCTCCCCAACTTTGCTTCATATGTGTTCATATGCCAATTTCAGGGCTTTCTTCCTTGGTGCAATTCTTGTACATGCCCGCCACCGTGGGAATACCGGTGTGCTGAACGAAAGCCCGCAGCCTGATTTGGATTGTGAATTGGGTTATTGCCATACTTGTGGGATCTGGTTGCCATTCAGGGTTGAAGGAGGATTGTATTTTCTATTTTCTATATTTTTGGTTTTGGACCCTGGATTTTGATAAATGCAAGCATTGATCCGGAGCAAGTCAGCGGGGATTACAGGCGGAAGGGGCACAGCGGGGGCCGGTCCTGGTAGGGACCTTCTTTATGGTAGCAGAGGCTTACCTGCTGCCCCTACCTACCGCCGACCCGGGGACTTGGGCCCTCATGAGCCCTGCCCAAGTACGCCCCGGGTGCGTATTGTCGACACGGTGGAGACCACGCCGGAGATTAGAGCCATAGAAGGACCGAGACGTTCAAGAGCATGGCGAACTCCGGAATTTGAAGCCCGAAGAGAAGAACGACACTCGGGGAGAGGAGGACGTGACATGGAGGACCTCGTCTCCATGTGTGAGCGTCGCTGCCGAAAGGCATGCAACCTCCGCTCCGCCGCGGAGGACTCTGATGAGGCATGCCATTCAGGCAGCAGTGGAGGACGGGCCCGGCGCTACCGGAAGCGCGGGTCACCCAAGTCCGCGGCAAGGGACGCCGGGGCTATGGACACGGACCCCAGCCCGGTCAGGCTGTGGGAATCCGAGGGGCACTCCGAGGGCTACCGGACAGCCCACGAGCCACCTTCGGAGCCGGAGATGTCCGCGCCGATCGCCAGGGCGCATACGGCCCCCGAGCCCGCCCTGCAGCACGACGCCGAGGGCTTGGAGAGGCCAGCCAGGGCCCGGACGGCACCTGTGCCCCGGCACATGGGCCCAGAGACGGACGCCATAGGCGATACGCCTATGGGCGATGAGTCTGAGGTGCCGGGAACCGCGGGATGCGCTGAATCCGGCGGAAAGCACGCTACGTGCCACTGCGAGCACGTGTCCTTCCTCATGGGCAAGTACCCGAAGATGGGGATGGACGCCATCGTGAATCATCTTGACCGCCTGGACAACGCCAAGGATGCTCTAGAGGAGGACGTCGCGGGGATTCTGGATGACCAGTCGGCCGCGGAGAACCACATGGAGGAGCTGCGAGCGGATCAGGCCCGGTACCGGGAGAATCTGGAGCTGGCCCTGCAGAAGCAGCAGCAAGTGGTGGACAGCCTCCTCCACTTAGTGGAGGACATGTCGGGACGCCTGAGAAGGCTAGAGGAGCGACAGCCCCTCGCCTCGGGTCCGGAGCTCCCGGCAAAGCCGGCCGCGGTAGAGCTGGTGGAGCGGGTTAAGACCCTCAGGAGCGCCATGGAGAAACCCATGGGCGGCCCTGCAGAGGCACCCTACGCGCCTCCGCGTGTTGACCCGGGTGCGCTGCCGTTTGTTCCCCTGTTCAGCGAGTCAACAATGCTCGGGGAACACACGGCACCGGCTGGGTCCAGGCGGGAAGGGCACGT
Source organism: Eutreptiella sp. 'Long Island Sound 2002' (assembly GCA_964036045.1). NCBI lineage: Eukaryota > Euglenozoa > Euglenophyceae > Eutreptiales > Eutreptiaceae > Eutreptiella > Eutreptiella sp. 'Long Island Sound 2002'. Next base: position 78,802,454 of record OZ038385.1, read on the forward strand.
AGCCACGGACCCGAGGAGCCTGACGGTGCAGATGTCCCATGCCGCCCAGGATCTGCCGCCATCAACGACTACCTATGCAGTTTATGCGGAAGAGGAGATCCAGAACCAGACCACGCAGGGGCAAACCATGGGAAGGGCCGACGGACATGGTCGAGGGCATCCAAGCGGAAATCTCTGGGCGAAGGACCCCAATACGGGGATATGGACGGCCGATGGAAGAAGTCCTTCCCGCATTCCAAACCCCATGGGTTCAGGCCCAACTGGACCGCACTCCATGGAGGAGAGGGATGTACGGGGAGTGTACTCAAACCCCCCGGCCACAGGTGGTATCCGTCTCGGTGGAGTGGTGGCTGGAGACGTCGGAGACGCCATCAGGATCGACGACCTCAGGGGAATCAAAATCCCCTATTATGACGGGAACCCGTCCAACCTGGATGACTTCATCCTGGACTGGGAGGACTTCGCCGAGGAGGTCGACGGCGAGATGCGTGGAGCGCCGCGGGACAAGTGGGTATGCCGGACATTCCCACACCGGCTGGCGCAGGACCTCAAGGAGGAGCTGCGGGATCAGATCCGGGAAGGATTGATCCGCACGGAGCAGGCCTGCCTCCAGTGGCTGGAGGATGAGGAGCGGGTGGACGCTCCTAACCAGAAGCTGGAGGACCTGTGGTCCATTCCACTGCCGCTGGACCGCGGTGAGTTGCGGGTCCGGGAGTGGAACCGGTATCTGCGGAAGTACCGCAGATGCCTCAAGTTGGTGGAAGACTGGAACGAGGCCAGTGAGATCCGCCACTTGCTGAAGGACGTCCTCCCCGGCAGCTGGAAGAGGAGAGTGGAGGACGAGGAGAAGAAGCGCGCCAAGCGACGGGTGGCGGTGAGGATTATGGCGGCAGAGGATACCCATGCGGGTATCATGGAGTTCTTCAGGAGGAACCTGGGCGAACCCGACCGGATGTTGGGCCTGAAGAACGCCGTGTACGTGGAGGTATTCGGGGACTCCATGGGGCAAAGGTTGCTGCGCCTCAACAACGTGGAGTGGAGGCGCGGGGAGCCGCTGAAGATGCAAGTCATCTTCGCTCGCATGAGCCTGGACGAGATCGTGAAGTACATCACGGTGCAGTTGAAGCTCAATGCGAAGAACGAGGCCCACGTGCAGGATCGGCATGGTCATGGACAACGAGGACACTGAGACGACCGCCATCATCGGGAGATCCAGGAGGACACGGCCAACTCCGCGGAGGATGGAAGTGGAAGTGGCCAAGACCACTGGTCCCGGGAGGATCACGAGGAGGCCCATTTCTTCGCGTTCGTGGCGCACAACGTGAAGAACCATGGGCAGGATCGGTCCAGATGGAGCCAGGTGGGACCCAGGAAGAACAGAGAAGGACCAAGGAGGATCGGGAACCCACCGCTCTCATTCCGAGAGTACAGGTCTCAGCACGATGGGTGCTGGGTCTGTTATGGCAAGGGACACAACCATGCACACGACCACCGTCAGTGCAAGGTGTATGAGGCGGACAAGAAGGCCTACTTCGCCGCTCACCCCGAGAAGAAGCCCAAGGAGCAGCGGATTTCCGACTGGAAGGCGAAGGGCGGAGACGGGGGAAAAGGCCAAGGCAAAGGCCAAGGAAAAGGCGGAGGAAGAGGCTATGGTGGTGGACCTGGCCAAGACTGACGAGTGAGGTCGATCGAGGAAGTTGCTGAGGACATGTTGAGGACGTTGGCGGAACTCAAAGCCCAGCAAAGTGGAGGACAAAGTCCTGGCGGATCGCAGCCGGAAGGGGCTGCGGGAAGCCAAGTCTAGAGGAGCCCCCACGGGAGTGGGACCTCGGAGGTCTCTCCTCCAAAGATCAGTGGAATCCCTGAGAAGGCGAAGGCACATCGGGTGCCGAAGAAGGCTCCGGAAGAGCCAAAACCACTGAGTTTCGCCACTCCCAACCCCTGAAGCGCCCTGCCAAGGGAAGTACATGTGGGAACGGGACATGGCAAGAAGGAAGGAGCGACCACGGAGAGCCCCGTGGACGGGCAGGACCAACCCAAGATCTACACCATCCGTGACCATACCCTTGAAGTCCTGATGCACCCGGACGTGCTAGAGTTGCATGCCGTGAGAGTCGTCCATACACCTCATGGCGACGAGCGGCAGTTGCACTTGAAAGTGCGAGTACGGTGCGGACGAGAGGAGAAGGTGGTGGATGTGTTGGTGGATACGGGTGCCCAGGTGAGCCTGGTCCGGAGAGGGTTGTTCAAGGAGGAATTCCTGCAGCCCAGCCGGAGACCGGTCCGCCTGAAGGTCGCCAACGGAGAGATTATGGGTGGTGGCACCCATGAGGCCACTATCAGTATGGAATTCTGGGAGCATGAGCGCTTGAACCGCCCTGATCAGGCGAAGAGAAGCACTCTATCCGGGAACTTCTATGTGGCCGACATTACTGATTGGGAAATGATCATGGGGTACGACTTCATGGTGGCCAACGCCATTGGAGCCCTTCCCCATCGCGCAACGCTGGTCCGGGAGGACGATGAATGCCTCACATGGCTGTCCACGGATTATGCGTGCGGGTCATCCCAATGGAACGCTGAGGAAGAGGATCGGATCGTCCGAGCGGTGCAAGCTGTGGGTGTCAAGTCCAGAGGAGACCGTGGAGTTCAGCTCACGGAGTATGGAATGGCGCCGCAAGTGTACACCAGGATGATTCAGACGCTGGGAGCTGAAGTGCCCGAGACGGACGTCTTCGCTTCCCGGGATGCCCCACTTCTGCGGAAGTGTAGGAGGCATTGGCATCGAGGAGACTCAGCCTGGCACAGGCATTGGGGTTTGAAGGAGTGGGGACCCATGTATTGGCATGGCTCCCTGGATAACACCAGACGTACGGTGGAGAAGATCATCGCGCATAGGGCGAAGGGGATCCTGGTCATAACCGGCATAGGTTCCACCCCATGTCCGCTGGAGGGTCTCAAGTCGACGCTGGACTCCATCACCCTGAACGAAATGTCATTCGGGCCAGAGGAGGAGTTGTTCATCGACGCCAAGGGTGTATCAATGCCCTCCCCGGGTCAAGCGTGGGGTACCAAGGCTTTCCTGGTGGATGGGGCGCAAGCCCAGCCCACGGGTGATGAAGCATTCATCCGTAGGGTGGAGGCGGTGCCCATGAAGGTCATGTTTGAGCCCAAGGAGGGGACGGATCAGCCAATTGATGGCATTGACGTCCTGTCCCACGCCGAGATCGACGACGTCGTCAACTACATGCGGATGGGGATGCACGACCGTGTGGCAGCCAAGAAGAGGCGAGCCATGGTCACATCTCCGCATTGGTGGGATGACAAGATGTTGGTCACCGGCAAGTACGAGAAGGACGAGTTCGTGGCGAGGGTCATGGACCACATCGCGGACCAATACGATGGTCCGGTTGGGTCGGACCCACCAACATGGGATTTTCCAAGAATGGGTGCCGATAGCGACAGTCACCAGCCCGAGGCCGCAAATTTTCGAAGACTATCGGTGGGAATCGCGACCCACGACGATGAAGACGGCATATCGGACGAGGAGAAGTCGGACCCGGACCCAGAAGAGGCCTATACCGCAGTTGGGTTGGTTGTGTCTATACCGAAGCAAGCGGCTGAAGAGGCCCAGGAGAACCCGAAGGTCGCCGAGCTGAAGGAGAGGCTGATCAAGGCCTATCCGCGGCTATTCAGTGGCGTCGCCAACAAGAACCCTCCAGATCGCGGGAGGTTTGGTACAGCGAAGATCAAGCTGAAGCCGAACCCGAAGATCTATCGTCATCGGGAGTACCAACTTCAGGGCGATCGGGCCGAAGCCATGAAGAAGCTGTTGGCCGAGTTCGTTGAGCGGGGATGGATCGAACCCTCCGACAGTGAGTGGGCCAGCCCAGCCTTCATCGTACCCAAGAAGGAGAAGGGCGAGTGGAGGTTGGTGGTGGATTACAGGGGTTTGAACGAGCAGACCGAGCACGACTCGTACTCGCTTCCCCTGATCGACTCCATCCTCCAAAAGCAACAGAAAAAGCGGATCTTCACGGTGTTGGACCTGAAACACGGTTACCACCAGATGCCGCTACACCCGGACTCCAGGCCCTGCACAGCGATGTCGACGCCGCTTGGGCCCATGCAGTGGAAAGTGGTGCCTATGGGTGCCAAGAATGGCAACGCCGTTTTCCAGCGCATGATGGAGGACCTACTCGGTCCTGTCCGGGACTGTGCCGATCCCTTCGTGGATGACATCATCATCGGGTCCGGCACGGAGAACATGACTGAGGACGAGCTCATCGACGCGCATGAGAAGGATCTGCGCCGAGTGCTCAGCGAGTTGGACAAACACAACATGGTGTGCAAGCCCACCAAAGCCTCACTATTCGTGAAGGAAGTGGAGTTCGCGGGTCACGTGGTTGGTCACGGGCAACGCCGTCCCATGCCTGGGAAGCTGGCGTCCCTGCACCACTGGGAGAAGCCCCAGACCATCAGCGAGCTCCGGTCCTTCATGGGGTTCTGCAATTACTATTCGGGCTACGTCCGGATGTATGCAGAACTCTCGGGGCCGCTGCATAAGATGCTGCAAGTGGGCAAGTTCGATGGCCGGAAGGGGAGCAAGAAGAAGCTTGCCTGGACCCCTGAGGCTGAGGATGTGTTCAACCGCCTGAAGGAGCGACTCCTGGGGCAGTTGGGGTTGTTCCTGGTGGACCCGGACAAGGGATTCGTGCTACGAACAGATGCCTCGGACTATGCCGTGGGGGCAGTCCTCGAGCAAGTCCGGGACGACGGGACTCATGTTCCCGTGGCGTTTTGGAGCAGGATCCTGGCCGAGGGCCAACGCCGAACATGGACCGCGAGGGAGAAGGAGACATACGCCATTGTATGTGCGCTCAGGAAGTGGTCTGGCCACATCGGACTGCAGCCGGTGGTGGTTTGCACGGACCACCAGTCCCTACAGAGCTGGCACAAGGAGCATGTCGACACCCCCTCAGGACCAGCGGCTAGGAGGGCCCGATGGCACGAGACGTTCGCCAAGTTCGACCTCAGCGTCGTGTATATCCCGGGGAAGGACAACACTGTGGCAGATTGCCTCAGTCGCTGGGCCTACCCCGCGGGCAAGGCGTGGATGGACATATCCAGCCATGGGGACGCTGAGGAGACCGAGGAGGCCAAGCGCATCATCGAGATGGAGAAGGTCATGGAGCAAGAGGGGGTCAAGTGCTTTGTGGTGATGGCAAGCCGTACGGACCTGGCCAACTTCCGGGGTGCCCGCGTCCAAGCTATTCGAGAGGAAACCCTCGAGCAATGGATGGTAGCCCCTGTAGAGCTAGTCAAGTCGGTGCTCACAGAGGACTGGTCGGATGACTACGCGGCATCCGAGCACTGGAGCAAGTACTGGAATGCCGTGAGCGCCCCGTCGGACGACGAATGGCCCGAGGGCTTGACCGAGGATGGCGACAAGTTGTTCCTCAAGGACAAGCTGCTGGTGCCCGAGAACCGAGTGGAGGAGCTCATTGACCATTGGCACAACGCCCAGCTCATGCATCCTGGCCGAGACAAGATGCAGCAGGACCTGGAGTGGCGTTTCAAGTTCCCTCCGGGGTACTACGCCATCCTGGATAGGTACTGCAGCGACTGCGCCGTGTGTCGGGCCACGAAGAGCCCCAACCACTCCACAGCGGGCAACCCGGTGTATACGGCCATACCGGAAGCCCCTATGCGGTCCGTGGCCATGGATGTATTCGCCATGCCTGAGGTCACCGTGGACGGAGAGACCTACGACTGTGTCATCCTGGCGGTGGACAGGCACAGCGGGTATATCGTGGCAGTCCCGGGCAAGAAGTCCAAGAAGAAGGACAAGAAGGACAAGCATGGAGTGGGGCTGCAGGCCAAGACCGTTGCTAATGCCATGATCAGGCATTGGCTGACGATTTTCGATATTCCAGCTGTCATCTGCAGCGATAGGGGCAGTCAATTCGTGGGGACGTGGTTCAAGACGATGTGTAAGCACATGGGGATTCGGCACGCCAAGACCGTGGCTTACCACAGCCGGTCGAATGGCCATGCTGAAGTGGCCGGGCGACAGATGTTCGAGAAGTTCCGCCAGCTGCACATTGACGAACCGGGCCGGAACTGGTATAACTCGCTGTGGAGAGTGCTCCAGGCGTATCACGACCTTCCGGGACCCACTGGACTATCGCCCCATCGCATCCTGTTCCTACGGGATCGAGTGTCACGCACTCTCCCGTGGATGAACCATGGCAAAGTGGCCCGGGATGCGAATGCCATGATGGCTGAGGCGGACGACACGGCGGCCAAAGTGTGTAAGGCACTTCAGGACGAGCATGACAAGAGGGCCAAGTACTTCAGGCAAGGAAAAGTCCAGAAGTATGCTCTTCAAGACACCGTGTGGGTGGAGCGGCACCACAAGGATGTCCTGTCCAGGCATCGGCAGGCATCTTGGTATGTGCCGGGGGTAGTCGTGCGGAAGGTCGGGCAGGACGTGTATGCGGTTCGTGTGGGGGATAACAAGGTCCTGGACCGCGACCATACCCAGCTTCGTCCCCGAGCACCAGACCCCAGCGGACGTCCCGTCACCTTCGAGTTCACGGCCGGCGATGTGGACTCGGACGATGAGGGTGAGGACGACGATTTCACCGCGGAGAGGATCCTGGCGGACAAGCCGGACCCGGGGACGCCTGGGGGGAGGCTTTACAAAGTCCGTTGGAAGGGATTCGCCGCATCCAGGGACTCGTGGGAGCCTCCGAGCAGTTTCGTGCCGAGGTACACCACGGTCTGGATGGACTACCTAAAGAAAAAGGGTATTTCTTTGGATGTCAAGGACGTATTGGTCCATTTGGTTGCTGCTGTAGCACCGTAATGGATCCCCCCTTGGCATTTTGTTTGTTTCTGTGAATGGGGAGACAAGTGAGGGCGTTCATCCGGGGATTTTTCGGCCTTGATCGGCCATATACCCCCTTCACTCGATCTCCACATATATATTGCATTGTGGTATATTTATTTAGGTCGACCGACGACGTTTTTCTATCTTTGATCCCCTTGGTCCATGTTGTAGATCAAGAGGAGACCGGATATGGCGTAGGGCGCTGATTATCAGTGTCCTCACCCCTCCCTTGGGGCATGGGGGACGCCTACGACGTGTGTGGGGCCTCCATGTGTCCTTGGGACATGGAGGGGGGGGTTGGAGCCCATTGGGGTCCTCCCGTCCTCTCTTCATTGGTTTCCGAGCGGATACAACGCTCTGAGAAGGGGGGTGAAGCCGGTTCGGACCCCCGTGGCCATCTTGGGGTCACTTGGGGTGTGTATCTATGTGCCGGCAAGCCGCCATTGGCTGATATCATACTCTCCCATCCACCTGAACTAACCCGATGTGATAGTGTGATAGGTTTGGCCATTCCGGCTATGAGCGGCCATATTCAGAACCGAGGCACCGCCAGCGGAGATTTATATAGCAGAATATCAGGAATCAACAGGGTTTTATTATCATAATGTTTCCGTAATTTTTCAGCCTTTCGTTCTGATAGTCAATGTATCGGCGACTGTCAGTTGGCTCGCGATTTTGCGTTAACCGATTGGTTAACTGTTATTTCCAGATATTTTGGCGGAAACGTTTCTGAAGGGTCAGATTTCATCTGTAAAGGGTTCGTTGCTTCCGCAATTTTCTAAATAAGCACTCGAAAATTTAATCGGAATTTTTCGTGATGTCGAAATCGGATTTTCGACTTCGACATCGCCGCACTTGATTTGGACTTCTTCGAGTGGTCATACTCCTTCCCCTATGCCCGAATCAGGTTTCCCTTATACTTGCCACCCATTTGACTTGGAGATATAAGGGAAACAAAATCGAATCAAGGGATCACTTTGAAGAGCCATATCTACGCGCGAGTGTGAGGAGTGAGAATAAGGAAGGTTGGGTTGGAACTGCCTTGGTCTCAACTTAATTTAGGAAGCATCAAACGCCTTTGGTGCGCACACATGCCCGGTGTAGCAAGGGAAAAGGGTCAAGAAGGTATAAAGTGATATATAACTCTTGGACCGTGCAACCGAATATTTTAATGCGACTTTCGAGTGTGCCGCATGGGTGTTGGGGTTGCATAGCAACTTTCCTTGGGTTCCTACGTATTTTTAACGTGAAGTTATGTCAATGGAGGGACATGGCATATCATGGTGGGAGCCACATTTTGAGGGTATTTGTTATATGCATGGTATATGTATGATATGCTCACGCCCATGTTATATATCTTCGTGTGGCCGAAGAGATGGGGAGCCATACGTGACAAGGGCTTTGCCCATGTCCCAATTGTGGAATTCAAAGCGCTAGACCAAGTCTACCGCGTATGTATTGCTCATGGTATGTTTGACAAAGATATCCATGGGTGCACTCCCATTTTCATGGGGCATGTAGATATTAGTGGCGAAGGTATCTCCCTGCGACCGATTGGGGATCCAAGTGGGGGAATTGTTCGCAAATGGTCTCAATCATTTGTGTATTGAATCATGAGCGGATATCATGGGTGAGCATAGAGATATACTATCATGACAACTTTGTATTTGGTCATATTTTCATGTTTTTGACCTCAATTTTTGCTCATTTTTGCGTTTTGTGTACTCACCTGGTCAGCTAACAGCAAGAAGCCTATGGAGAGTCGAACCATGGTATGTTGTTCATATGTTGGCATATGCTTTGGAGTTGAACACCACCATATGCCGGATCATGAACTCCATTTGGCTTGGCGCACGAAGGATTTCAAGAATTGGTCTCAAGATCATGGGCTGACTTGGGCAGTGCGTGGCGCCCATATCCGAAAGGGTTTCGAGGGTAAAATGGGGATGTACATGGGCATTGGTCTTTGGTCTCTATCCTCCATGAATAGTAGACTTCGATTCCATGCATGCTTGGAGCCTTCGGATAAGTAGTAACTTCGATTTTGAGCATATTTTTGATATATGGCCAATATGGTGTGAATTGGCAGTTTTTTGGCATGTTATGAGTTCAAACTCATAAGTCATTTCTCTAAGCCCATTCGACTCCAAGTCCAACCAAGGTTATGTCAGGGTAGGGAATGGTCCTGAGTGCCACTCTAGGCCATGACACGCCACCTCCCCTATTGGGCTAGGATTTAGAGGCTTGGGAGTGAACACATTTTTGGGGTTTGTGTATTGACTTTTGACATATGGCATTTAGCCATCTTATTGGACTGGGTTCAGGGCATCATGTTGGTGAGTCAAGGGAAGGTCTTGAGTCCAGGGAATGATGGGTCTATGGCTGTGATTGTGTAAGTTTCCATCTCTCCCCAACTTTGCTTCATATGTGTTCATATGCCAATTTCAGGGCTTTCTTCCTTGGTGCAATTCTTGTACATGCCCGCCACCGTGGGAATACCGGTGTGCTGAACGAAAGCCCGCAGCCTGATTTGGATTGTGAATTGGGTTATTGCCATACTTGTGGGATCTGGTTGCCATTCAGGGTTGAAGGAGGATTGTATTTTCTATTTTCTATATTTTTGGTTTTGGACCCTGGATTTTGATAAATGCAAGCATTGATCCGGAGCAAGTCAGCGGGGATTACAGGCGGAAGGGGCACAGCGGGGGCCGGTCCTGGTAGGGACCTTCTTTATCTGGTGCAGCCAGTACCACAAGGGGTGCCTGTAGGGGTGAATGTCGCTGAAAAGGGCGACTGTCGCTGGCCAGCGTTTTGATTATGTACATTTGCTTCCATCTGCACGAGTAGCCAAATTCCAAAGATGCACAGACCAACAGAGACAAGATTACCCCGAATCTGCCTGAATTAAGCCTGAGTTTGGTTTTTTTCTGAACACGGCAGCACACTCCGTGGCTTTCGGTTTTCGACTTTCGATACGCTACCGAACGGAGACCAAAGAAAAATTGATTGATTGATTGATTGACGTCAAATTATCAAACATTCGCAGTTTTCCACATCATGACATAAACAGAAAGAATGAACAGTGGATTGAGCAGAATGTGGTAGGATGGCTTCCTCAATTCGGCCAAGCACGAATACATGTGACCACCAACCTGTCTGGCCTGGCCTTCGTACGGCTTGGGCGCTGCAAATCAGCGGCCGAACTCGAAGCTTGGTCCTCATTTGGCTCCTGGGCTGGCCTGACCGCAGGAGGGGGGATCGACGGATCAGCCCTGGAATGTGGCTGCTGAGGGCCGTAAAAGGCTGGATCTCGATTCACCACAGGTCGTTTTCCGTCGCTCTCCACTTGTCTGTCTGGTTTCGACAAACAGTCTGTCAGGAGTACACCAATTTCGGGGTGCTTCTTCAGGAAGTCGATGAACCCCTTGGTGTATCCATGGACAAAAGATTGGGCTGGTTCCCAGTTGTTGTGACTGGAATCAAAGCCCCTCCACTCACACAGAAATTCCCATTCGCCCTTGGCGTCACGTCTTGCTTCAACAATCCTCTTGAGTTCGTACTTCCCCCCTTCGATGACCCGATCAGACAAATGTTTCGCAGTCCAAAAAAGGGGTTTAACTCGATCCTTGGGGGAGGGGATCTCTCTCTTGAGGCGATCACCCGAAACGTCAATTTCCCTGCTGACATCCACACGAATCCTCCACCTGTTCTCACCAAGACGCGCTGTAACAGCGAATGGCCCCTCCCACAAGGGAAGAAGCTTGTCATCTCCGTCCAGGGTGGTTTCGGATTTTCGAAGCCAAACTCGATCATCGACTTCAAAATTGTGGGGGTTTTTTCGGCCTTGATTTTGAACCCAAAGCCAGTCAGCTTGATGCTTCTCGATTAATTTCGAGACAGTTTTATCTGCTCGTTGGACGTCGTCCAAAAACAACGAAGCATCCTTACAGGGGCGAGGATTATTCAACGGCATGTTCCACCAACACTTCTTTCGTCCAAAGACAATTTCATTTGGAGAAAGGCCATGATACAAAGGCGTGTTGTGGTAACGGCGAAGCAATGCGAAGAGAACTTCCATCCAATGGAAATCCTTTTCACTCGCGAGCTCCTTACGAAGCATATTAATAATTGAGCGGCCGGCTCTTTCCCCAGGCAGCGCTCGATGCGAGTGGATTTCACATCGGAGGTGGTGGATTCCAAGGCGAGCACATAATTCTCTCCACCATTCGGAGGTGTACTCTTTGCCGGAATCCGTCACCACCTCGGATGGGACGTCCCAACCTCCCATCCAGGTCTGCGCGCACCATTTGGCGGCAGCCTTGCCAGTCATCGACTCGATGTTGCAAGGCAACACCTGCATGTAGCCGGAATGACGGCACTGAATAAGGAGCACACCATTGACTTTTTTGTTAGTCCAATGGCACTCTTCGTCATCGAGTTCCCCGAGATAGAAAAAATCACTCGTGACTCTGTTAAAGAGGCGCTCCGGAATAGGATGAGGCCTCAGATGGCCGTGCTTCTTCGCGCTGGGGGGCGTCGAGACAGCACATTGGGCACATCCGGCGGCTACTTTCATGCAGTGAGTATATAGCCGTGAGCCAAACAACCTATGTTTAATCATCGACCACAGTCGACGGCCATGTGCGTGGGGGGACTCCCATTTATGCCACCAGTTTAACACTCGGGGGGCCAGGGCGTCTGGTACGCACAATTTACCCTCCATCCACAGCTTCCCCCCATCCAACGAGTACTCAGGAAAAATCCCATCCCTGTGAGCATCTTTGGATTTGAGATTTCCAAAGACCTCTTTAAACATGGGATCCTGCAGATAATCGGACGTCCAGTCACGAATGATAAGGGAATCTTTAGGCAGGGGTGGAGTTTTGGCCGGATCTCGACGCTTAATGCCCTGGATCAACCGAAATCTACTTACTCGTCGGGTATAATCAAACCGTTTCACACTCCCTGAGGAGGGATTGGTGACTTTTTCCACGACTTTCAGCGTTTTGGTGCAGATCTCATGAGCATGCGCCGGATCTGAGATGGCCGTGATGTCGTGACACGGTAATGCGTGTTGTTTAACAGCGCATTGCATGCATGCACGTCGAATGAGTTTCGTTTCTTCCTGATCCCATTCGATGATGACATGGCGGTCCTGCTTCGTACCATGGATGTTGGTACTTTGCAGCCCCTCTGAGGCGGGGTAAGCCCATCGGCTCAGAGCATCCGCTACCGTGTTGTGTTTTCCAGGTAAATACGACACATGGAGGTCAAACAGACTGAGAAATTCGTGCCATCTGGCCCGTCGACCAGCTGAGCTCGCGACAGTATCAATGTGTTCGGTGGCCCAATACTCCAGAGATCGATGATCCGTCAGGACCTCGACTCGATTGGTGCCAACCCACGATTGGTACTTTTTTAGAGCGCAAATTATGGCATACGTTTCTTGCTCACGCGGCGACCATTGCATTTGGCGTGGGGCTAGCTTCCGAGACCAAAATGCAAGAGGGTAATGATCGCCGGTGGCTTCATCCACCTGTTCAAGGACAGCTCCGATCGCGTACCTAGAAGCGTCGGTTCTAATGTAGAAGGGTCGGTCAAATTGGGGCACATGCAACGTGGCGACTTCGCAGAGGGCCGCCTTCAAGTGATGGAAGGCCTCCTCGCACTCGTCAGTCCACTTGACACGAACCTTTGAACCTGCCTTGCCCGCATCTCTCCCCACCTTCAATAATTCAGTGAGGGGGGCAGCAAATTTGGCATAATTCGGCACAAAAGTGTGGTAAAAATTGCAACAACCCAGGAATCCTCTCAACTCCGTGATCGTCTCAGGGCGCTTCCACTTCTGAATAGCGACGAGCTTCCCTGGACTGGGTCGTCGGGTGCCATTCTCTAGGAGAGAACCACAAAATTCGACTGATTTTAAAAATAATTTTCCCTTCTTTGGCCCACAAATCAGCTGATTGGCGTCAAGAATGTCCAAAACTTGGTTCAGCTGCTTCTCATGTAGGGCCACCAGCTCGGCTTCGGTCAGTCCCTCCCCCTCCGTTGCGATGATCATGTCATCTATGTACACACTCACGAAGGCACGAAGCTCAGGATGAGCTGAAAAAAGCACATCCTCCATCATTCTTTGAAAAAAAGATGGGGCGTTCTTCAGGCCCATGGGCATGACCGTCCATTGGACTGGGCCACATGGCGTGCACATACAGGTGAGAGGTCTGCTGTCCTTCCTCAACGGCATTTGGTGAAAGCCGTGACGGAGATCCAACACAGAGAACAAACGACCTCTTGCCCTCTTGGCGATTTCCTCCTCAATGAGGGGCAGGGGGTGTGAATCCGCCTTGGTTTCGGCGTTGAGATTGCGAAAATCAACAACCATTCGCCAACCGTCAATAGTGTTCTGGTCTGCAGGCGGTGGCTTCGGGACTGTGAAGGGTGCACAGCACCATTCGCTGGTCATACAACCCTCAAGCCAACCAAATTCCCTGAGATTCCTCTCGATGATTTTTCTGAGGATCTCATGTTTATGTCCATGATTTTCATAAGGGCGCTGTTTTTTTGCCTTGTACCCTTCACGAAGCTCGATGAAGGCTTCACCGAACTGTCCACGGAGAGGGGGGTCTTTGATCAACTTCCCTGAAAGGGTTGTGTCCTTCCGCTCCTCAAAAATCTTTTCTCTTGACTTGGAACACAATTCAGTGTCCACCTGATCGCCAGGAATTACTGTCGAAAAAACTTTGGCGACTTCTTCGGCTTTGGCAGGAAGAATCTTCTTACGGATGTCCCTAAACAGGTCCGTATCAACTGCCTCTTGAAGATAGGTGGGTCGTGTGTCGAAATCCCAGAGATTCTCTTCGTGATCCAGCTCCTCGAAAGGATCCATTAAAGCTTCCACAGGGGGTTTTTCATAAAAAACTCTGAATTTGCGGCGCGATTTCGAATTTTTCTTCGCCCGTGTACTGAAGATTCTTTTCGATGTCGATCGTATTGGGGAAGAGGGAGACGAGGCGGATCCATTGGACGTTGAATCACCTTGGGTATCTGACGGACAAAAATCAGAAAAAATAGATTCATCATCAGTACCACGCTCAACCTCAGATTCAGACCCAACACAAGAATCAGTACCAGAATCAGCAGAATTAGAGTCAGAAAGCTTTCCATCCACCAGGAATGCAAGCGAACTCCAGGACCGCTGTGGCAGGGGACCTGTGTCGTCCCTGGCATACAGCTTAATCTTCCTGGGAAGTTCGATGTAATCTACACAAATGTCTTGTAATTCCTGAAACCAAGGCTTGTCGTCCCACAAGGGCACAACTAAAATTGCCTGGGTTTTATCTTGCTTGATTTTGTGGATGACCTGCTGGATTAAGTGAAACGGAGGGTTAATCCACAACTTCTTGTCCCATTTATGGGTCCAAGCGTCGCTAAAGTGCTTGTCAAAGCGCTTGTTCTTACGGTTAGCAAAGGCATCATACTGTGGCCAAAAGGAATGGTGTTCATGAAAATATTCACAAATTGCATCGCGCCATTTGTCGACAACTCTGTAGGATGAAGAGTGCCAGCGCGAAGGGCGTCGTGGCTGGGAGTCTCTACGAAGACATTCTAACTCTTGGGAGTAATCGGCACTCCCATTCACCTCTGCAATGGTGACATCTTCACCAAATTTTGGTGTCACCTTTTGCTTCAAAAATTCTTCTGCACTTTTAAACCCTGCGTGCAAAAAACGAAATTCAGGACGCTCCAAGGGACCTGACTCCAGCAAAAAACAACGACGATGACCTACGGGCGCTACCCTGTTCTTGCGAAGCCAAGGATGGCCCAAATAAAGGTCATACTTTATGTCGGCACGATAGAAGTAGTCATCCTTAAGGACAACTTCTTCCACATTTTGCTCTTCCCAAAGGTCTTGAGCGACCAAATGAGTTGATATATAACAACCGCGTTGCCCACCTGCGAGAGAATGTCCAGAAACTCCCTCGAGGGTAACAGGATGAGGCGACTCAAACACGCAGTCGTCGGGTAAGAATGAATTGGATTGGAGATTTACCTCTGATCCATTGTCACACAAACAAGTGGCGAGGTGGAAATTTCCCTTGCAATCAGAGACCCACAGCTTTGTGACAAACTGACGAGCCCTGTGCTTGGACTGTACACCAACCTCGTCCACTACAACAGAAGGGTCCGCTGCCGGATCCAGGGGAGAGGAGACAAGCGACCCTACATCAAGTAATGGTCGATCTGGAATCTGGGGATCATGCCTGAAATCGCCTCGGGAGGGGCGATTTTCGTGGCTCCCCTAGGCGTTCTGACCTCCAGCGGCTGCATTAACATTGTGAACACAGCCTGATTCGTCGATCCACTCATCTTGGAACGGATCATCTGCTGGATTCAGGGCATTTTCGACATAATCTCGATCCGCATCGGACACCTGATCTGCACCTGAGACCTGATCCACACGATGGTTGCCCTTTCCACGTCCACGGCCACGGCCGCCGGATGATGGACCACCACCGTCGCCACGCCCTCTGCCCTTACCAGAGAAAGGGGTTCCTGAAGGATTTCCCTTACCTTTACCCTGTGATCCTGGAGCATTTCCTTTGTTTGTACCGGATTGAGGGGTTTGGCCTGGATTTCGATTTCCGCCTCCGGCGTTGCCATTGGGACTTGTCTGGCCGTTCGGCTGCCCACCGGAGCCGGATGGAGTCCGATTTCCTTT
The DNA here is from genome assembly GCA_964036045.1 of Eutreptiella sp. 'Long Island Sound 2002'. NCBI lineage: Eukaryota > Euglenozoa > Euglenophyceae > Eutreptiales > Eutreptiaceae > Eutreptiella > Eutreptiella sp. 'Long Island Sound 2002'. The sequence goes on from OZ038385.1 coordinate 78,818,068, forward strand.
GCCTTGGGACCCGCCAGGGCCTCCAGTATTTTTGTTTCCACCGGAGGGGGTCGGATTACCCTTTCCCCCCTTTGCACCATGCACCTGTCTGTCATTCCTGTCTGAATTCTGCGAATTACTGACATTTTCACCAATCACCTTGTGATCGTAAGCAGACCATCGGTGATTACCAGTAGAATGCGTCTTAGCTCGGTTCGTAGAACCTAAAAGAAGGCAGATGCTACAATGATCCTGAACATTCCGGGTGTCATTCACCTTTTTGTTGCCCTTTTGGGCCCCATTTTGGGTGTTTTGCTGGGTATTCTTGTTTCCCCCAAGACCCTCATGGAAATTTTGATTGGCGGCGTCAGCGAGCCGCTCAACCTCTTCCCAGAGTTCCTGCGGGGTGAACGAAAACACCCAGTTCCTGGCCTTCAGGCGATGGCCGTGGAAACTTACTCCCCTGTTGAGGACTTGGACAAACAAGTCCCGATCCTCGTGTTCATTAAATTTGATTTTCCACGTGTTTTCAGTGAATTTCACCTTGGTAAACGACGTGGGGGAACACTTTTGAAGTGATTTGCTGACGGAAAACCTGTTGGCCGAGGCGTCGAAGCCATCGACCTCCGCCCACCAGGTCTTGACCTTTTCTTCGGACTGTTTATTCCGAAGGGTGGCGGCGGTTTCTGAGGGGATCTTGTCAAAAATCAGATTTTTCAGCTCGGCACTAGAAAATTTTTCGCCTGAATGTTCAGATTCTTCTACGAGATTCCAGAAGCGCTGTCCCCTGTCTTGCACTTCGTGCAAGATTAATCGCGAGAATGAAGGAAAATTCTTCAACATCTGGTGGTAATGGTCCTCTGGCAGCCGGGATCCACGTACCTCCAACTGTTCCCACACCTCATCAAAGGTAAGGGGGGAACTTGAATCCTCACGATCACTCCAGGTCCTGAGCCAAGTGTTGGCCGGCGCTCCCTCAAGGCAGTCCAAGAGGGCCATCAGGAACTGATCATCTTGAAGTTTTTGGGTCTTAACCCACAGTTTCAATTCCCGTTGGAACTGAGGCCAACGTCTGGGGTTCCCATTATACTTCGGTTGCCTGGCAACCTGACGAAGTCGCAATGAAGTAGGATTTAGAAGTGAATCCAGCCCAACACCGGCCGTAATGGCAGACACCTTGGCGGCATCATTAGCCACACCAGCTCCGGCGAGGGTCTGGGCGAGCAACATCTGGGCTAATGCATTGGAATCAGCAGCAGGAAGGGCAGTACGGGAGGCAGTTCGCTTGGCATTCTGAGCCTCAGTCCTAGCCTTCGCCGACCTACTCTGAGATCGAGAGATTGTAACCCTTTCCTTTAGCTTAGTCCTGCTGATCCTTGCATCGGTGGTCTTAGAGTCCACCGAAGGAGCAATCGAAAAAATTTCTGTCGCCTCCTCCGACGGTTCTGTTGTTTGTTCCACCGATGATGCGCCCTCAGACCGCATGTGTGTCTTGAAAAGATCTTTAATTCCCAGCGTCTGAATGATGAGTTGCATTTGATCTTTGAGCAATTGGAGCTCAGTATCTCGCTGTAATCTGCAAGAGCAGTCGGCAGGACAGTACATACCGTGTCCTGAAGGGCCTGAGCAGGCTGTCGGACCGCTAATCTCGGTGGTCCGCAGCGAGGAGTCCACTTGGGGAGCTCCTTCAGCCCTAATTTCTAGGCTTGCCTGCCGGGCTGCCTCTAAAATTCCTTCCTCAACCGCGGCGGCTAGATCGTCGCGGATGGAAACAGAGGGATGAGGGGCGGAGGGCCCGGCAACAAGTGCCTTGGTCTTCTCCTTCGGAAAAGGGCTTGCCTCCCAGATCTCCAAAAAAATGGCAAAAGAGTCATCTTCTTGAGAACGCCACCACATCCTGGTATTAATTTCTTCTTGAAGGAGGAAAAAATATTCGAATGAAAAATCAGAGGCGATTCTTTCTTGACCTATCAGCTTAGACGTGGCTAATAGACAAATGGCCTCAAGCGCCTCAAGGTTACGGGTCACTTCTGAAGACAAATGGTTGTCCCATTGTGCCCAAGAGGCTGGTCGATTATAGGTAGGTAGGTAGGTAGGTAGGTAGGTGCACTCGGTCGTGGAGAGGCGCCCCATGGTTCCCCCTGGCGTCGCCCCTGTGACGAACAGGAAGAGGCTTCGCGCGTGAAGAGGGGAGGCGGCTTACTTCCCGCTAGACCTGACTGTTGGCCCCCAACAAAGCGGCCCCGGGTTACGCCGGGAGGGCTGATCGCCGCCAGCGTGACATGCTTGTCTCGCCGGGAGGGTGTGCCCCCGTGCTTGCGCACGTCCCCTCCTTTGGGCGGAACCCTAGGGGTTCACCGGACTTCCTGGCGTATCCCGTTCCCAAGGCGTGCATGCACGTTCCTGGTACTAGGGTTCCGAGGCGCTTGGGTGTCGCACGCTCCGCCTCGAGTCCCAAAGCAGCGCAGGCCTTAGGATGCAGCCTTACCCCCGGGCTCTGGATCTCGTTTGGCCGGGTCACCTGCATGGCACGGGCTGCCTCAGTGCCCGGGCTGTGGGCACTGGGTTTCCTACTGTTGTGTGGTGTTTGTGTTTGGGTCCGGTTGGCGGTTGGGTGCGGGTTTTGTTAACCCCGTCTGTCCTGGCTGGGGTTTAGGGTGGGTGTTTTTGGGCTCGATTTGTGGTGTTGTCCCCCTAGTGTCGGCTATTTGTGGTGTTCGTGGTTGGGCTTCGGTTCCGGTCTGCTTTTGGGACGTGTGTGGTTTCGTGGGCGCCCCGCTTGCCCCCCGCTGTTTCCGGTTTCGGCGCGCGGTGTGGGCGTGTGTGCCGGGCCCGGGTCTCGCCTGTGCCCAGTCCGTCTTGGCTGGGTTGTTGGGGTGTGTTTTTTTTTTTTTTTTGCTTTGGTTTTTTCTTTTCTTTCTTTTTTTTTTTTTTTTTTTTTTCTGGGCTTTGTGGTCCCTGTCCCTCCATCCCCTTTCTTTCGGGCTGGGCTGGTGGCTCTCTTTTTTTTTTTTTTTTTTTTTTTTTTTTTTTTCCCTTTTCCCCGTGGTCCGCTGTTACTGGCTTGGTGTTGCCGGTTTTGGGTGGGTGGTTCGCCTGTGCCTCTGCGGGGGTCCCCCTTTTTTTTTTTTTTTTCCTGGGGGGGGGGCCTGGCCGCCTGTGGTGGTGTTCGCGGGTGGTTGGGCGGCTGTGGGCTGTTTTCGTGCCTTTTCCCCTTCCCCCCTCCTTTTTTTTTTTTGGGGGGGGGCTTGCCTGTTCCTCCCTCTGCCTTCCCTGGGCTGGCGCACGCACTGGCCTGTATTCAGTGTTGTCTTCCGGGCTGCTGTTTTCAGTTGCGTTCTGTGTGGCCATGTTCCGGCCCCATGGGTCGGGTGGGCTCTGTACACTGTGGGCTCGGCGCCCCTTCTTGCTGGGTTAGGTCCTGGCTCTGCCGGCTGGGCGGCTGCGCCAGGCGGCTGCTTGTGGTTTTGGGTTAGGGGGCTGGGGTTGCTCGTGTCCTTACCCCTCCGCGGTGCCGGCTGTAATCTTCTGGGTGGTCCGTCACCGTTGTCGCCTGGCGCGCTGTGGTCCCGTGTGTGGCCTGTGGTGCCGGTGTGTGGCGTGGTGGCGCGGCGCCTTCCCGGGTGTGCGGTGGCTGGCTTCGGTTAGTCCCTCAGGTTAGGGTCAGTTGTGTCGTGTTGTGCCGCTCTGTGCCGCGTCGCGTCGCGTCGTGCTGTGGTGCGTTGCTCTGTGGCGCGCTGTGGTGCGGTGTGCCGTGGTCTCGCGTGGTGCCGCGGTGGGTCAGTGGAGGTCAGCCTGGCCTGTGTGGGTCGGTTAGGTCTTCGGGAAATTCTGCTGAATGATCACGGTGTCCTTGGGGCGTGCACACTGACTCTCACCCATGGACTCAATCTTCACCGGGCCTCGCAGACAGGCAGGTGTACTCGGGGTGTAGGAAAAGCGTTCCTTCTCCAAGGCAGACAAACAGACATCAGGAGTCGGACGGTGGAGGTGGCTTCCGAACGCTGTTTGAGTGGCGAATGGCTTTCACTGCAGCTCGGCTGCGCTGGCAGGGTCCGGGTCGGTGCCGCCAGCAGGGATGAGCTCACACTGTAGGGTCAGGGGGATGTCCATATCTCCGGTGCTGGACTGCTGGGGTCCGGGGCATCGGTAGTATTCTTGGTACTTCCAGTCTTCACGGCGCTCGGAGATGGCGTTGAAGGGGGGCACCGTCCAGCAGCACCAAAGCCTTCGCGATCGATCACAGCGTTTCGCTTCCCCTTGCGATGCTCGATATTCATCATGGACGGGATCGGTGCGCCGCAGCAGTGCCATTCCTCCACTGGACGCAACAGGTTGGTGACGGACGCCCTCACGGACGTGAGACCAGCCGAGATCAAGCCCCCGTAGCAATACTCTGCGTCAAACCGCGACGGTAGCGCAGCCCGGCCCTTATAGCCCATGGTGTGGTCGCGTGACGGTCCGTGGGGTTGCCCTCCCTGGGGGCCTGTGCCTTGGTCCCGTGTCCTCTGGGGGTGTCGGTCCGTAGTCGTGGGTGCCGCGGCCGTGCTTTCGTCCTCTTCTGGTGCCTGTGAGTTGGCCTTCGTGGTGGTCGGGGTCGTAGGCTGGCGGTGAGGGCATGGTGGTGTGCCGTGCGGCGGTGTTCCCTGCGGCCTCCTCTGTGGGTGTGGTCCGTTCTCCCCGTGTAGGTGTGCCCTCCGTTCTCCGTGTGGTTCCCGGTGGCCGGTGGGCGTGCGCTGGTGTGATCCGCATGGCGTCCGATGTTTGCTTCGGTGGTGTGTGTTGGGGTGTTTGGTGGGGGTGGGGCGGCGCTGGTCTCCCCGTCGGTGTGGGTCGTGGCAGCTGTCGTGGTGCCCTTTTCCTCCGTGTCTTGGTCCCCGTTCCCGTTCCTTCCTGTTTCTTGGGTGGTGTCCTGACCCCATGTGGTGTCGCTTCCGGCGCCCTGTCCCTGCGTGTGCCTGCCCTCACTTGGGGCCCTTCCGTGCCCCCTTGCCTGTGTGGTCCTTGGTGTCCCTTGCCCTTCCCTTGCCCTTGTCCTGCCCCTTCCTGGTGTGGTGGTGGTGGGAGGGGCGGGGTGGGGAGGGGGCGCCGGTGGCCCAGGCTTGGGGGTGGGTGGCCTGGAGCCACCGGCGGAGGGCTTGGGGGGTGTAGGGGGGGCGCAGACCCTGGACCGCATCGCGGAGGAGGGCCTCCCATGCCGCTTGCGGCATGATGGCCTCCGGGGCGGCCTCATTGGGGTTTGCGGGGGTGCGGGTGCGCACCTCCTCGAAGGTATGCACCGTGTGCACCCCTCTGTGCCTTCCCGCTCCCCCGGCCCATTTCACCCAGCGGCGGAGCTCCTGCAGAGCGGAGGGAGACCACCAGGCGAGGTAGGCGGGGGCCCGGGGGGGGGAGGGGTCCGTGTCTGGGGTCCTGGACCGGCGGGGGGAAGATGTGGACCTGCGGTGGTGGCGGGGTTGGCGGTGCCTGGGGGAGCGGGAGCGGCGGCGGCGGGGGCTGGGGGTGGAGGACGGGTACGGGCGGAGGGGGGAGCGGGAGGGGGAGGTGGACATGGGGCGGCGGTGGCGCGCTTGGTGGCGTCCGGGGGAGCGGGAGTGGTGGTGGCGGGGGCTGGGGGTGGTGGATGGGTACGGGTGGCGGGGGGAACGGGGAGCCCGGCGGGGCGTGTGGGGGGAGGGGGAGGTGGACGTGGGGCGGCGGCGGCGTGCCTGGCTGCGTCGGGGGGAGCGGGAGTGGTGGTGGCGGGGGCTGGGTGGCCGGTGGGGGGAGGGGGAGGGGGACATGGGGCGGCGATGGCGCTCGTGGTGGTGCCCGGGGGAGCGGGAGCGACGGGAGCGGGGTCCCTGGGGGTCGTGGTGGTACCTGGGGGAGCGGGAGCTGCTCGAGTGGGTGGTTGAGGCGCGGTGGGAGTGTGGGCGCCGTGGGCGAGTGTGCCGTGCGGGGGGGGAGCGGGAGCGCCGCCGCTTGCGGGACCGGCCCTCGTCGCTGGAGTCGGGCCAGTCCGGAAGCGTCGGCGGCCTCTGGGGGGGCTCGCGCGGCGCCGCCTGGGGGGGGAGGTCCCCCGTCGTCCTTGGGGCCCCTTCGGCCATCGGATGGTGGCCGGGGGGCCACGGGGCGTCACGCGGTGCTGGTTGGGGGGGGAGATCCCCCGTCGTCCATGGGGCCCCCTCGGCCATCGGATGGTGGCCGCGGGGGTACGGCTGGTACGGGGGTGGTGGCTGGTACGGGGGGGGTGGGCATGCGGGCGGGGCGTTCGGCGGCTGCCATCCCGTCCGCTGGTGCTGTTGGTGTACGGGGGGTTGTGGCCCGGTGGGGTAGGGCGGTGGGCAGTGGTAGTGGTGGGGGTGGTGTTGGTAGTGGTGGTGGTGGGACCACTGGTGGTGGTGGTGTGTGTAGTGGTGGGGTTGGTGTTGCGGGTATGGCCCATGGAGTCCTTGTGGGTTTTCCGGTCCCCCTTGTGGGGGTGGGGGGTTGGGCATCGTGGGCAGTCCCCGGGGCTGCACTATGTGGTGGGCATGGAGGAAGGGTTGGGGGCCGGGCTTGACGGTGACGATGGTTGAGGGGTCCCACGTCCCTGCGTCGGTTTGGCCGGCGGTGGTGGTGGTTTGTGGGGGATGGATGACGGGGCGCTTGATGACGGGGATTTTGACGAGGGTTTGGAGGGGGTCGTGCTGGGTGGCCGTCTCCGCGGTGGTTGTGGGTGCCGGCGGGAGGGGGGCGCGGGTCGTGGTGGGTGGGGGGTCCTGGCTTGGGCGAGGGCCTGGGCGGGGGTGGTATCGGGTGGTTTTGTGTCGTTGCGTATGCGGTGTTGTGTGTGGTCGCGTGGGCGCCGGCTTGGGTTTGGGGTTGGGTTTGGGGTTGGGGTCCGGTTTGGGTTTGGGGTCGGGTTTGGGGTTGGGGTCCGGTTCCAGGTTGAGGAGTACCTCTGTCCGGAGGTGTGAGGGCGTCGATGTCGGGTCGGGGGTCGTCCCGGTGGGTTGCCGGGGTGCCTGAGTCGCCTGTGTGGGGGTTGGGGGGTTGGTGCGTGCGGCCGCGGCTTTGGCTTTCGCCGTGGCCTTGAGGATGAGTTTGGCGGGGAGGGGGGGGTCGGAGGATGAGGTGGAGGAGGTGGACGAGGCTGAGGACGAGGAGGAGGTGGTGGACGCGGGTTGGGCTGTGATGCGGGCGGGCTTGCGGGCGGCGGCTTCTGCCGCGGCCTTGGCGGGGAGGATGGAGGGCATGTCCCCGGGTTGTAGGTTGGGGGCGGGCGGCTGGGGGGGCCCGGTCGTGACCTGGCAGCCCGGCGGGCCGATCTGGTCGGCTGCGGCGGGGGAGGGAGGCGCGGGGCTGCGGCCTTCTCTTTCTGGGCTCGGCTGGGCCCGGGTCCTGCAATGTGCGAGGTCGTGTGGGTTTGTGTCAGCGGGGGGGAACAGTTCGCGTGGGCTGCATTCAGGGGCCGGGGGGGGTGGGCCTGGGTCCTCTGGGGTGTGTGTGGGGGGCGTGGGCGGGCCACTGGGTGGGGTGGGCGTGCCGCGGGGCGTGGGGCTCCCCTTGGCGGGTGTGTGTGGGTTGTCGAGTGTGGGGGGCGGTGAAGGGTGGCCGGTGGGTGGGTGTGTGGCGGGCGTGTGCTGGTGTTCGGGCGGGTGGGGGAGGCCCGTGTTGCGGGGCCCGGGGGTGCGCGCGATAGTGGGCGTGTGTGGGTCTCCGGTTGAGCAGCGAGAGGGGGGGGGCTTGGGCGGGGATTGTGCGGGGGGTTGTGCTGCGCCGGTGTATGTGTCCGCGTGCTGCGCGCTTGCGTGGGCAGTTGTAGGCCGGGCGGTTTGGAGGAGAAGCTTGCCGTCTTCTGCTGCCGCGGCAAGGATTTCGCAGATGAGCGTTCGTATCTGGTGGACCTCTTGGTCAGTGGTGGGAAGGGGGCATGCTAGCTTTGGGCTAAGACCCGCGCGGTTGAGGACCCTGTGGATGGCGTGGTACCCGCAGGTGAGGGACTGCTGCGGCCTGGGGGGGGGGTTTGGTCGTGTGTCCGGGCCTGCTTCGACTTGTGTGTGGGCGGTGGGGATGGCCCAAACCCAGGGCACGGTCCCCGTGGGTGGCCAGTGGCGCTGGATCCAGTGGGTTAGGCAGAGCATGGACAATCCCAGGTGGTAGCCCGCCTTCCCTGAGGTGATTTGGGCCAGGGCGCGGGCTGGGGGCGTGTCCCCTGGCTGGAGGAGACCCCTGAGGATCCTGTGCTGGGTGGTGGGGTCCCCCACTGCCCCTGGTGGGGCGGTCTCCGGGGCGAACATGGTGTCTGTCCCCTGGATGATCCATTGCGGGCCGTGGGACGTAGCCATAGCGGCTATCACGTAGTAGTGGCCGCGCTCGAGGACTGTAACCCAGACCTCCGGCGGGGGGTGGTCACTGTCTGTAGGTGGGGGGGGGAGGTCGTCGTCCGGGGTGCGGAGGCCGGCGGCGCGGAGGGCGGTGTCGCGGTTTGGCGCGGTGGCCTGTTCCAACTGCTCCGGGTGGTTCGGGTCCGCTGGGTGGTCCGTCTCCGCTTGGGCCCGCCGTAGGCGTACGGTCCCTCGACGCGTGACGTTGCTGCCGGTGTCGTGCGTCAGGGCCTGGCCCCACTCGATGGGGGGGATCCAGATGGGCTGGCCCTGGGTGTGTTTGCGGGCTCGCCAGAGCACGAGGTCTACTATGGTCTCGTGGAGGCCGCTGCCTGGGGTGGTCAGGTCCCGGAGGGCTTTGACGGTGAGCTTGGTCCAGTCCTCTTGTAGGCGGTACCAGCCCAGGGGGGTGGTCGGGGCCCTGTCTTGGAGGGTCGCTCGGAGGAGGTTGGGGTCGCGGATGGTGGCCGGTGTGAGGGGAGGGTGTCCCGGGTCCGGGGGGGGTGGGCTGGATGGGCTGCCGGGGTCTTGCGCGTCTACGTCGATGGATGGTTGGCCCTGGCTGGGTTCGGCCGGACTGGGCGGTGCCGGGTGGCTTCTTGGGTGCGAGACGGGTCTCGGGGCGCTGTGGTGGTGCCTTGGAGACCTGTGGATGGAGACGGGGGGCGCGTGCGGGGCGCGGAGCGGGTTAGTGGACGTCTGGGTCATGCACGGCATGGTAATGGATGAGACGCTGCATGTGTTCCCTGGCGGTGGGGTCGGTGAGCTGTTCCGCGTGTGCTAGCAGGAGGTGTTTGCGGTGTACCATTTGGGCTGCTGCTCTGCGGACCGCTTCTAGCTGGAGGTGTGCTGCTGCTTCCATGGGGCTTTCCGTGTGTTTGGTGAGGTGTCGGTGCAGGGCCTGTGTCACTGCCCCTCTCATGGTGGCTTCTTTGATCAGGGGGTCCCGGAAGAGGTGTTCGGTGGCCTGGTGTGCGTGGCTGTGGGCTGGCCATCCTTCGTGTTGCCGCAGGGTTTCCGCCGGGGACCAGCCCACTAGGGTGTCCCTGTCTGTATGGAGGGGGCATTTCTTGAAGTGTTCCCAGTCCTCCGGGGTGGTGTGGTCGCATGGGCAACGGGTGTGTTCGTCAGGGGCGTGGATGTGCTTGCAGGCGAGCCATCTGGCGACCCTGGTGAGGAAAGGCAGTTGCTCCCTGAGGAGCTGGATGCGTCGTTTCTGGAGGTGGGCTGGGACGTTTGCTGGGCGGAGCGCTGAGTGGTAGAGGGGGACTTGCAGTCTGTCCTGGAGCTCCTGGATGCGCGCCCGGCTGTCTGCGTCGCCGAGCACGCGGGCTAGATGTTGGACGGGGTTGGGGTAGTGGTACGCTCTGTCGTGGGAGGAATAGGGGGCGTCCTCTGGTACCCAGTCCGGGGTCTGATGGGGCTCGGGTACAGGGGGCACGTGTTGGAGGTGTGTGTGGTTGCGGCCGAGGTCAGGGGTCTGGAGGGCTGGTAGGTGTGTTGTGCGCTGGTGTACTGCCTGGTTGTCGACCTTACCATTTCCGTATTGGTGCCTGTGGGACTCTTGTTTCACGATGTGGAGTTGGACGTAGGGGGGAAGGCTGCGTAGGGCTTTCCAGAGTAGCAGTGCCTGGGTGCCGAGGTTCGTCGCGGTTGCTTTGTGAAGTGGTTGCCTTGCTTTGCGGAGGAGCAGGTGCGTGTCGACAGTGGCGTCTACCACGAACCAGACCCGGACGATGTGCGGGGAGTGGGCGGGTAGGTGGGCCGCGACCTCGGTGATGGCGTCGGCCATGGCCCCTAGCTCGCCGTGGGAAGAGGCCCCATAGGTGGTGTGGCCTGTGTGGTGGTCCATGTGGTAGTGTTCCCCGGTGTGGGTTAGTTGCAGGGTGGCCCCCCCGGTGATGGGCGTGAGGGCGGATTCGCCTGAGGCGTCGGTGAAGAAGAGCCGGTCCGCCGGTGATGGTTGTGGGAGGCGGCATGGGTTCATGGGCAGGTAGGCGTATATGGCAAGGCCCGTGGCGAGGTGGGCTACTGGGGTTGTGGGCTGTAGGATGGGGGTGGCGTACACCCCTATTCCTTTGGAGATGATGTGCTTCGCTTGGGGGGACAGGGCTATGAGTCCCTGCTCCGGCTGTCCTTGTGTGAGGTAGGAGTAGATGTAGTGGAGGATGTAGGCTGTGTCGGGGTTTAGGTCGTGGCATGTGAGGGTTTGTGTTCGGTGCTCCGGTGTGTGGCAGGAGTGGTGGAGTGGATAGTAGGGGTGCTCGTGTTTGCCCGTTCTGCCTGGCTCGTACATGCTGTAACGGATGGCGACCCCTGCCGGGTCGGGGCGGGGGCATGTGGGTGTAGTGGTGAAGAGCCATTTGGGCGCGTGGTCGGGGTTCCATGCTACCGTGGGGTTAGTGTCGGTGCGGTGGAACCATGGGGCTATCCATGCGTAGGCCTGTGGTGGTAGGTGGGTCGTGGGGTGGGTGTGGTGGCGTGCTATGAGGTGTAGCACGGGCCATGGTGCGGTTGGTGCCTCGGGGTCACAGGCCCAACATTTGCGTGGCATGCTCTGGGAATCTTGGGGGACCTTTGGTAGGTCTCGGGCGGTCATGTGGTGTTTCGGTATGCGCCATTTTGCCCCGTGGTGGATGACGGTGGTCTGCGTGGGTTTGGCTTCATTCGGGGCCAGTAGTAGGGTTAGTGGTGGGACTGGGCCCGTTACTGGGGGGACGGGTTCGTGGTTCGATCCGGTGGGTGCGTAGGGCGGTGTCTCTGGGATGGGTCGCGGGTGTTGCCTTGTGAATTCTCGGTAGGCTATGCGCATGTCTTTGCTGCCCGGTAGAGTGTGTCCCGCTGTTCGTGCCGTCTGTGTGAGGTAGTGGTGGAAGAGGCGGTATTGTGGCCATTCGAGAAGCTGTAGAAAGGGGGTGTGGTGTGCCCCGCTGTGGTGCAGGACCCGCATTTGGGCGAGGGTGACGTATACTACGGTGATGGAGGCCCCGACAAGGTCTATGGTGTGGATGGTGCCCTTGGGGTGGTGGTGGAGGTCTCCGCAGAGGACCGCTAGTGGCCCTTTCTCTGGGCACGTGTGGTTGGTGAGTATGGCGTGGTGTGGGGATGGGAGCAGAAGCTGCAGGTGGTTCCACAGGCGGGTGTTCATGTTGGTGGGCATGCCCGTCTGGTGGAGTACCCAGCGCGGGCATGTGTTGCGGGCCCGTTGTGCGGCTTGGAGGCGGATGGCGGTGACCTCGCGGACCTCCGGTGAGTGGTTGTGGGTCATGCGGTGAAGGAGGAGGGCGGTGTGTCTGGTATAGGCCGCTTTCACCTCGTCCCCTATGGCGTCTCCATAGTGGGGCCATGCCGCTCGGATGGCGCGGGTGGGTATGGAGGTGGGCCAGCCCCCGTGTGCTGCCCATGCCTTGGTCACGGCGCGTGTGGCCGGCTGGAGGGCGGTGGTGGGGTGTGTTAGGTGGAGTGCTTGGAAGCCTATGGAGGCGTTCAAGACCCCGGTGAGGTAGTACGCCAGGCTCTGGTGGGACAGGGAGAGGGCCTTGGTGGTCGGGGACGCATATCTGGGGAGATGGGCGAGGTGTGACTGCAACTTGGGAGGGAGGGTGGCGTCCTCAGGGTTGGCGGCCTGGACTACCCCCAGGTGGGTGGTGGTCGTCACGACTTGCATGGGGGGCCCTTGTGGCCCCAGGGTGGGAGGTGTGGCAGACTCCTTGATCATGGCCACTGACTTTGTGGGGTGGACGATGAGGTTGTTGTGGGAGAGGTAGGAGACGGTCACGTCCAGTAAGTCGTTGGCCTGTTGGGTGACCGTTGGTCCGGGGTCCGGGGCATTGGGGTCGTGTGGGGTGTGCGCGACGGTGAGGTTGGTGTCGTCCGCGAAGCCGACCAGGGGGGAGAGGAGGGGGTAGGGTGCGTAGGCTGGGTAATCCTGCTCGATTGCGAGGGCCAGGGGGAGCGTCACTAGAAGGTACAGGAAGGGGCTCTCTGCTCCCCCTTGGGGGACCCCGCTGCCTGGCTCCAGGAAGGGGGTGAGGCCTGCTCCTGTGCGGACCGTGTATTTGCGGGTGCGGATGTAGTCGGAGGTGAAGTTGTAGAAGGGGAGGCCTAGGCGTTTCCACACCGCTTCTAGAAGGAGCCAGGGGGTGTTCGGGAAGGCTCCCTTGACGTCGAGGGAGGCGATGATGAGGTCCACCGGGTCCATGTCCGCGATGGTGTCCTGGAGGAAGATGGCCTCGTGTGGGGAGCGGCCTGGGATGGCCCCCCAGAGGCTCGCTGGTATGTGGGGGTCCAGGTGGGGGCGGATGCGGCGCAGGAGGATGGTCCAGACGATTTTGACCTCCGTGACCGCACAGACTATGGGGCGCCAGTTGTCCGGGTTCGCCCAGTCCCCTTTTTTGTAGAGGGGGCGGACAACGTTTGCCCAGTCTGGTGGCAGGGGGGTCCGCCCCGTGACGATGTCCCAGAGGCGGTGGGCGAGGACGCGGAGGAGGTGGGCGGGGAGGTGGTAGTATGCCTCTGCAGGGAGGCCGTCGTAGCCTGGGGTTTTGTGTTGCCGGAGACTGTGGATGGCCTTCCGGACTTCGTGGATGGTGAAGGGGCGTTTTTCCAGGTGCCTCCTCTGGGCGTGGTTGAAGACCCGAGGGAGGCGGTGGATTTTGGCCTGGGTGTCCGGGTCCAGTGTGTCTTGGGTGGGGGTGTGTTGCCGGAGGAAGCTGTCTTGGGTGGCTTGGAGCACTGTGGCTGGGTCGTTGGTGAGGGAGCCGTCCTCCTGCCGGACCGTGGTGATGGTGCGGTGGCCGGTATCGGTCATGGCGTCGTTGAGGTGGCGGATGGCCTTGTAGGGGAGTTCGTGTTGCGCATACCGTTCGTGTTCCTGGGCGATGCGCTGTTGCCTGTGGATGTGCCATCGCTGCAGGTCCGCCCTGATTTGGGCTATGTGTTTCCTGCAGTGGTGTATCTGGCGGCGGGTTTGGGGGGTGTCGGTGTGGAGGAGGGTCGCCAGTTGTTGTTTCGCATGCCAGAGGTCATGGAGCATGTCCCCCAGGGCCGTGGGTGGTTGGTCGTCGTCTGTTTGGGGGTGTTGCTGGAAGCCGCAGGCGACGGCGGCCGTGCGCATGGCTGTGAGTAGGTCGGTGGGGTCTGGTTGGATGCGCCGGGCGCGGTCTATGGCCCTGTGATATTGGGACCAGGCATGCTTGTCATGCAGCGGGGGCATCTTCAGGGGGGGTGGTAGGCCTTGGTCCGCATCTTCTGGGGGGCTGGGGGGAAGGTTGGGGATGGTGAGGCGGATGTGCAGGGGGCTATGGCCTGTGGGTCCCAGCGGGAGGGGTCCATATCGGGCCTCCGCTCGGATGATGGTGGTGGGGTCGCCATAGCATACGTCGATGCGGGATGGGGCGGCATCCGTTTGGTGGGGGAAGTGGGATGGTTGGCCTTCGAGGCTGGCTGTTAGGTCCACGAGCCCCAGCATTTCGATGGTGTCGCGGACTGCTTGGTCCTGGGGTGTGGCCTGTCCTCCTCGGTCCGCTGGGGTGGGGGCGGCGTTCATGTCGCCGATGATGACTGTGGGGGCGAGCATGGCCATTTGGCGGTACGCCTCGGCCAGTGCCTGGAGGAAGGGTTCCGTGGCTTCGCCGAAGGGGACGTGGGTGTTGATGACGTTGAGTTGCCATCCGTCCCCGACGACCTCATAGACACCTAGCCTCCCTGGGATGCTGAGGTGGTGGACGAGGTGGACGTGGATGCCGGTTTGGGCGTATAGGGGGGTCCCCTTGTGCCAGTAGCATTTGTACGCTTTCTGGTCCGGGGTATACATGGGGGTGGTTTCCGGGGGGTCGTCGCGCTGTAGGCCTTGTTCCTGGAAGGTGAGGAGGTGGGGGACCCACCCCGGCCCCTGTGCCATCGGGAGCTCTTGGAGGGCGGTTGTGGCGTCCTTGGAGTATGTGACGGCCGGGTGGTTGAGGTCGAGGAGGTTGACGGTGGCCTCGGTGGGGGCGGGCCGGGGCTGTGGAGGCTTGTGCCCTCGGCCCTTGCCCCGTCAGGGAGGGGAACTGGGGGTTGGGGACTTTTTGCCGGTTTGTGGGCGTTTGGGTAGGCGCGGCGGGGGGAGGCCTTGGCTCCACTCCGGGGGGAGCTCCCCAGTGTATTTGGTGCCTGTGTGGGCCTTGTTCTCTTCGGTGCGGAGCCGGATGGGGTGGGCGCTGGTGAGTTCCAGGGTGTCGCCGAGTGGTTTGTCCGGGGCGCTGTTGCCCTGGTCTAGCTCCTTTTGGCGGTGCCAGATTACCCGGATCTGTGGCCCCCCGTTGTCCCCTTGTCCCTTGAGGCGGTACTGGATCGTGCCCTCACACCAGATCCAGTCGCCTGTGTGGTCGTTGCGGAAGGGCTGTTGGACCTTCGCACCTTTTTCGAACCCTGGGTACGCTTTGGGCGGGGCCTGTGCTGGTGGCGGGAGGGAGGATGATGAGGATGCCTGGTCCGGGTGGGGCGGTGGTAGTGGTGGGAGGGAGGATGACGAGGATGCTTGGTCTGGGTTCGTCGGGTGGGTCGGGTGGGATGCGGGGGGTCGGGAGGTTGCTGCTTTTCCGGCTTGGCTGGGGGCGGGTGCGCCCTTTTGTCGTCTCGTTCGCTTGGGTGGGACTGGAGGTGGCGGGGCTGGGGGGGCATGGGGTTGGAAGAAGGGGTGTGTTGCTTGCTGGTCTGGATCCCTCAGTGGGGGTTCTGCCGGTGTTTGCATTTTCGCTTTCGCGTGGCTGCGTACGATGTCGGCGAGCTTGCGTACGGTCTCCGGGGGATCTGTTGGCCATGGCAGCGCGGCGGGGCTGTCGTCGAAGGGGTGGTGTAGGTGGTAGTTCCTCATGGCCTTGGCCTGCCTGACCCAGGCCTCTGTGGGTTCCGGTGTGTCCGGGCCGTTGGGGGAGCCTTGAGCCCAGTAGAGTGCTGTGTGGAGGGCTTCCCAGGGGGCGCCTTCGCGGCCTGTGAGGCCGGTGGCTTGGAGGAGTCGCTGCTGGCCCCGTGGGGGGTCTTCCGGGTCCATTTCCGGGGTATAGGCCTGGGCCGCCATGAGGACTCCGTGTGCCCAGTGGAGGACCCACCATTGGGTGTCCGCTTTGAGGATGTGGATGGCGGGTTGTTGGGGGGGGGTGTCCAGGGTGTCCCACGATGCAATGGCTAGTGGTATCCTGGAGGGGTGGAGGTGTGGGGGGGCCTTGCGGCTTAGGAGTTGATCGATGTGGAAGGGGGTGACGGGATCGTTGGGGCCTTGGGGCGGTGGGGGCATTGCTGGGATGGTTGTGGGGTCCCAGTGGCGTTCGTGGGCGGCGAGGGTGTACAGGGCGGCGGTGATGATGTGGTGGGCTTGGCCCTCCAGGACGATGTGGCGCTCCGTGCCGAAGTCCTTTGGTAGGTGGGCTGCGGGGTGGAGGGTGATGTGGGCCAGGGCGCGTTGGTGGGCCTTTTTTCCCCCGTCTGGGGCCTGTGTCCGTTTGTCCCCCGGGATGTGTTGGTGTTGGTGTTTTGGTGGGGGTGGTCCCAGGGCGAGGGACTCCACACAGTGGAGGGGGATGGCGTGTTCCCTGGACCTGTTGGGCAGGATGTATATGCCCGGGTCTCCCGGTACGGTGCCCAGGTACATGTTGCCCGTGATGGTGGGGGCCGGCAGCGGTTGGCGGAGGGGCGAGGTGCATGGGGTGGAGCAGGGCGGGTCATGGTGCTCACACCGGGGGTGGTCGATGCCGTACGGGGTGACGTGTACGGCGAAGGGTCCAACGGCGCGCTGGAGTTTGTGGGGTTGGATGTTGTGGAGGCGCGCCACCGCCCGTGTGTGGGAGCGCCCTTCGCTGATCCATACGGCGTCTGCCCGCGACGCCGCTGGGTTCAGGCAGTCCGTGGTGATGCCTGTGATCGTGCGGTTGTGGGTGGTATCTGATACCCTGGCGGGGGGGGCGCCGATGCGGGGGATGGTGTGGTCGTCGTGGAGGGTGCGGGCCTTGCGCCTCGCTTCGTGTCGGTGCTGGGCCTCCTGGGCGTGGGTGTGCACACCCGTGTGTTTGGGCTTCTTGTTGGGGCGGTCCGCTGTGTGGAAGGGGGTGGGCCAGGAGGGGGCGTGGTGGAGGGTGGGGTGTGGGAGGTCCCCCCGTGTTGCCCATGTGTACAGGGTGGTCGCGGCGGCCCCTTCCGCCTGTATGGTGTATCGCTCGTCGTGTCGGCGACGGGTGACGAGGACGTTGGGGGCCGTCAGCTCATACACCTGTGTGGTGTGGGGGAGGTGGCGGGTGACGGTGATCTTGGCGGCGTCGTTCTTGCGGGTGGTGGTGTGGGGGATGATGTAGTGGGTCGCCCATTCATCCTGGGGGGTGTGCTCCGTCGGGTCTAGCTTGAGCGGGGGGTGGAGCAGCTTCGGTGTTGGGGGCTTGTCTTGGCCCTTCGCGTGGGGCGCCACTTTGGTTTCGACCAGGTATTGTGGGCCCCAGGTTTCCGGGGCCCCTACCTGTGTGGCTGCCGCTGTTGCGGCTTGGAGGAGGGCGGTGGTGTTGGTGTCTAGAGGGGGGGCCCCCGGTTGGGGGGTGAGGGTGTCATGGTCTTGGTACGCCCACCAAATTGTGTAGCCTCGTTGGGTGTTGCGGTGCGGGGTTTGGGTCTGGGCTTGCTGGATGGATAGGGCGGTCTTGATGTCCTCCGCTGCTTGTGGGTTTATGGGTGTGGCGTAGGCCCATACTCCCGGGGCGTGTATGCCGTGTGACGCTTGGCCTACTCCTCGTATCGGTTGTAGGGTGTAGTGGGTGCGTGTGAGCCCTAGGTGTTCTTGGAGGAGGTCCCCTCGGATGTCCTCCCATCGTTGCTGCCAGGTATGTGTGTGGTAATTGGGGGCGGGGTAGGTGACGACGATGGCCTGCCAAGGGGTGGGGCCTGGATGCACCGTCATAGGTGCCGACGATGCTTGCGGGGGTATGTGGACGGCGTGGGCGGCGGCTGCTGTTACGGGGTCTCCTTCCGTGGGTGTGATCGTGGCATCGCCTTGGACGGTGAGGAGGAGGTGGTGGCGGTCCGTCGGTAGTGCCCAGGTGGTGGTGGGCTCTGCGATTGAGTGGAGGCGGATGGCCTGGAGGCCCGGTGTGATTTCGTCCCATCGGAGTGTGCCGTTGTGGACCGCCCATTCCCGCGGCAGGTCTCGAAATTCGTTTCGGTTTGGGGTGGTGCGGTGTTGTGGGGGGAGCTCCATTGTGGTGATGGGGTGGGTGAGGGGCTCTGTGCGGGGTTGGTCTTGTGTGGTTGATGGTGATGGTGCCTGGGGCATGTCTTCGTCCAGTTGGTGGGGGGCTTTGGCCTCCTGGAGCTCTGCACTGATGGCGGCGAAGACATCTGGGAGGGTGGGGGAGGTGGGGGGGTGGGGTGCCGGATCGTCCCAGGTGATGTGGTATTCCTCCGGGTTCTCGGGGCTTTGCTGTACGGTGATGGTGGCTGTGGCGTCGTCTTCAGGTGTCCATCGGTGCGGATTGTGGTCGAGGGGGTGGAGGGTGACGGTGTGGCGGTGTTTCCAGCTGTGGAACGCTAGGAGGGCGTGGAGGCCGTGTCTGGTGTCCCCGGGCGGGCGGGGGTAGGTTTCGGCTGCTGCCTCCAGGAAGGTGTCCGCGGTGCCTTTCCAGGTGTCGTCCCAGAGAAGGTCTTCCTCTGTGCCCCACTCGTTGTCGTACCTTTTCTCCTGCTTCCACCCCTGGAGGGTCGCGTGGTCCTCAGGGAGGTCTCGTTGGACGGACTGGTGGTACTGCTCGGCGTCCATGGGGGCTAGGGTGCTGGCCAGCGTGGCGTAGATGTCCTTTGGGGGGGGGGGCGGTGGGGGCGTGGCGGCGCGGCCGGGGTCGGGCTCCTCTCGCTGATGTTCCGCGTTCCGGTCTGCGGTGGACGCGGGGGATATGGAGCGTGGTGGCATGGGGTGGTCGGGCTCTTGCGGTTCCGTGGGTTGCTGGTGGGCTTGTGGGCGCGGGGCCGTGGCTGCCAGTAGGTGTCGGATGGCCGGGAGGATGTCGAAGTCGTCTTCCCAGCAGTGGGCTGGAGCGCACGCCCTGTCAGGGGAAGCGGGGGGGGGCGTGTTGCGGAGCGGTGTACGATAGGGTGGGCGACGCGTGCGGGTGGTGGCGTGCTCGCTCTGCCGTTCTGTTTCCCGCGGGCCCTGACCCTGGGGGTGGTGGTGTTGGTGATGTTGGTGGTGAGGGTGGTGTGGGCGCCGGAGTGGATGATTGTGTCGGTGGCGGCGCTGTTGGCGAGGGTGGTATGGGCGTTAGAGTAGATGAAGCTGGTGCTGGGCTATGATTGATGGTGGTTAGCTGGTGGGTCAGCTGTTGTCGCTGTCGTCGTCGCCGGTGGTGTTGGTGTCTCTGATGACGAGGTGATGGTCGGTGAGCATGGCGTGGGTGACGTATGGGCGTATGTGGTGTTGTCGGCGGTAACGTTCGTGGGCCGGATGTGGCGGTGGTGGCGAGGGTGCTGTACTTGACGGGTGGTGTGGCCCACGTCGCCTCCGGTGGTGGAGGTGTGATGGGTGCCGTGGTGGTGTCGGCGATGGTGGGGTGCCGCGGGTGGTGTATTGGTTGTTGGTGGTGGAGATGTTCCTGGTTTGTGGGTAGTCCCTGTCCGGCGGTGGTGGTGTTGGTGGTGTCGGTGCTCGTTGAGGCCGTGCCATGGCGGTGGTGCCATTGACGGTTCGGCCGGGCGTGCTGGTGCCGGTTTCGGGTGTAAGTGTGGTTCGGGGTGCGGCATTGGTGGGTGGCTTTGACGGCGGGTGGCGTGACTGGTGGGTGGCAGCGGTAGGGGGGTGTCGGTTGTTGGTGAGGCTGTCGTTGTCGGTGTTCCGGTTGGTGCCGGTGACGGCGTCGCTGGCCGTGCAGATGGTGGGGGGGACTCGTACCCTGGGGTCGCCGTGGTGTTCGGTCGACGGTGGTGCTTCCGGTGGTGTTCGTGTGAGTTGGCCGGGAGTGGTGTCGGCGTTGCTCTGGCTGGTGCCGTGTGTGCGGGGTGTGTGATTTTTGCGTCCGGGGTCGGTGGCGTTGGTGACGGTGGTGTGTTGGGGGTCGGCGCCGGTGCTGACGGTCCGATGGTGAGGGTGCCGGGGACGTTGGGTGGGTCCGCGCTGTTGGGCCTTCTCCTCGCCATTCCTGGCGGAGGGTGCTGGCGGTGGTGTCGCTGGTGGTGAGGGTGTGGTGGTGTTGCTGTGGTGTTTTGTGCTGCTTGGGTGGGTGGTGGGGACCCCTGGTTGATGTTGACGTTGCTCCGGGTGATTTCGATGCGGTGGGTGCGATGGCGTGTGGCGTTGTTGTTTCTACCCTTGGTTGGGGGCCTGGTGGGCTGCGCTGGTGGCGTTTGTTCGCCAGCCGTGGTGGTGTCCTGGGTGGTGTCGTCGATGGGGGCGCCCTAGGTGTTACTCTGTGCCGGGGTCGTGGTGGTGGTGTTAGGGGTGTTAGGGGCGGTGGTGTGTCTCGCGGTGGTCCGGTGGCCTGTGTGCTGGTGTTCGGTGGTTCCGGGCGTGCCATTCGTGGCTGGTGTTTGGCCGGTCTGTGGTCCTGGTGGTGTCGGCTGTCCGTGGGTCCGTAGTGACAGGTGTTGCTGCGGTTGCGGTTTAGGGTGACCTTGCTGCGGTTGGGTGGTGGTGTCGCCGTGTTGCCGCTGTCGGTGGTGCCGGTGTTGGCGTTGGTGGGGGTGCTGCCGGGGGAGCTGTGTGTGTTGGCGTTGTAGGGTGTTGTAAGTGCTGCCCTGGCGGTGTTCTGACGGCGGAGGGGGGACCTCGCCACTCCTGGCGGAGGTTCCCACGTGCGTCGTTGGCTGGTGGGTTGGCCTTGGCCCCCTCGGTGTCCTTGCTGCCGATGGTGTCTCACCGGGACGCGGGATGGGGGATGCTCCGGGTTGCTGTCGGTGAGGTCGCACTGCCGGTGGCGCCGTCGGTGGTGCCGGTGGTGAGGTCGTTGCGGGCGCTGCAATGGTTCACGGTGTCGCTGATGTTGTTGATGCTGCTGGTGGTTGGTGTGGGTCTGTGTGTGGGTTGTCAGTGGCTGTTGCTGGTGCTGGTGGTGGTTCTGGGTGCGGGCCGGTGGGTGGCGCAGTTGGAACGCCTTGGGTGTAACTTGGCCGCTGTTGGTCCGTTGTTGGTTCCGGACGTCCCCGTTGGTGAGGGTGCTGTGGTGTTCGGTTTGGGTGCTGGCGGCGGTGCGGGTGTCGCAGTTCCTGGCCCTGGGTCTGGGCGTGGCCGTTCGGGTGTTGCTGGGTGCGGGCGTTCGCCTCTCCTGGCTGAGGGCTCGGTGGCGTTTGTTCGCTAGCCGTGCTGGCGTCCTTGGTGACGCCGTTGGTGGGGTTGCCCTAGGTGGCGGGGCCGTGGTGGTGGTGTTGGGGGCGTTGTAGGTGACGGCACCTCGGCCCGTCGTTGGTGGGGTTGGTGGTGGTGTGGATAGTGCCGTGGGTGTTGGTGGCGTTGGTGTTGCCGAAGGCGAGGGTGACGCGTTCCCGTGGGGGGCCGGCCACGGGACGCTGCGGTGACACGCACAGGTGAGCAGGCAGGCAAGGCACTACGCTCACAAGGGCATCAATACGCCTGTGTCATGTGACAAAGCGTTTCAGAATCCTTGCCACTCTGCAAAGAGGGAACGAAAGTATGTACAGCAACACATCAGGATATGTACACATGGGGTTAAGACTGGACTGGGGTAAGGGCATCAAGAGACAATAGACACTCAGTCCCGACTCATATCCCAATCCCAGGTCCGACCCTCTCAGTGGCTGATGGGGGCGGGGGCTCAAACACAACCCATGCCCTGCTCAGTCCGGACCCTGAAACCCTGCCAATGGGAGAGGTGTCCCGCACAGCCACAAGCGAGTTCCTGGCAACCAATGGGTTCCAAGGCCTACCGACAGTGGCTCCCTATGCTCCCTTAACGGCAGGTCCTAACTCCACTCTGAGCCAGAGATATGGCCCCGCCATTATCACCCAGGAGTTGGTAGCTGAAAATGGGCTGTTTCAGCCCAAACTGAAATTGGCTTGAAAAACTCCAAAATTGACCCCTCGTCCGGACCCGCCAGAGGTAGGGACGAGGCAACTGACCCCATGCCCTTCGAGTACGAATTCCCTGGAGCCCTCACCCAACCTGGTTCCCTCTGAGGTCCCGGCATCAGGGCAACACGGATGAGTCAAGTGGGGTCATGATGCCAAAATCACCAAAATTGGCGTCATTCCCACGCGCGGCTCGCTCGGCCAAGGTGAGGCCAATGGCTCACAGGGTAGGAGGCAGGACCTAGGACTTATATCTGAGTGTACAACTTGGATTTAGGTCCGGGCTCCCTATGGGCTTAGAGAAATGGGGCCGCCAATTGACCACACGGAAGGGGGAAATTGGGGTCCCAAAATTGGGTCATTTTGGCTGCTTGAAATGAGCCAAAATTCGGTGTGCTCCCAATAGTATATCTCCACGCCGGCTTGGAGATCGGATCCGCCATTCCATACGTGATCCACCGGGAGTCCAACGGAGACTTCCATGCCCTTGGCTCTCAAAGATCTCCATGCCACTTGGCGTGGTGACGATCCCAATTGGGTCCACAAATGCAAAAATGGCAAAATTGCCCATACTCAATTTGGCCTAGCGCCTTGACGAAGGCGGCTCCGCTTCGCCCACGTGGTGTGTGAACCATGGGGACCATTACCCATAACACCCATGTCATATATGGTCCATTGGTCCATGCGTCCGGCGTGCACGAAGGTTAGAACATGGGGCACGGCGGGCAGCAAAAGTGGAAAAATGCTCAAAATGGCCAAAATTGCGCACGCTCATGGTTAGGGCAAATGAGGCACGTGCCCGCCTTGGACCGGAGTGTGCCATAGGATTGATGTCAAGTCATATGTGTCCAACATATCTTTGGGGCGTCGCCCAACTCCTCCGGTATTGGGAATGGCAGGGTCGCCAAGTGAGCCCATGATTTGGGATAGTCCCAAATCGCCAACATGGCGGCCACGGTATGCCAAGCCTAAGAGGAGCTATTCGCCGGGTCCAAGATATGTTGGGCACCGAAGTAAGTACCCTCATATCATACTTGGGTCATGATGTCAATTGAGCGCAACGTTGAAATACACGGTCGCCACTTGACATCATGACGGGCCAAAAATGGCAAAATTGGCACAAAGACAAACCAAAGTGCCTTGAAAGGCGCATAATTATATTATAATATCTTTGGCTTGGATCGTGCAATCACTTAATCCTTCTAAACACAATGACTTGACACCAATGACCTTCGATCCCACGTATGTGCTCCACTTGGGGCGCCTTGAAAGGTTACGAGCGCTGCTTCCCAAGTGGGCACATGAAAATATGGAAAAATGTAAAATACACACCTTGCTCCCAACGCATCGCTTCGGGATCACCACACAAGCTTCCCTTCACGAAGGTTAGGGTCGCAATTGACCGTAGGGAGTACGGAGAAGGGGCTTGCACAATATGAGGTCCATTGGCGGGCTTGTCTTGGAGCAATGGGCCCGCCAAATGGGCACGCAACACAACACATGGCACATACCAAATATTGCCCAAAAATGTAGCTCCCACCACGATATGTCATGCCCCTCCAAGGGCATAACTTTGTGTCAATCGCTCATAGGAACTCAAGGAGAGTTCCTATGCAACACCAACACTTGCGCGCTACACTCGAAAGTTATCTTAACGCACGCAATATCATGGTCATAGAGTTATAACGCAAACTCTACCCTCTTGACCATGATCCATTACACTAGCGCGCGTGTGTAGAAACGCAAGGCATATGAAGCTTCCTAAATTACGTCGGGAGTATTGTGAATACATCCCACGTTTCCTTATCGTCAATACTCGCAAGCGGCACGAGATATGACCCTCACAAGTGGCCTCACGAATCAACTTTGTTTTGCCCATATCTTTAAGACAAATGGAGGGCAGGATAAAAGGGAAGTTGATTCGTGCATACGGAAGCACGTAGGTCCACTCGAAAGAGGTCAAATCAAGTGCGGGGATGTCGAAGTCGAAAATCCGATTTCGATATCCTGAAAAATTCGGATTAAGGTTGCGAGTATTAATTATGAAAATTGCGGAAGCATCCATGCAGTTCCTGGCGACTTTGGAGCCTTCGTGACGGATAACGTTAAAATTTCCATTATAAACAGTTAAACTGGCGGTTACGGTAAAGTCGCGAACCAACCGCCAGCAGTCAAAACAGTGAGTATCGGAACGGAAGCATAAAAATTGACGGAAACAATATGAAAATAAAACCCTGTTGATTCCTGATGTTCTGATACACAAATCTCCGCTGGCGGTGCATCGGATGCCGATGCGGGGCTTCACGGCACGGAACACGCCGTGCATGGGGTTAGTGGACCGGAGACCGGTTGTATGCCGTAACCTGGCCATGGGGTTCTGGGTACCGCTTCACCCCCCTCCTTAGAGCAAACCCTGGGGGGGCTCGATAACACCCACGCATGGCAGCGGGTACCCAGGACCACTCCCTGAAGGGGGGTGGGGGTGTCACATCCTCACTTCAGTAAGTCACAGTAAGATAGGTATCCCACAGTGGGATAGGTATGCTGCTGTAACAGCTCGTAGCACATGTATAGTATCAAGTATCAAGTCCCGGGTCCTGGCGGCGATTGTTCGGCATCCAAAGGACCCGTTAACCCATACCAGGCGCACCGGGTGCCGGCTGCTACGGTCACCACCACAGTGGCAGTGGCATACACGGCCAACATAGGCGTCACACGACGGCCGAGGTGGCCCCACAAGTTGAGAGCGACCACAAAGATCCATCAGGCTACCCCAAGCTTCCCAAGGCCCGCCGACTGGGGAGAGTCCCCACGGGTCCTTCCTCGGGCGCACCATGTCCATATCCATACGACGCGAGTCCAGAGTGCCATAGTCGAACTCCTTACGAACCCCAAATCGTAAGGGAACTCCTCCTGAAGGGATCGGGCATCAAGGCCGTCTTTTCCCTCGCCCTACTACCACGAAGCGTGGCCATACATGAGGGAGTCCTCATGCAGTGTGGGCGGAGGCGTCGACTCCTCAAACCACCAGTTTCCCAGGCAGACTGACCGAGGTCAGGAGCACCGGAGGCCGCCATCCGAATGCAAGTGCGTCTGCAAATCGGTAGGCTCACACTGGGACTGACAGTGGCGGACCGCTAGGAGTGTAGTCAGGCAACTGGGCTTCCCGCCTGGCGCCATCAGGATCTCCACACACAGACACATCACAGCGAATAGGGCAACACGGTATCACGGGCACTCAAACAGTAGAATCTGTAATCAAGTACTGGTCCAGGCTGGACCAGGCTGTAAGGATATGTACACGGCGACTCAAGGCGCCTCTGTATCCCGATTCGTGGTGAAAAACAGTCCATCCCTCAGCGATGGGCTGATGACACTTAACATACAGATGCACATATCCTGGAGGGCAGAAAAACAAGCAACAATTTAAGTAAATAGGCGTGTAAACACACTCAGAACAGAGTGCCAAACCACGCCACGGTCAGGATAAGGCAAATGCAGGAGGATGGACAGGATAACGCCTGAGTTCAGGCATATATAGTCTCGAGACACACGTCGACTGGTCTGGATTCCGCAAATGCCATGGAACCAGACCACACACCAAAAAAAATCGCAATGCCGATGACAGCGGCATCCGTTGCGCAACGTCGTATGGGCTTCAAGGCCCCAAGAGCTCAAAAATATGAAGGTCAGTCGCCCTACCTGGTTTCCCAAGGATTCAGCAGGGGGGGGAGTGACGAATAGAAGAAAAGAGGGGCCATCCTCCTCTGGATTCAGCAGGGGGGGGTATATGGCCACTCTGTCACCGAAAGATGGAAGAGAGCAAGCAAGTAAGGGACGGTTCGTCGGCCTCACAAGCGCCTCAAGGCACATCAGGGGAGAGCTCAGGGCGCTGATCAGGCACCCCTGGCTGCAATCGCCCGGGTGAGTGCTGCCAAGTCCGAAACGTGGATCTTGGTCTTGTTCTTGCGGATGTACTCCATGAAGGGAGTATTGACCCGCGGCACAAACGAGGAGACGGGTTCCCAGGTGTCGTGGGACGGCCCATAGCCTCGCCAACGAACCTTGAACTCCAGACCTCCGGGTGCCGAGGCCTTCGGACGCTGAGCCAGGATCTTCTCGACAGTGTAGTCGTCCTGCTCAGCATAGTCGTCGTCCGAATCGGCCTCATGTTTGGCGTAGTCCAGGGACACATGTCGGCCACGGAGGTCGGGTTCCCGCACACGGAGTTGACTCTCGTGGCGCTCCCGGAACTGTCCGTGACCCACCTTGACGCGGTAGGTGTCCTCACCAATCCTGCGGACCACCTCGCCGGGTGTGAACCAGGTTTTGGTGCGGTGGGTGCCCATGGGGCGGGGTCTGATCACCCACACCGGGTCTCCCACCCTGAACTTCTGCGCTGTCGAGCTCGGGGCGGACTTCTGACGCTCAGCATGCTCCTTCTCAAGCTGCTGGCGGATGTCCCGCGCCGTGTGCTCTTGCCGCGCGAAGAACTCCTTGGCATCCATAGCCATGCCATCACCAGACAAGGGAAGTCCCCTACCCAGGGGGTCCCTGCCAAACAGAATCTGGTGAGGGGACAAACCGCCCGGAGTGGGGGTGTCATGATGGGCCTTGAGAGCAGGCCACATCTCCGCGAACCAGTTCCGCCGCGGATTGGTGATGTGGATCTTGCGCAGCTTCTCGAACAGCTGCCGTCCAGCCACTTCAGCACGGCCGTTAGACCGGCTGAGGTAGGCGACGCTCTTGGCATGACGTATCCCCATGAGGGAACACATAGCCTTGAACCAGCCACCAGTAAACTGGGGCCCTCGGTCACTGCAAATGGTGCGGGGGATGTCAAAGACGGTCAGCCAATGACGAATCATCATGACTGCCACTTCCTTGGCAAGCAACCCCTTTTTGCGTGCCGGAACGGCTACAACGTAGCCGCTGTGGCGGTCCACACAGAGAACCACACAGTCAAAGGTCTCCTTGCCAATGTGTACTTCGGGCATGGAGAAGACGTCCATGGCCACGCTCTCCATGGGCTGGTCAGGAACCGGGGTCCATTGGGGTTCCCCCTTGACGTTCCGGTTATCGGGATTGCAGGCCTGACAGACCGAACAACCCTTCCTGACCTTCTTGATGGCGGTGTAGAGAACGATATGGTCGATCTCGAACCGACGCTGCATGTCAAGAGCTTGCTTCTTGACCCCTGGGTGCAGCATGTGGTGGTGCCAAGCTTCACACAGCTCGAGCACCCGGGACTCCGGGACTAGCAGCTTACCATTCCGGTAGAGCTTGCCATCTTCCTCGGTCAGCCCCTTTGGCCACTTCTGCCTGTCGTCAGGGTCGGTCACAGCCCTATACTCGGCCGCAAAGGCCTCAGACTTGGCATAATCGTCGGTCCAGTCGTCCTGGAGGCAAGACTCCGGGAAGAGGTGCTTGTCGGACTCAGTTCCCACAGGGGGTGCCGGACCGGGCCTTCCGCCCGCGGCACCCACAGGGGCGAGTACACTGACCGTTCTGCTCACCCTCGAAGCGAGGGGGGCATCGGCGGCCATGACGACGAAGCATTTGACATCCTCCTCCTCCATCAGGCGCTCCATTTCAATGATCCTCTTGGCTTCAGCGGTCTCAGCCTCATCGCCATGGGCAGAGATATCCTGCATGCCCTTGCTGGCGGGGTAGGCCCACCTACTGAGACAGTCCGCCACGGTGTTATCCTTTCCAGGAATATAAACAACCGTAAGGTCGAACTTGGCCAAGGTCTCGTGCCATCTTGCCCGTCGGGAGGCGGGACCTGAGGGGGTGTCCACGTGCTCCTTGTGCCACGACTGCAGACTCTGATGGTCGGTGCAGACGGTGACGGGATGGAGGGCTATGTACCCAGCCCATTTCCTGAGAGCCATGACGATGGCATACGCCTCCTTCTCACGGGGCGTCCACGTCCGTCTCTGGCCTTCCGCCAGGACTCGGCTCCAGAAGGCCACGGGCACGTGCCTCCCATCGTCAAGCACTTGCTCCAACACAGCCCCAATGGCGTAGTCGGAAGCGTCGGTGCGCAGGACGAACCCTCGGTCGGGATCCACGAGGTGCAGACCCACTGCGGATAGCAGCGCCTGCTTCATCCCCTCAAAGGCACGGTCAGACTCTTCAGTCCAGACCAGAGCCTTCTTGGACCCCTTCTTGGTCTCCTCTCGGTTGCCCTTGAGCATGGTCGTCATGGGGGCTGCATACTCGGCATACATCTTGATATACCCCGAGTAGTAATTGCAGAACCCCAGATACGCCCGTAGCTCAGAGACCGTTTTGGGCTTTTCCCAGTGCTCAATCGCAGCCACCTTGCCAGGTATGGGCTTTCGCTGCCCGTTCCCAACTACGTGGCCAGCGAAGACCACCTCGCTTACCGCAATGGTGGCCTTGTCACTGCTGCCCGTGAGTTTGTGCCGAACCAGAAGGTCCAGCACTCGAGTGACGTCCCTCTCGTGTGCCTCCAGGAGCTCCTCGTAGCTCATGCTGGGGTCCCCGGACGCGATGATCACGTCGTCCACGAAGGGGTCCGCACCGTCGCGCACCGGCTCAAGCAGGTTCTCCAGCATCCGCTGAAAAGCCGCATTGCCGTTGGTAACGCCCATAGGCATCACCTTCCACTGGAGAGGTCCAAGTGGGGTGCTCATGGCTGTGCAGGCACGGGACTCTTCGGCGAGAGGCATCTGATGATAACCATGTTTCAGGTCAATCACCGTGAAGATCCTCCGCCGGTGTTGCTTTTGCAGCATGTCCTCAATGAGGGGCAGCGTATAGCTGTCGTGCTGCGTTTGGGCGTTCAGGCCGCGGTAGTCGACCACGAGCCGCCACTCACCGGCAACCTTCTTGGGGACGACGAAGCAGGGAGAGGCCCACTCGGAGTGGCACGGCTCAAGCCAGCCTCTCTGGATGAAGTCACGGAGGATCTTCTCCATGGCCTCTTTCCTCTCGCCCCTCAGGGCAAACTCCCGGTGACGATACACACGGGGGTCCTGCTTCAGTCGTATCTTGGCCTCGCCATACGGTCCACGCACCGGTGGGGGAAACACAGGCTTGCCGCTGAAGAAGGTATCACCATACTTCTGCTTCAGCCTGGCCCTTAATGCCTGGATCTTGGGGCAGTCATCGGACTCCGCCTTGGCTTTTCCGGGCACTTGAACCACGGAGCTTACTTGAGGGGTAGCGACCCCGCTCGCTTTCGGCTCAGGTGGTCTTCCCAGGTGGCCCAAAGGGCCATCTCTGGTCTTGCCTCGGAACAGATCGCCGTAGGTGGGTGGGTTACCGCCAGGCGGCTCGTCTTGGCTGGACATGTGATCCAGCACCCTCTGCACGAAGGTATTCCCGTCATAGGAACCGGAGACGATTGAGTCCACTTCCCACCAGGCTTTGTCCTGGCCTTTGCCCTCACGCTGGTTTCCCCAGTCGTGAAAGGGCTGATCCATATACCCCTGAACCAGATCCCACTCCTCTTCAGTGAGGGGGTCTTCGGAGTCCGATTCTTCGATGTCAACAGGGGGAACCGCAAAGCATTGCCGCCATGGCTCTGCTATGATGCGGTTGACACACACGAAGTCCGTGGTGTCGGCCTGATCAAGGCCCCCATCCACATAGTGGAATTCTGTTGGCCATCTCTGGGGTGGCATGGGCTGTCCCTTAGCGTCCTGATAGACACTCTCTCCAGCCGGTAGGACGACCTTGTTCAAGGTCATGTTGGTCAATGAGGCTACCCAATGTCGGGTACTTTCCTCCTCGGTGCATCCCATAGGAACAACCAGCACTGCCTTGGAGCGGTCCTTGCGAATCTTCGCTATCGCTCTTGGAATGTCCCAACGGGGGCAGTGGATCCACATCAATCCCTGATGCGGACCCCAGTGCTTCTTCCACGCGGAGTCCTGGGCGCTCCAGTACTTCTCACATACCCGCAGATGGGCGGAGGTTCCTGAAGAGAACGCATCCAGGGCCAGATCCGACGCTCCCAGGTCCGCGACCACTCGGTACGCCACTTCCGGCCTTACGCCGTACTCCTGGTTCGCTGGCCCAGTAGGCTCAGTGTCCAGCGCGGCCACTTCGAGCTGATTGCGTTCGGGGTGGATCCATTGGCATTCCACATGGTGCTCAGGTGACGAAAGCCACGAGAGCTGTCCGTCCTGGTACAGGGTCATGGAGGCCTGGGCCGGGAGGACGCCGGAGTCCGTCTCCATCATGAAGTCGTACCCGACGATCATGTCCCAGTCCATCTCGGCCTCGTAGAAGCTACCGTGCAGGAGGATTTCCTTGCCGAGGTCTGGGCGGCTCAGCTCACGATGGTTCACGAACTGCAGCCCAATGGCCGCTTCCTTCGTGCCTCCCACCATGTACTGGCCGTTCGCCACCTTCAGCCTGACAGGTTTCCGACTGTCGGTCAGACACTCTGGTGGAAGTAGGCCAGCCTTGACCAAGCTGACTTGAGCTCCCGTGTCGACCAACACGTCGAATACCTTTTCCACTTCCCCGCATAGGGCACGGACCTTAAGATGCAACTGCCGCTCGCGACCGACACGGCGCACGGCGTGCAAACTCAGGATCTCCGGCCGTTCCAGAAGCTCAACAAGCGACTGGTGCAGGTCGTGGACAATGGGCTCAGGCTGCCCATCTGCAGCATCCAGCTGCGGTCCGGGTGATCCTCCGATACTCTCGGATAGATCCTGTAGTACATCAAACACGTTCTTGGTCGCGAAGGACGGACGGGTGCAAGGGTTCGTGCCTTCACTTGCCCTCACCCCGCCTCCGCGACTGGGCGCCAGACCGGGCCTTCCGCCCGCGGCAGTCCCCTTGTGTTTACCGACTCCCGACAGGGATGGTTCGGCGCTTCCCACGTCACCATCCTGCGACCGCCCTAGCTGGGGCCCTTGGCTGCAGGGGCTCCGCTAGGGGGCGTCGGTTGTGGAAGAGGGGGTGTTCTCCTCGGCCTCAACGTCGTTGATGCCCTTCTTTCTTCCCCCTTTACCCCCTCCTTTACCCTTCTTGTCCTTGTCCTTGTTCTGGTCATTCTGGTTGTTCTCCTTGTTCTTGTTATCCGACCTGGGGACCCAGTTCCGCTTGATCTCCTGGATCTCCTTGGCCAACTCGGTCCCCACCGACGACATCAGCTTGGCCAGCTCGTCCTTGTCGACCTCCATTTTGGCTTCCCGGATACCCGCGGGCGCACGCTTCTTCGACCCGTGCGCCTTCTTGTAAGCCTCCGTGTCGGCCTTGTGGACGGGGCATGTTCGGTGGTCATGGTTGAAGCCTTTCTTCCTCCCATAACACACGAAACAGCCCTGCGGGTGAGCTCGTATGAACTCCCCAAAGGACAGCGGAGGGTCGCCAATGCGGCGAGGATCCCTCTTCTCCTGCTTCCTCCAACCCTGCTGCAGGGGCTTCCAGTTTCCCCGGTTGCTCCCCGCGCTCAGGTTCCTGGCCACGAAGGCACAGACGGCCACCTCGGCGGGCTCATCGTCGTCGTCATCGTCGACGAGAGTCTCATCGCCGCCGGCTCCCGCTGGGTCCATGGCGTCTTCCCCGCCAGGTCCCTCGCCAACGTAGTTGACGTCGCGGTCGCCGGGCCTCAACCCGCGGGTGTGGTGGAGGTTTCGGTACTCCTTGAGTACCTCCTCGCCAACCCACTCCAGGATCTCGTCGCAGCTCATCCGCGCCGGGATGGGCTGCAGACGGATGGTCTGGCCGCTCAACTCACAGTCGTCAAGGCGCCAAATCGCGGTCTTCTCGCGATCGCCCGAGACGGTGATGAGAAGAGCGTTCCGCAGGGAGTGCCGTTTGACATCCCGGGCCACGTTCTTCTTCGCCCAACTCACTACGTTCGTATGATACTCCTTGGGGAGCATCATCTTGACCGTGTGGTTGGACTTGGCCCTCTTGGATTCCTCCTTGGTGACCCTTTTGATCCATGCTTCCGGCAGCATGGAGAGCAGGCGAGCCTGCTCGTCACCCTCGTTCCAATCCTCCACGTTGCGGCGGAAGAGGGTGTATTTCCCTCGGAAGTCCCGCCACTCTCGTAGGCGGATCTCCCGTCCATCATGCTCAAGCTTGATGGACTTCCAGCGCTTGGCAGCCACCTGCGGAGCGTCCACCCGCTCCTGCTCGTTGAGCCACTTCTTGGCGTCCTTGAGGGTCTTGATTTTCCCCTCCTTGGTCGCCACGAAGTATAGCTCGCCGAGCACTTCCGGCAGGCGGTACCTGAACCGTTTGAAGACATATCTCTCCGCATCCGCGGGAGGTTGGTCTTCAGTGACGGCCAGCCCCCAATCGTCCAGCTTCTCCAAGAAGCGGTCGAGGTTGAGGGGGTTGCCGTCGTACATGGGGGGCTTGATGTCCTTCAAGTCTTCCCACACGGCGGCGTCCGCGGCCTTAGAGACCATGAACGCCGGTCGCGAGGTCGACCGAGGTTCCCATCGGCCTCGCCCACGGACTCCCACGGCCGCCACGTCCATCTCCTCCATGGAATCCCTGTGGCTACGCCGCGGTTCCTCCACGTACGCTGAACCGAAGTGTTCACGCCGTACTGCATCCATGTACGCGTCCTCATCACGGCGCCGGCGGCTGCGTTCAGCGGCCTCCCGTCGTACACCACGCGGCGGGCTGATGTTGAACTCCTCCAGGTCCAGGTCCAGGTCCAGGTCCTCACCTTCGCCGACATCCCACTCCACGTCTCCTCTGGGGACCTCATCCCTGAGTCCACCATAACGTCCTCCAGCCCTGGGGATTGGCACCGGGGCTGGTGGCGGGCGTCGGGGGCGTACAGGCGTCCGCGGTGGAGCACGGCGGTTGTGGTAGTCCGCGCTGAGCCACTCATCGCGCCATTCCTCACTGCCACTGCCGGGCGGCACGCGCTCGTTGCGGCGGCCCGCGCTGTGGTGAGAGGGGGCGCTGAGAGAGGGGGCACTGGCGCTGGGGCGACTCCTGGGAGCTCCGCCGGGGGCGTGGGGTCTGCCTGGACCTGGTCCGGGTCCCCAGCCGTCGTCCGACGAGCCTGACTCCAGGGGTGGGTGGTCGCTGCCGACTCTCCCACGGGCTTCCAGCGCATCCAGCCTCTCCTGCAGGCCGCTGACGACGTTGGTCAGCGACTTGGTCTCGGCCCTGGCGATGTCCAAGTCCTTCTGCGCGCGCGCGGCGACCGTGGAGATGCGAGCCATCTCGCTCTTGCCCGTGTCTACCTCCAGCTCGAGCAACTGGACTCTCCTGCGGAGGTAGACAATCCACCGCCAGGTGGCATCCGGGACACCGTTCCCTGGTGGGTCGCCGGGGTCCCCAGGGGGTCCTCCAGGAGGGCCTCCGCCGGGTCCGCCCGGTCCAGGGGGTCCTCCCCCGCCCGGTGGTCCGCCTCCAGGGGGTCCACTTGGTGGGCGTCCTCCAGGGGGTCCTGAAGGTCCTCCGCCAGGGGGTCCCGGTGGGTCTCCGCCGGGTCGCCTCGGTGGGTCCGAGGATGGGCGCCTCCTCGTGATGCCGAAGTCCATGTCGTCATCCTCGTCCATGTCGCCCCACCTGGGCGTCTCGGTCACGGAGGACTCGGAGCTCCGGTAGGGAGGAGGGGGATCCTCATCCTCACCTTCCATGGGGACGTCTCCGCCACTTCCGCCCGTCCAAGCCACCACTTGGCGATGTCGACGGCCTCGTTCATCCCCGTCACTGGCGGTGAAGAAGGGGTCACTGTCGTGGGGGTGCCCACCCGCTGGCCTCCGCGGCCTCTCGGGGGTCTTCCCCTTGCCCTTCCTCCGTCGACGGGCGGTGGTGCTACCGCTCCCACTGCTGCCCGTGTCCGCCTCATCCAGCTTCATCCTGGAGGAGGCGTCCCCTTCGAAAAGCCTTCGAAGGGTCTCCACTCGCGATCCTCCCGGGGGAGTCTCGTGGCGGAGTTTGGCCTCTGCCTCCTCCATTGCGGCGGCGGTGGCTGCGGCAGCTCGCGCTTCAGCCTCTTCCCGAGCACGAGCCGCCTCGGCTTCCCGGGCCTGCAGCAGCTGCGCCTTCTGCGCCTCCAACGCCGCCAGCTCCGCCTCCGTCTTGGCCTTCTCCTCAGCGACCTTCCGTCGCGCGGCCTCGATGGCTTCCTTCTTGGCGGCATCCTCATGGGCCTTAGCCGTCGCTTCGGCGTGGGCCCTTTCCTCCGCCTCCTTCTTTGCCCTCTCTTGGGCAAGCGCCTCCCCCAGCGCCTTCACCTCGGCCTCCTTGCAGGCAATGGCCTCCTGCGTCAGGCGGGCTTCCTCGTCGGCTGCCGCCAACTCACCGTTGACCTGGGCAGTCGCTACCCCATGGGCGGCCACGGCCGTGAGTCCAGCCGCAATGGCCGCCACGGTCTGGGTGTGGACGGCCATGCCATGCGCCCACTGCGCAGCTTCCTCCTGGGCGATGCCGGCGGCGCCCTCCACAGCAGCGCTGTACTGCTTGGCCCGTTGCCGGGCAACCAGACGGTTGCAGGGCACCCCACAGGCGCGCTCACAGGCGCGCGCCACGTCCCTTTCGGGAGCGACGCTGCTGCTGGAGCTGGCCTGGTCGGCCGGCGTCCTCCCGCGGTGGGCCGACTCGATGTCGCTGCTGGGGCCTGCTGAGGCCTGCCGGGCCCTCAGGAGCAGCGGACGGGGTTTGGCCTGGGTCTGCTTGGCGACTTGGATGTAGTCGCCAAGGGTGGTGGAGCCGAGGTGGTGTCCACCATTGGGCCGTTGGGGACTGGGGGCTGGGGTTCCGCCCTTGGCGCCTTGGGCGGCTTCGGCAGCCAGGGACTCCTGGTACTCCCGCCACCTCCGGTCCCTCTTCTTGTCCCTCTTCTCCGTCGCCGGAGACGCGCTGCTGCTGCCCTGCAGCCTGCGCTCGTTCCCCGGTTCCGGGAACTTCTTCTCGATCACGTCCCACAGGGAGACGTTGATCGAGGCGCCCGACGGGTAGGCGTTGGGCTCCTCGTCCTCCTCAATCCCGTCGGGACGCAGCCCTTCCCCGGGCCTGTCCGGCCGGGTCCACGCCCTCCAGCGCCTCTGCTGGTGGCGGTACTCGTACCCCTCCGCCCGCAGCCAGTCCTCCACGGCCTGCAGGCGGTCGGGGGCGATGTCCGTGCGGAGCTCGAAGCTCCTGGGCATGCCCCCTTCGCACTGGGGGTTGCTGTGGCGGTAATGCTGGTCCCAAACCAACCCACACAGCAGGCGTGCTGCATGGGGGTGGGGCCGCGGCCACGTCCTGCCCGCTTCCTGCCAATTCACCATGGCAGCGGGGGCGTAGATGATCTTGAAGTCCTTGATGTGCACTCGTTCAACTCAACGAACTGGTTGTGGTTGTTGAGGAGGGTGCTGCAGCACTGGATTGGAAGTGCGGCTGGTGCTGGTCAGCCGGTGGTTGTGGAGGTGGTTGACGCGGCCTTGCTGGTCGGCCGTTGGGACTCCGGGTCGGCCGATGGGGCTGATGCAGGAGTCCTGGTCTGTGCACCTCTTCCACGGGCGCTGCGCGGTCAGGGCGATGCTCTGGACGGCGCTGCGGGCTCCGTGACGAACTCGGCGCTGTCGCTGAGTGGCGCTGCGAGCTGCTGCGCTGCGCTGCGAGAAGCTGCGCTGCGCTGCGAGCTGCGAGCTGCGCCGCGCTGCTGCGACGCGCTGCTCGGGGTTGGTGGCCCCGAGTGGCACGCGAGGGCTGGGTAACCCCGCGGCGGTGAAACGCTTTTGACGCGTTCCCGTGGGGGGCCGGCCACGGGACGCTGCGGTGACACGCACAGGTGAGCAGGCAGGCAAGGCACTACGCTCACAAGGGCATCAATACGCCTGTGTCATGTGACAAAGCGTTTCAGAATCCTTGCCACTCTGCAAAGAGGGAACGAAAGTATGTACAGCAACACATCAGGATATGTACACATGGGGTTAAGACTGGACTGGGGTAAGGGCATCAAGGGACAATAGACACTCAGTCCCGACTCATATCCCAATCCCAGGTCCGACCCTCTCAGTGGCTGATGGGGGCGGGGGCTCAAACACAACCCCTGCCCTGCTCAGTCCGGACCCTGAAACCCTGCCAATGGGAGAGGTGTTCCGCACAGCCACAGGCGAGTTCCTGGAAACCAATGGTTTCCAAGGCCAACCGACAGTGGCTCCTCATGCTCCCTTAACGGCAGGTCCCAACTCCACTCTGAGCCAGAGATATGGCCCCGCCATTATCACCCAGGAGTTGGTAGCTGAAAATGGGCTGTTTCAGCCCAAACTGAAATTGGCTTGAAAAACTCCAAAATTGACCCCTCGTCTGGACCCGCCAGAGGTAGGGACGAGGCAACTGACCCCATGCCCTTCGAGTACGAATTCCCTGGAGCCCTCACCCAACCTGGTTCCCTCTGAGGTCCCGGCATCAGGGCAACACGGATGAGTCACGTGGGGTCATGATGCCAAAATCACCAAAATTGGCGTCATTCCCACGCGCGGCTCGCTCGGCCAAGGTGAGGCCAATGGCTCACAGGGTAGGAGGCAGGACCTAGGACTTCTATCTGAGTGTACAACTTGAATTTAGGTCCGGGCTCCCTATGGGCTTAGAGAAATGGGGCCGCCAATTGACCACACGGAAGGGGGAAATTGGGGTCCCAAAATTGGGTCATTTTGGCTGCTTGAAATGAGCCAAAATTCGGTGTGCTCCCAATAGTATATCTCCACGCCGGCTTGGAGATCAGATCCGCCATTCCATACGTGATCCACCGGGAGTCCAACGGAGACTTCCATGCCCTTGGCTCTCAAAGATCTCCATGCCACTCGGCGTGGTGACGATCCCAATCGGGTCCACAAATGCAAAAATGGCAAAATTGCCCATACTCAATTTGGCCTAGCGCCTTGACGAAGGCGGCTCCGCTTCGCCCACGTGGTGTGTGGACCATGGGGACCATTACCCATAACACCCATGTCATATATGGTCCATTGGTCCATGCGTCCGGCGTGCACGAAGGTTAGAACATGGGGCACGGCGGGCAGCAAAAGTGGAAAAATGCTCAAAATGGCCAAAATTGCGCACGCTCATGGTTAGGGCAAATGAGGCACGTGCCCGCCTTGGACCGGAGTGTGCCATAGGATTGATGTCAAGTCATATGTGTCCAACATATCTTTGGGGCGTCGCCCAACTCCTCCGGTATTGGGAATGGCAGGGTCGCCAAGTGAGCCCATGATTTGGGATAGTCCCAAATCGCCAACATGGCGGCCACGGTATGCCAAGCCTAAGAGGAGCTATTCGCCGGGTCCAAGATATGTTGGGCACCGAACTATGTACCCTCATATCATACTTGGGTCATGATGTCAATTGAGCGCAACGTTGAAATACACGGTCGCCACTTGACATCATGACGGGCCAAAAATGGCAAAATTGGCACAAAGACAAACCAAAGTGCCTTGAAAGGCGCATAATTATATTATAATATCTTTGGCTTGGATCGTGCAATCACTTAATCCTTCTAAACACAATGACTTGACACCAATGACCTTCGATCCCACGTATGTGCTCCACTTGGGGCGCCTTGAAAGGTTACGAGCGCTGCTTCCCAAGTGGGCACATGAAAATATGGAAAAATGTAAAATACACACCTTGCTCCCAACGCATCCCTTCGGGATCACCACACAAGCTTCCCTTCACGAAGGTTAGGGTCGCAATTGACCGTAGGGAGTACGGAGAAGGGGCTTGCACAATATGAGGTCCATTGGCGGGCTTGTCTTGGAGCAATGGGCCCGCCAAATGGGCACGCAACACAACACATGGCACATACCAAATATTGCCCAAAAATGTAGCTCCCACCACGATATGTCATGCCCCTCCAAGGGCATAACTTTGTGTCAATCGCTCATAGGAACTCAAGGAGAGTTCCTATGCAACACCAACACTTGCGCGCTACACTCGAAAGTTATCTTAACGCACGCAATATCATGGTCATAGAGTTATAACGCAAACTCTACCCTCTTGACCATGATCCATTACACTAGCGCGCGTGTGTAGAAACGCAAGGCATATGAAGCTTCCTAAATTACGTCGGGAGTATTGTGAATACATCCCACGTTTCCTTATCGTCAATACTCGCAAGCGGCACGAGATATGACCTTCACAAGTGGCCTCACGAATCAACTTTGTTTTGCCCATATCTTTAAGACAAATGGAGGGCAGGATAAAAGGGAAGTTGATTCGTGCATACGGAAGCA
Organism: Eutreptiella sp. 'Long Island Sound 2002'; assembly: GCA_964036045.1. Classification (NCBI taxonomy): domain Eukaryota; phylum Euglenozoa; class Euglenophyceae; order Eutreptiales; family Eutreptiaceae; genus Eutreptiella; species Eutreptiella sp. 'Long Island Sound 2002'. Next base: position 78,855,609 of record OZ038385.1, read on the forward strand.
CGTAGGTCCACTCGAAAGAGGTCAAATCAAGTGCGGGGATGTCGAAGTCGAAAATCCGATTTTGACATCCTGAAAAATTCGGATTAAGGTTGCGAGTATTAATTATGAAAATTGCGGAAGCATCCATGCAGTTCCTGGCGACTTTGGAGCCTTCGTGACGGATAACGTTAAAATTTCCATTATAAACAGTTAAACTGGCGGTTACGGTAAAGTCGCGAACCAACCGCCAGCAGTCAAAACAGTGAGTATCGGAACGGAAGCATAAAAATTGACGGAAACAATATGAAAATAAAACCCTGTTGATTCCTGATGTTCTGATACACAAATCTCCGCTGGCGGTGCATCGGATGCCGATGCGGGGCTTCACGGCACGGAACACGCCGTGCATGGGGTTAGTGGACCGGAGACCGGTTGTATGCCGTAACCTGGCCATGGGGTTCTGGGTACCGCTTCAGAGGGTGCCTTATGTGTTACTTGGTGGTTGGCGTGTGTTGTGGTGGTCTGTTGGCGTGGGCGTTGTTGGTGTTGGTGCTGGGCGCGGCCTGTGTTTGGGTGGTCGGCGGTTCCGGGCGTGCCACTCGTGGCTGGCCGTCGCGGTGTTGGTGACGGTGTTGGCGAGGGCGCCGCCGGTGGAGCTGCGGCCGATGTGGGCGCTGCGGATGTTGCCCTGGTGGATGGTGGTGTTCTGACGGCGGGGGTGGGACCTCGCCACTCCTGGTGGAGGTACCCATGGGTGTCGCTGGCCTGTGTGTTGGCTCCCTTGGTGTTGTTGATGCCGATGGTGTCGTACCGGGCGGTGTTGCCGTGGCGATTGCCGTTGACGCTCTGGTTTGTCGGTGCTGAGGCCGTATTGCCGGTGTCGGTGTCGGTGATGCCGGTGGTGAGGTCGTTGTGGGTGTCTCTATGGTTCTCGGCGTCTCGGACGCTGCCGATGCTGGTGGTGGTTGGCGTGGGTCTGTGTGTGGGTGGTCCGCGGCTTGCGTTCAGGGCGGTGGTCGGTTTCTGTGGCTCTGTCTGGGGGGGTGTGCAGTAGGTGGTGTGGTCTGGTGGTGCTGCTGTTGGTGTAGGTGGCGTAGGTGTTGCTCCGGGTGGTGTCGTGGGTGAGGGTGGTGTTGGCGGCGCCGGTGGTGTGGGTGTCGCCAGGGATTGCATGGTGGTTCCGGGCGCGTGCCCTCGCTTCCCCTGGCCGGGGCTTGGTGGTTTGTTGGCTCACCTGTGGCGGTGGCGGTGGCTGTGGCGGTTTCGGTGTCCTCCGGTGGCAGAGGTTGCTGGTGGCGACGCTGATGGTGGGGTGTTGCCGGCGATGGTGTGCTTGATGCCGTTGGCTTGGGTGATGTAGGTGCTGGAACCGGCGGTGGCATGCGTAGGTGTCGTAGGCGTTGGTGCCGGTGGTGACGGTGTTGGTGAGGGTGTTGTGCTGGCTTGATTTTTGGCGGTGTTGGTGTTTCCGATGGCGTGGATGTCGGTGGCGGTGGTTCTGGGTGCGAGCCGGTGGGGGACCGGATCGGTTGGGTGCGGCCGTTGGGCACTGTTGGGTGGCTTTTTGTGTTGGTTTGTTGTTGGTGGGTGCTGGGGTCGCTGGTGTTGCCGATGGTGCTTCCGCTGGTTTCGGGTGTGTCCGCTGGTGAGGGTGTCGTGGCGTCCGGTTTGGGCGTTGGTGGCGGTGCTGGTGTGGGTGTCGTAGTGCCCGGTCCTGGTGTTGGGCGTGGCCGTTCGGGTGTTACTGGGTGTGGCCGTTCGCCACTCCTGGCTGCGGGCTTGGTGGGTCCTTCTTTGCGTCCTAGCGGCTTCTGGCGGCCCTGCAGTCCCCCTGGCGGGTTGCTGGGTTCCTGTTGTTTGGGTTTGTGTGTGTTGCGTGTGTGGTGCGGGCGGCGCCTGTGCTTTGGTGTGTGGTGTGCGCTTGTGGGGCTCGTGTCGGTGGCGGTTGTGGGGGTGTGTGTTGTGTGCACGCTCGGGCGTGTGTGCGGTGTGTTGGTGGTGCGTTGGGGCGCCTGCCCTCGCCTTTGCGGGCGTGGTTTGGCGGCCCTGTTTGGTGTGAGGGCTGTGTGTCGTGCCCCCACCCCCTGTCTCGGCTGTGTGGTTCCCCGCCCCCCTTGGCTGGGGTCTGTTGGTGGTGTGTCCCCTTGCTGTCCCCTTTGCGTGTGCCCTCCTCCTTCTGTCTCTTTTCCGTGTCGCTTGGGGCGGTGTCGTGTCCGGGCCTTCCCGGCTGTGGTGTGTGGGGGGGGGTCCTTGTCGCCGGCTCGGGTCCCTTCCCCTGGTGTTTCCCCGTGGGGGAGCCGGTGCTTGCACTCCCCGTCAGGGTGTACCTCTGTTGTACGGATGCCGTCCATGGACCTGTTCTGTAGCCAGGTACTCCAGCCGTTCCCCACACCGGGGTCGGGTACACTGTGGGTCGCTGGGGAGTCCTCGCGGGACAGGCGCGTCTCTTGCCTGCCCCGATGGACGGTGTGCCCTACCCGCAGCCCCTCGCTGGGCCCGAACCGCAGTACGTGCCGTGGGGAGTGCTCTTGGTCAGGCCCATTGGTCACCCCCCCAGGCCGGTGCCACCGCGGGCCGCTGACCAACGGTCCCGGGCGTATCCCACCTTATTGCGTGTGCTCAGGTGGGGCCGATACGGTCACCGGGGGGGCCCCCAAACCCCTGAGGTTGGGACCCTCGCCGGCGCCCCCCGTGGGCCCTTTTCGTCCCGCCCCCCTTTTCGCTGTGCGGTTTGCGGTGGTTGGTGTCCCGTCTCTCCGGGGTGGGGTGGTGGTGGTGGGGGGGGGGGGGTGTTCGCTGTTCCTGGCTGTGTTGCTTGCGGGCGTGTCGCCCCCTCCTCTGGTCCTGCGGTGGTGGTGCGTGGTGTGTGGTGTGTGGTGTGCGGTGGTGGTGTGTTGGCGGGGTTGTGGGTGGTGTGTGGTGTGGTTGGTCCCTCGCCACTCCTGGCGGAGGTTCCTGTGTGCTACTCCCCGCCACTCCTGGCTGGGTTTCGCTGCCGGTGGTGGTGGGCGGTCCCCGCCACTCCTGGCTGGGGTCCGCTGGCGGCGGTGGTGTGTGGTGTGTGGCGGTGGTGTGTTGGTTGTTGGTCCCTCGCCACTCCTGGCGGAGGTTCCTGTGTGCTACTCCCCGCCACTCCTGGCTGGGTTTCGCTGCCGGTGGTGGTGGGCGGTCCCCGCCACTCCTGGCTGGGGTCCGCTGGCGGCGGTGGTGTGTGGTGTGTGGCGGTGGTGTGTTGGTTGTTGGTCCCTCGCCACTCCTGGCGGAGGTTCCTGTGTGCTACTCCCCGCCACTCCTGGCTGGGTTTCGCTGCCGGCGGTGGTGCGTGGTGTGCGGTGTGTGGTGTGCGGCGTGTGGCGTGCGGCGGTGGCGTGTGTGGTGGGTTTGTGGCTGGTGTGGTTGGTCCCTCGCCACTCCTGGCGGAGGTTCCTGTGTGCTACTCACCGCCACTCCTGGCTGGGTTTCGCTGCCGGTGGTGGTGGGCGGTCCCCGCCACTCCTGGCTGGGGTCCGCTGGCGGCGGTGGTGTGTGGTGTGTGGCGGTGGTGTGTTGGTTGTTGGTCCCTCGCCACTCCTGGCGGAGGTTCCTGTGTGCTACTCCCCGCCACTCCTGGCTGGGTTTCGCTGCCGGTGGTGGTGGGCGGTCCCCGCCACTCCTGGCTGGGGTCCGCTGGCGGCGGTGGTGTGTGGTGTGTGGCGGTGGTGTGTTGGTTGTTGGTCCCTCGCCACTCCTGGCGGAGGTTCCTGTGTGCTACTCCCCGCCACTCCTGGCTGGGTTTCGCTGCCGGCGGTGGTGCGTGGTGTGCGGTGTGTGGTGTGCGGCGTGTGGCGTGCGGCGGTGGCGTGTGTGGTGGGTTTGTGGCTGGTGTGGTTGGTCCCTCGCCACTCCTGGCAGAGGTTCCTGTGTGCTACTCCCCGCCACTCCTGGCTGGGTTTCGCTGCCGGTGGTGGTGGGCGGTCCCCGCCACTCCTGGCTGGGGTCCGCTGGCGGCGGTGGTGTGTGGTGTGTGGCGGTGGTGTGTTGGTTGTTGGTCCCTCGCCACTCCTGGCGGAGGTTCCTGTGTGCTACTCCCCGCCACTCCTGGCTGGGTTTCGCTGCCGGTGGTGGTGGGCGGTCCCCGCCACTCCTGGCTGGGGTCCGCTGGCGGCTGTGGTGTGTGGTGTGTGGCGGTGGTGTGTTGGTTGTTGGTCCCTCGCCACTCCTGGCGGAGGTTCCTGTGTGCTACTCCCCGCCACTCCTGGCTGGGTTTCGCTGCCGGCGGTGGTGCGTGGTGTGCGGTGTGTGGTGTGCGGCGTGTGGCGTGCGGCGGTGGCGTGTGTGGTGGGTTTGTGGCTGGTGTGGTTGGTCCCTCGCCACTCCTGGCGGAGGTTCCTGTGTGCTACTCCCCGCCACTCCTGGCTGGGTTTCGCTGCCGGTGGTGGTGGGCGGTCCCCGCCACTCCTGGCTGGGGTCCGCTGGCGGCGGTGGTGTGTGGTGTGTGGCGGTGGTGTGTTGGTTGTTGATCCCTCGCCACTCCTGGCGGAGGTTCCTGTGTGCTACTCCCCGCCACTCCCGGCTGGGTCTCCCTGCCGGCGGTGGTGCGTGGTGTGCGGTGTTTGGTGTGCGGCGTGTGGCGTGCGGCGGTGGCGTGTGTGGTGGGTTTGTGGCTGGTGTGGTTGGTCCCTCGCCACTCCTGGCGGAGGTTCCTGTGTGCTACTCCCCGCCACTCCTGGCTGGGTTTCGCTGCCGGTGGTGGTGGGCGGTCCCCGCCACTCCTGGCTGGGGTCCGCTGGCGGCGGTGGTGTGTGGTGTGTGGCGGTGGTGTGTTGGTTGTTGGTCCCTCGCAACTCCTGGCGGAGGTTCCTGTGTGCTACTCCCCGCCACTCCTGGCTGGGTTTCGCTGCCGGTGGTGGTGGGCGGTCCCCGCCACTCCTGGCTGGGGTCCGCTGGCGGCGGTGGTGTGTGGTGTGTGGCGGTGGTGTGTTGGTTGTTGGTCCCTCGCCACTCCTGGCTGGGTTTCGCTGTCGGCGGTGGTGCGTGGTGTGCGGTGTGTGGTGTGCGGCGTGTGGCGTGCGGCGGTGGCGTGTGTGGTGGGTTTGTGGCTGGTGTGGTTGGTCCCTCGCCACTCCTGGCGGAGGTTCCTGTGTGCTACTCCCCGCCACTCCTGGCTGGGTTTCGCTGCCGGTGGTGGTGTGGTGTGGTGTTGCGGTGGGTGTGTCTTCCGGGTGCCCTTCCCCTTGGCCCTGGTGTGTGTGTGTGCGCTGTGTGGCCCTTCGTGTTGGTGTGGGTGGCGTGGGGGGGGGGGGGTCGCGCTCGGTGTGGCTGTCGTGCGTGCGCGTGCGTGTGCTCGCGGTGTGTGGTTGGTGGGGTGGGGTGTGTCATACCTTGGCTGGTTCTCGTCGTCGGTCGTCGGCATGTTTCAAAAGGCAGAAGAAGAGGTCCTGTAGATGCGTAGCAGAGATGCGTGGCATGTGTGATGCGTAGTACGTACCTGTCCTTTCGTCCCATCATGTTTTCTTCCCCTGTTGAGAAAGAGCGTGCGCAGGTCCTTTTTGTTTTTTGTTTTTTTTTTTTTTGCGTGTTGTGGTTTGTGTCTCCTCCCTCGTGTTTTTTTTTTTTTTCTCGCTGCGTCTTCGATAACATACCTCTCCGCATTGCGTTTCCCCTATAGAGAGGGCGTGGATGGCGGTTTCGTGTTTTTTTTTTTTTTTTTTTTTTCAACATACTTGTTGTACCTTGTGCCGCTTCTTGTTGCCGTCCCCTCACCTGGACCACTCATCTCAATGTCGTCAATGTCGGCGTCGATGGTCTCAAAATGTGGACATTGGTAGGGAGTATTGGTACCTGCCAGGTCCGTAAGCTCCACCGGAGCGTTGCCATCGGCGTAGGCTGGGAGATTCCAGCTGCTTGATGGCCAATTTCGACTGGGATCTTGATTGTAATCTGGGCCCCCACAGCTGCTGATTTGTGCCCTTCTTGGGCAATTTGGGCTTGCGCAAGGCATTCCTCTCAAGGCCTCGTTCGCACAGCACCACGGCAGCGTAATCGTTACGTCTCCGGAGGTGGCGGGGTCTACGGGGCCGTACTGGGGAGCTAGCTGTGGTTGGGACACCAAAGGAACAACATTCAGGTAGCCTCTGCTACCATGAAAGTGCTGCCCTGGGTCGTTGAGGGTGCCGGAGGGCTCGGGGCCGGCAAGACCAGTGGGGCAGGCACGCGAGGAGTCTCCCTGGATGTTGTTATTGGGGGTAGAACCGGATACTCGAACACCAACGGAGGCGAGAGCAGCGACAACAGAAGCAAGGTCCATGCTGATTGTGGTCCGGCAGAAAATCCCAGTCTATGAAGAAAATTGACGCGGATTATTCTAAATACATCTGAGTGTCCAAAACTGTGTGAAAAGATTTAAATAATCCAATTATGTAAAAATGTTTGGCCGATCTGGCCCGCGAGCGCGCGTCAGCGGCAAATGGCAATTCCAGCTAAAATAGCGGAACGCGGCGGATTTACGCGGAATGGACCGCGGAATCAAATCCGGCATATCAGAAATATATAGGAAATATCCTGAGACTGAGCTGCGAGGCGGCGATTCCGCCGAAGCAAAGAAAATGACCAAAATGTAGCCAATCTGGACAGAATGTCTGAAAATCTGAGCAGATGGGGCTAGCCGCACTTACAGCCCCACACCCAGGCAAGAGGCGCCCCCCCCGGGCGCCCTCGTGCCGCCCCCACAGCGCGCAAAGCCAGCTCGCAAGAGCGCGCGCTGTGGGGTTGGTGACCGGTCCCCACGCCTGCATCCCCCGCACCCACAGCCAGTGGGTAGTGAGCCCCGGCAGCACGCCCGAAAGGAAGAGTGGTCGGGGCCGGGAGAGCGCCCGACCCCGGACGTCCCACACCCAGGCAAAAGGCGCCCCCCCCGGGCGCCCTCGTGCCGCCCCCACAGCGCGCCAAGCCAGCTCGCAAGAGCGCGCGGTGTGGGGTTGATGACGGGTCCCCACGCCCGCACGCCCCGCAGCCACAGCCAGTGGGTAGTGGGCGCCGCCCGCACGCCCCAAAGGACGGGCAGTCGGGGTCGAGAGAGCGCCAGACCCCGGACGGGCCACACCCAGGCAAGAGGCGCCCCCCCCAGGGCACCCTTGTGCCGCCCCCACAGCGCGCAAAGCCAGCTCGCAAGAGCGCGCGCGCTGGGGTTGGTGATGGGTCCCCACGCCCGCACCCCCCGCACCCACGACCAGTGGTTAGTGGGCCCCGGCCGCACACCCGAAAGGATGAGTGGCCGGGGGTGGGAGAGTGCCCGACCCCGGACGCCCCACACCCAGGCAAGAGGCACCCCCCCCGGGCGCCCTTGTGCCGCCCCCACAGTGCACAAAGCCAGCTCGCAAGAGCGTGCGCTGTGGGATTGTTGACGGGTCCCCAAGCCCGCACCCCCCGCACCCACAGCCAGTCGGTAGTGGGCCCGGGCCGCACGCCCGAAAGGACGAGTGGTCGGGGCCGTGAGAGCGTCCGACCCCGGACGCCCCACACCCAGGCAAGAGGCGCCCCCCCTGGGCACCCTCCTGCCGCCCCACAGCGCGCAAAGCCAGCTCGCAAGAGCGCGCGCGGTGGGGTTGGTGACGGGTCCCCACACCCGCATCGATCCCACGGGGAGCGCGACGCCCCAACCCAGGTAGGGGGAAACGGGACCGGGCCGCCCCCCCCCAAAGCAAGCCAAACGGAGCACGGGACCGAGGCAGGACACGCGGAGGGGCACGGACCGCGTGGAACGGCCCTACCAGCGCCCAGCACCGGGACCGCGCGAGGTGTGCGAGCCACACCAACCCGGGGAGGGGAGGGGGCGCGGACGCCGCGAGAGCGCGAGCGCACACACACACAAAGAGAAAAGTTTATAGTGTTTTCAGCACTGTGTTTTGCCTCTCCTGCTGCTTGCTGTTGGTGTAGGGTTTCCTGCTGCTTGTTTTTGGAGATGAAAAGCTTTGGTTTTGATGAAATACAGTCACTCCAAGTCACTCCAGGATAGCCCAAGCCAATAGTATGCAAAGAGAAGAGGATTCAGGATCAAAGCATGAAGGGCTGCAGTGTAGACAGTGAAAGATGATTGGATATTCACAGAAACTGCAACTCAGGTCACAAATGAATGCATATTCACAAAGATAGCTGAAATGTTTTTGGAAAAGAGTTAGAAAACTGCCTCAGGATCACTCTCTCTCCATAGTGCCATCTCAGGAGATGTGCACCCTTTGTTTTGGGTCCCATATGTGCTGAGGTGGCATGGTATGTGGCGATGAGGTCACTGCCATGTCACATGGGATCTTCCTACTTAGCTAGGCTGACCAGGAATTGAACCCAGGACCTCTCAAAAAGAGGTGCCCAGCCCCCTAGGGTGCATACCACTAGGATAGCTAAGAATTCATGGAAAAACATAGATAAATTCATAGGCTCTACTTTAGGTATGTCAGTGCTCAGTCAAATCAGGAAAAGATGTTTTACTTCACATTGAAAGGGGATTAAGGGGTCCACTCCATATCCTGATTGGGTGTTTGGTTCCATAGGTCAAAATGTGTTATCACCACTTTTGGTGGGACCAATACTAAGATAAAAATGCATGGATGCTCAGTGCATCTCTAATACAACTAGAGTATGCCTCAAAGCAATGAAAAAGCACTTTTTCTTACTCCCCCCTTGTGCTGTGGTGGCCACCACTGTCGCATTTTAGGAAAAAAGGAAATTTTTCTTGGCCTTTCCTTGGTTTCCACATCTACTTTAAAATACCTACAGTCTCCCTCACACTGAAAAATGAGCGCTCACGATGGCTGGCGCTCTTTTGCTGCTTTGTATGTAACATATCCTACAGAAGACTCAGCGCTCATGGCGCTGCCGGGGCTCCTGTGGCTTGGTTGGGTTAGTATGGGAGCATGCCAAACATGTGCATATGCATCCCTCCCTCCAAGACGCAGCGTCGACACAACCCAAACGCAAGACACAATATACACACTCGCATGGGTTCTCGTAAACCTGTTGGCGACCTGTGACCTGTCTTAGGGCGAAGGGAGTCTCGAAAAAATTAAATTTGCCCCTTGGTGGGGTCTTGGTTCTGCTCAGTCTCTCCAGGCACCTGCGTTTCGGCCCGAACACGGCCTACTCAGCGAGGCTGCGCGTGGGTATCTGCAGAGGCAGGAACGAAGCGACGACACCAAAATCCGTCAAATGACGGCGTAGAATTTTTCTGAAACGACACACCTGAGCAGAATCCAATTGTGCATCAGAAGCACATTTTTATAGAAATTATAGTCATCTCAGGATTTTTTAAATCCAGAAATTGATACGCATAAAATGGCGGCGCGCAGGAGCGGCTCCTAGCGAAGCGCCGGAAAATGGAGAAATAATGGGATTATAAACGTATGTATCACGTAGTCTTGAAAATGACGAGACACACATTAATAAACAAACATACAGATTCCACCCACACTAATAGAAGATTCGAAAATTCAAGAATTCGACAATCAACGAAAAAGACTTCAATGAATCAGGTATAAACTACAGGTATGTTCGTCTCGTATGCCGCATACACATTGCTCGTCTCGTGTCTCCGTGAACGAGCCTTGTAGCCGCGCTAACAAAGATAGAACGCGATAGAGGGATTGATTAGAAAGATTGCAGATGATTAGCGGTCAGATCAGGGTGATTAGACATACACACAAGTGCATAGCAACGTTGTTCACGTGCGCCCCTCATTTGCTCCCGCTCTCCAGCGGTAGGTAAGGTGAGTAAGCCCAGGCGGGGCCACCCCCTAGTGGAGTAGTGATTGGTGCAGAGATGGGCAGGTTTGCCCAACAACGTCGCGCATACTCGTGCATGCACACACGCATTAAAGGGCAGGCCACGCGAAGTGCGCACGGTAAACCTTGTTTAGGCTACCCAGGGGCTCCTCGGTATGTTCTTTAAGAGAACCTGAGGAGTCCCTTAACGCTTGCTTGCTTGACAAGGGTAGCTGGTCTTCCAGCGTGTTTGCGGACAGTGTATTATAGGTCACACTGAGAAGGGTATAATACCGGGAGTGTGGCTTGGTTCCTCCGCCGCAATCGCCCTTTCATTTGCCTTTGTTTTACAGGTGGGCAGGTAGGGTGATTGGTGCAGCAGCCTTTTTTTATGCCCTGCTAAACAATGGCGCAGATCACACAAACAAGTAACTCCGCTCCGCCTGTGGCAGAGCAGGGAGTCCGACTTCATCGACATCTGCGCCTTGCACGCGAGAGCACTCCTTCCCTCCAAGCCCTAGCAGGGGAAACGCGTTGTGGCGTCCCCTGTTAGGCCACAGTTGCTTAGCAGCGCTGTGTTATCTTGTCATTTCACAGGAGGGTCGCTAGGACCCACGACACCTTTGACTTCGCAACGCCCAGTAGAGTGTGCGTGTAGGAGTGGTAGTCCTGAGTGGGGGCTTGAGCCAGTTGCCCCAGTGCTCGCCCACCAGGATGGTTCCACTGTAGGGTGTGTAGGACCTGTAGTGCGTGTGTCACTGTCCCACCCGTTTCCTGCAATTTTAGCAGGGTTGGTGGGCTGTGGCAGTGGTTAGGTCAGTGGTTTGGCCACATAGCAAAACGGCGTTTTCAAGCCTTCATAGCTTTTGGCCACCCCTCCCTGTAGTAGACAGATAGGTAGGGAAAACAATACCTGGATTAGTACGCTGGGTATTCCCCAAAGGTTTTGCGCCAGCACAGAAATTGGGCGTTTAGGGGAGGGGAGACCCGGGGCGTACCCCGTGGCATCAATAAGCCAACCCTCCAGGTTTAGCAAGGGCGCAGACTTGGGTATAATTAGGACACCACTTCTGCGGCTTGCTCTCAGGACCTTAGGACTAGCACACTCACACATACGCTTTGGCAGGTAAGGTTAAGGTTCAGTCCCTAGCTTTAGTCTTGGAGGCAAGCGTCTCAGCGAGCCTCAGCAACTCACCAAGGTTGTTCTGGGACAAGTAGTCAACCAGAACTGAGTTTAGGCGTCCCTCAGGTAGAACAAATGCAGAGAAGGGCTCCCAGGTGGCCTCTTCGACTCCAAACCCTTCCGAGAGGGTGAGGAAGCGCCAACCCTGGCGATAGCGGTGGCGTAGGACAGACTTCACCAGGTAGAAGCCTTCCTTAGCCATTTCCTCAGCGTTCATGTCGGGGAGTTCACCTTCAACTTCCATAGGGCTAGCAGCACCTTGTAGGTCCAGAGCGGCGATTTTCTCGTCGTTCAGCTCCCACTCCTCCCCACAGAGGTCTTCAGGATCGTAGTAGCGCTTCAGGGGTTGAGCAGCGCACACCAGGGTCCCCCCTAGACGGGGAGAACACCGCATGGTGATACGGTGTCCATCCACAGATAGGATCTTGTACGGCCCGAAGTATGGGTCATCGCTGGTAGAGCGTGGCCAGGCGGGTAGTCGACTGTGGTGCACCAGCACCCAGTCCCCCTCTTGGTAGGTGGCCGGTACACGGTGCTTGTTCTTCTTGTTCCACTGACGCTCCCTCACTCTCTGGAGCATAGCCTTGGCCTTGTCCACCTTCGCTTGCTGCTCTTGGACCCATTCACCCACAGAAGAATGGGTGTCCTCTGGATAGGGGGCATGTAGGAACCATGCCGGGCGCCCCATGAATAGCTCATGTGGCGAGTAGCCAGTAGCTGAACTCTCTTGGGAGTGCATCATCAAGGATATGACGGGTGGTAGTCTCACCCAGTCTCTGGTGCGTTCAGTTTTGCACCATATCCTGACGTTCTCCTTCAGGACACGAATCTGTCGCTCACATAGGGGGTTGCTCGTGTGAGAGTAGGGGATCCCCGTAGACACCTGGACATTGAGGGATCTCAGGACCCTCTTGTACCAGCCAGTATCTGAGCGTACTCGCACGTCCTCATCGGAGTTGATCTCCTTGGGCGCCCCATAGACACAAAACCACTCCTCCAGGAGTATCTTGATAGTCTCTTCCCCGGTAATGTGCTTGGTACATGGGAACACCCTGGTAAACCTGGTCAACCCACAGGTTACCACGAGGGCGAAGTCATACCCCCCGAACTTCGGCATCTCCGTGTAGTCCACGTATAGAACACTGTTAGCACAGTGAGGGATGGGCAGGGTCGAGTAGAGACCTCTGTCCCTGATATCTTCTGGTTTACAGGACCTGCACGGGCACTTGTCCACGATAGGCTGGAGAGTCTTCCGCAGTTGGTCATCAGTCCACGTAGTGTGGAACCACTGCTTGAACAGCCTCAGGGTACGGTCAGCACCCACATGACCACTGGACTCATGGGTCCACTTCAGCAGCGCTGGGACTCGGTCACTAGGCACCACGATGCGGTCCTCGTGCCAGAGGTAGCTCTTGTCCCTCTTCCACTGGTCTTGGTTGACCAGGAGGGGTTCAAGGCGTTTCTGCAGGCGCTTGTAGATATCCCCGAACTCTTTCAGGTACTCCGATTGTTGGAGTCCATCCAGGGGGCGTATCATGGTCATGTTCAGGTCCAGGTGTACGTCCATACGGCTGAACGCCTCCTTAGCCAGCGCTTCAGACCGGGCACCAATCAGAGCGTCGAAGTTGTTGCGGCTGATGTAGTCGGCGCACTCGTTCTTCACTCCCTGGATATGGTGTACCGTCAGCCGTAGTTGACTGAGGTAGGTCCACCAGCGACGTAGCTTGGCCTTCTCAGGTGGGGGACCCTTGTGGAAACTGCGGACCGGTTCTTGGTCGCACAGCCAGACCACAGGGTTACTCCCCAACAGTCGTGCTTGTGAGGATAGCACCAGCATACCCGCGAGCAGTTCCTGCTCATAGGTGGAGTAGTTCCCCCTGGCCTGGTTCCACTTCCAGTTCCAGTGGCCCAGAGGTACTAGGACCCACTTGTCGTCAGGGTAGCTGTGCTTGAGGGTTCCATCTCGGTTGAGACCTTCCGTCCCCCATTGGGAAATGGCCGAGTCGAACTCCTCCTTCTCCAGTGCTTGCCATTGGAACAACGTTCCACCACCGCCCACATTGCTGGCGTTGGTCACCAGGATAATCTCCCCTTGTGCCCTAGGCACGCCCAAGCATTTAGCGTTGGCTACCTTGTCTTTGAGCTCGTCAAACGCTTGTTGCTCTTGTGGGCCCCAGCGCCAAGTAGTAAGTCCGTCAGTACGGCGCTGGTATAGGTGAAGTTCTTGATGTGGCGGCGATAGAAGTTGCAAGCCCCAATGACACTGCGTACATCATGAAGTCCTTTCTTGGGGTCTTCGTGTCGTACCTTGGCATCCATCAGGGGTTTGGCCTTAGAGGCCGCTGGGGTCCACCACCCATAGCCAACGTCAAACCCCTGGTACTGCATGGTCTCCTGCATGAACTCACACTTCTCCAGCTTGAGTCGTGTGTGGTTTTCCTGGCAGACCGCAAAGAACTCACCCAAGAGGATTAGGTGATCCTCCTGGGTATTGGTCCCGAGGCATACATCGTCGATGTGAGCCTCCATCTGGGCACCACGGGATATGAGCTCCTGCACCTTAGGTCTCCTTCGTAGGATGGACAAGATCTTGTTCATCAGCTCTTGGAACAGAGCGGTTGCGTTAGCCACGCCAAACGGCATGACCTTCCACTTGAATACCCTCCCCTGAGGGGTGATGAAGGCCAGTAGTTCCTGCGCGTTGGGCGTCAGGTCCACTTGCCAGAATCCACTTGGCTTGTCCATCTTGGTCTTGTAGCGACAGGAGGCTATCTTCTCCAGGGTAGACTCCATATTGGGAATGGACCCTGAGTGGTTCAACGTCTTCTTGTTCAGCTCTCCATAGTCCACTACCAGCCGTTTGGCTGTAGACCCAGGTTTAGCCACCAGGAAACAGGGGCTGCAGTGTAGGGGGTAGTCCCCGTCCTTGTACTCTAGGACTAGGCCAGCGTCGATACACTCTTGTATCTGTCGCTCGATCTCGTCGGCCTGTTCTTTAGGGGCTGGATAGGGTCTCCTCCGGATCTTGTGACCCACGAACTCGGGTTTCAGCTTGAGGTCCATCTGTACCAGCTTGTCACATGAGGCTGGAGGGGGTAGTTCTCCGAACACCTCCAGATAGGTCCTTATAAGCTTCTGTACCCGCGGGTCCAATACCTTGATCTTGTCCTCCATATCCTCGTCGGAGTGTAAGTTGCTTGCCCCTTGAATAGACGTCGGGAGGTGGTCCTCCACCGACTCTTCGCCCGCGGTAGTATCCTTCAGCCCTTGGTAGGCATATAGATGGTCTTGTTCAACCATCTCCGATGGACGATGGCAGCATAGGCACGCTCGAGGGGGTTCACATACACATTCCTCCGAGAGGTCGTCCTCCTCTGGGGTCCTCACATGGGCGCCCCACACGCTCTTCATGAGCTTGAGATCTACCTCCCTTTGCCAGGTGGTGATCTTCTGTTCGAGGACCTCCTTCAATTGGGATAGGTCTCCCATACGTCCTTGCTTCAATGGCCATGAGCTGCGGGTAGGCTTCGCGTAGCAGAGCTTTTTCGCCACCAACTTCCTCTTGGAATCCACATACTCCCTGAGCCTGGATCGAGGGTCCAGCTCCTCATCCACGGGGTCTTCCACCCTCATGGAGAGTAGGGGTTTCAGTGGGGCGACGTACTCGGCGTTCTCCACTTCTTCCACACAGGTCTGCACGAAGAAGGCGTCGTGCTCAGTTTCGTCATCTGAGTGGATAGAGCTAGGTAGCTCAGATAGTCCACACTCAGAGACTCCATCAGGTACACGTACATGGCAGGATGAGTTGGGGGCGTTGGTGTCGGTCACGACGTACTCATCTCCTCCGGGTGTAGTCTCAACAGCGTCTTGAGGTCGTAGGCGACCCTTCAAGTCACCCAAGGCGAGTTCATCGCTTTCTCGTTGTATAGCCTGGACAAGAGTCGGGTCCAGGTCCTCCCAGGGAATGGAGGTAAGACCTCCGTCCACCACGCTTAGCATACTCCCCCATCCGGGCTTCCCAATGGGCGTCTTGCGTCCCAGAGGCACGTAGATGGCCTCATCAGGTAACCGCACAGAGCTGATAGTCAGCTTGTCAAGGAGGGTTCGCCAGTACCCGTTGCCCCCATGGGCTCCCCAATCGGGGGAACACAGGACCATACGGGAACGTTCCAAGGCCACCTTGGTCAGCACCTTCCCCAGTTCACTGAACCTGGGGTTCCCGTAGGCCATCCCGAAAGAGGGCCAGTAAAATTTGTAGCTGCAGTTCTTCCCCTTGCTGCAGTAAAGGCCCAGTACATGTTGCTTGTAGCTGGCGAACAACTCCACACTTAGGTCTTCTCGAGAGTAACCCAACTCCTTCAGACCTTGGTCTAGGACTTCCCCCAATAGTTGATAGTCCTCAGTTTCGGGGGCCGCCATCATGTTCGAGGGCTCCTCCTTCGATAGTCTCAGGTAACTCGAGGTATGTTCCGACTGCTGCAGTGGCACAGACTCTCTGCCACTGCCGTGGTCCACGTACAGGAGGTAGGGCGCTTGCAGCGTCAGGGATTGTATCTGGGAGTGCTGCACGAAGAAGTCAGTTCCCAGTACAAAGTCGAAGGCCTCAGTGTCCATCACATAGAACCAATGGGCGATAGTCCGAGAGCCCATAGGTACCTCCACTTCACAGTCCCCGCAGCTGTGCACCACATGTCCATCCCCCATACGTATAGCAGCGGTGCTCATGGTGTTCTTCAGGCTCCCACAAGGTAAAATTTTCTTGGCCACTATAGATATTGTGGCGCCAGTATCCAGTACCCCCAGGTATTCACGTCCCCCTAGTCGGATACGTACCCAAAACACCAGGTCTTGGGTGCCACCAGAGCGTCCCCGTCAGAACTTCGCGGGACAGGTCACCTCGAACCCCTTGTTCCGCAATTTGCGGGCCATCCTCATGAAACGGCTCCTCTTCTTAGCGTTGCCGTCATCACCACCTTCATGCTCCCGCTTGGCTCCTTGTTCTTGCTGGGCCTGCGTTTGTGAGCGTGTGGTGGGTCCAGACTGCCCTCCAGAGGGCTCGGAGTTCCCCCCTGGATTAGGGTTGGGGTTGCCTCCGTTCTTGTCCTTGTTCTTGTTGTTGGTCTGGCGGTTAGCGCCTCCTCCTCGTCCACCTCGACCCTTGTCTTGACCACCTTGACCACGTCCTTTCGACTTGCCCTTGCCGGAGTCGTTGCCTTTGGCCTTGCCTCCACCTTTGCCTGAGCCTTTGCCAGGATCTTCCCCCTTAAGCTTCGCCGATAGGCGTTGCTTATGGTAGCACTCATCCTCGTAGTGCTTCCGCCTACCGCAGAATGCACACGTGATGGTGCAGCGGTAATGATCCGGCAGCTTCGCTTTGGCGCCGGTGTTCTTCTCCTGCTGCTTCCTCTGGACGACGAAGCAGTCTCGCTGCTCGCAGTCAGAGGCGTGCTGCAGGTGGCCCTGCTCATCTCTGGCATCACACCAAAATAGCTCCTTCACGTTCTCCATTAGACGGGCGTGGGCGTGTTTGGGGGTAGTCCCCTGCCCAGGTCGGGACCCTTGGTACCCTTTGCCTCCAGAACCTCCACCACCAGGACGGTAGTTGTTCAAGTGCTGGTCGCTCTCCTTCTCCAGCGCCATCTCCAGGAGCAGCACGCATAGATCCTCGTAGCGGAGGGATCTAGCCTTGCGCTCAGCCGTCAAACGGCACTCGTCCCATAGCTCTCGGGGGAGCTTGGCGCACAACCAGAACAGCAGGTCGTCGCTGCTGTAGGAACCGGGCGTCAGTCGTCCAGCCCAGTGATCCAGGTCAGCCAACAGCTCGGAGACCCTGCCAGGTTTGGGGTTGTTGGGCAGCACGGGCGGGTTCTGGATCTTGGCCCTGATGGAGAGGTCGGTCTCGTAGGTCGGGTACTGCCTCTCCAGGGCAACCAACACATCAGCAAAGGTGGCGGAGTTAGTCACGATCTGCCTGACCTGCTTCTCCAGGTACTTGGTCTTGCAGCACTGCAGGAGCAGATCGCACTTCACTCGCCCACTCGCGTGGGTTAGGCCGGTCAGTTGTAGGAACCGGCCAAAGTTCTCAGCGAACTCGCTGAGGTCCTTGCCTGTGAACTCAGGCAGGTTGACCACTATCTTGGAGGTGGCAATAGCCTTCGCCTCCTGAGCTCGGCGTCCTTCAGGGCGTCGGGTCTTCTTCTTCTTTTTCTTCTTCTTCTTACCCTTGGAGTCCTCGGGGTCCTCAGGGTCCTCGTCATCTGAGGGCGAAGAAGAATCCATCGACGGCGGCTCGTCATCGGAGGGGTCTCCGCCAAGATCACTAGAGCCATAAGGCTCTACGTCCACCATAGCCCTTAAGGCTGTCAGCCCCAGCTGGTCCAGCTCGGCCCTCGTCGAGTTCGTCACGTGGCTGTAGGGCGGCTGGGCCGTTCTCGGGACGAATGGACTTCTCGGTACTGCTGCAGGAGTCGGCATCGGTCGGCTCCTCAGGCTCCCCAGGGTATTTGTCAACCCTGCCGCCAGGTGGTTAGCCTGTACTCGGTGGGGTGACATTCCCACTGTCGTAGGTGACGCATGGGACGGGATCATCAGGGGCTCCAGTTTCTCCCTGATCTCTTGCGTGAGGTCGCCCACGATTTTCGAAGTGGCTCCTCGGAGCACCTCGTTGATCTCCGACCGCGTCAGGGACCTGTTGGAGGATCTCCTCGATCCTCTACTCCTGCCTCCAAGGGACTCAGGTCCTCTCCTCAACCCACTCAAGGGTGCATACCCAGGTGCATACCCAGGAGCATACCCAGGAACATCCACATAGGTTCCAGTAGCGTGTAGTGGATGGGGATAATCAGCTGCATACCATCGCGGCGCAGCGCTGGAAGCCACAGGCTCACTGGCAGTAGTTGCCTCATGGAGCGCAGTGGTAGGTGGGCCCATACCATAGGCGGGGTAGGGAGGCATGCCAGTAAAGCCTGTGCCCTCTGCCATAGGCAGGTTGGTTGTGGAAGTGGATGTTGCGGCGGCAGGGAGTGTGGTGGTTATGGGAGAGGGTGATGCGTGGAGGCCAGAAGCGCTTGGTGCGCCTTCGAAGGTAGGGATACTCGTCAGCTCTTGCCCTTGTTCCTCTCCTTCGGCTGCTTCTCCTCCAGCATCCTTCTCGCTCTCGTTCTTTCTCTTCCTCTTCACAGGCTGAGGCTGAGAGACCACTTCTTCGACAGACAGGGCCCCGAAGGCCGGCTGAAGCCCATCCAGGGAGTCCTCAGCCGTATCCACTGGCCCATGTAAGGGCTCCGCCGAAGGTACAGCGCCAGGTGCCGGCCTTGCCGGTGCCTCAGGCGCTGGCGCTGTCTTCACGTCAGCGTCCTCCTTTCCTAAATCCATCTTAGTCCGCCCTTCTGCTTATGTTTGCCTGTGCTCGGAGCACTGGTTGTACGGCGCGGGGTCGCTGCCGGTGCACAGAGACAGGCTGCCTCTTGCTACCAGAAAAGTTGATAGTGTTTTCAGCACTGTGTTTTGCCTCTCCTGCTGCTTGCTGTTTGTGTAGGGTTTCCTGCTGCTTGTTTTTGGAGATGAAAAGCTTTGGTTTTGATGAAATACAGTCACTCCAAGTCACTCCAGGATAGCCCAAGCCAATAGTATGCAAAGAGAAGAGGATTCAGGATCAAAGCATGAAGGGCTGCAGTGTAGACAGTGAAAGATGATTGGATATTCACAGAACCTGCAACTCAGATCACAAATGAATGCATATTCACAAAGATAGCTGAAATGTTTTTGGAAAAGAGTTAGAAAACTGCCTCAGGATCACTCTCTCTCCATAGTGCCATCTCAGGAGATGTGCACTCTTTGTTTTGGGTCCCATATGTGCTGAGGTGGCATGGTATGTGGCGATGAGGTCACTGCCATGTCACATGGGATCTTCCTACTTAGCTAGGCTGACCAGGAATTGAACCCAGGACCTCTCAAAAAGAGGTGCCCAGCCCCCTAGGGTGCATACCACTAGGATAGCTAAGAATTCATGGAAAAACATAGATAAATTCATAGGCTCTACTTTAGGTATGTCAGTGCTCAGTCAAATCAGGAAAAGATGTTTTACTTCACATTGAAAGGGGATTAAGGGGTCCACTCCATATCCTGATTGGGTGTTTGGTTCCATAGGTCAAAATGTGTTATCACCACTTTTGGTGGGACCAATACTAAGATAAAAATGCGTGGATGCTCAGTGCACCTCTAATACAACTAGAGTATGCCTCAAAGCAATGGAAAAGCACTTTTTCTTACTCAAAGGACACGCGGGGAGATCCAGAATGGCAACCGGACCGAGCCCGCGGAACGCACAGACCGCATGGAATGGCGTAGCAGCAAGCGAGGATAAGGGACACCCAGACGGGACGGCCCGCCACACACAGCGCAGGAAACGCGGGGCGGGAAGGTGGAAACCGGGAAGACACAACACCCGGCACCGGCTTGGGCGTAAAGGGGGGTTGATGATGATGGCATGCTGGTTTTGTTCCTAATGGCCGGCTGTGTGTATCCGGTCATGCGTCATGCGCGGCCGGGGCAGACCGACACAGGCGAGGGGCTCAGTTAGCAGGTACAGGAGATCGGCCATCAGCGGGGCGAACCACATCCGGCGGTGCCATTCCAGCTTGAGTAGCGACACGCACAACCCTGCGACCATTGGGACGTTGATGTGGACATCGACCCACGGTTTCTCCCAGTCCTGCACCGCGTGTTCGTAGCGGAAGTACCAGACCTTGAGACCCCAGAAGGCCGCGACAAGTAGGACGAAGAGCGCCGGTGGCGCCGTAGCCCCGTCGTAGTAGGGCACGAGCGTCAGCTAAATGGCGCCCAGAAGGGCGTTCATCGCGGGGAAGACCGTCCACCGCCAGAAGTCGTCCCCGTGGCCGCGCGGAGGCCCCTGCAGTAGCCGGAGCACGTGTACCGTGGTGGCAACCGCCATCAACCCGGCCGTGAACGACCCGGTTGTCGTTCGGGTTGCAGCCGCCTGCCGCAGCAACAGAACGCCCGCCGCCGTGGTGTAGGCCAGCAGCATGGCCTCGTACCACGCGGGGGCATTCGGGGGTGGCATTCGGGGGGGTGGGTCTGTCTGTTTCTTAGTCTGACGGCATCAACACGACTATGAGAGGTAGAAGCAGGACAAAGCCGATGACCAGAAGGGTAGTGTAGACTTTCTTCTTCCTCTCGTAGTCGAGACATTTCTGGTCATCGTCGTTGCAGTAGACCGTCTTACTCTCGCGCAGCGCCATCGAGTGCTTGGACATATACCATTAACGGCCGATGCCGCCCACCACCGCCAACAGAAACCCGGAAGCTGAGGCGAAGGCCCACACCGCGTATCGCTTTTCGCCCATGTGAATATGTACGATGAATGGTCGCCCCTCTATTTTACATTTACACGCGCCTCCCTACGCGCTTCGCTTCAGCATCACCGACGCGAGGACGGAGGAGGTGACCAGTAGGGACGAGAGCCCCAGGTGGCGGAGAATCCCCCCGCCGCCGTACACCCCGGTGACCACGGTGAGGGGGCCACCGACAGCAACCACCACCGCCATCATGAGGTTCGGGTGTGCCGATGGCACCGCCAGCACGGCCGCGATGAAGACAAGCTGGACGCATACCTGTGAAAGCAACGTCCTGCGAAACAGGTCCATGCGTTCCGTGTCGCCTTTGGTGCCGCTGCGCTCCGCCTCGAAGAGGCTGTAACTGTCCCTGATGGGGCCCGTGATCAGTATGGCCAGCAGGGCCGTGGCAATGTGCCGGCGCGGGGTGCCCGTGGCCCACATGGACGCCACCACCACCACAACGGTCAGGACGCCGTTGGACACACCAAACGCGGCGGCCTGGTCCCAGCCCATGTGTCAGTCGGTCGGTCATCTCTTTCTTTTCGTCACCGCGTTGAAGACGCGTCACGCCCCCAGGAAGGACTGCAGCGCCACTGGCTCCCTGGCGCTGGGGGAAAACTCCAATGTGACCACCCGACTGAAGGCGTGGTCGAGCGTCTGGATCGTATCTGGTTGCAGAAACTCGTTGCCGCGGGTCATGGTGATCCGCAGGGGTGTCTCGTTCCACTTGTACATCTCGTACGCGATCAGCACGAGCGCGAACATGTCCCTCGCTGGCATCCTGGTCGCATCGTACAGGACCTTGGTGCAGTAGACGGGTGTGCACACCTGCTGTTGGTGCCCAACGGGGACCACGGTACCGAAGTCGGATATCTTGGCCAACAGACCCTGGCCATCGTTGTGCAGCAGAATGTTCTCCAATTTTATGTCACAGTGAACGTGGCGGGCTTGGTTGTGCAGGTACATGAGGCCCTGGTTCACGCTCTGGATGATCGGCCGCTGCAGGTAGACCCCGGGCTTCTCTGTGTTCGCGATGAATTTGTACAGGTCGCCACTGTTCGTGGCGTCCATTATCAGGTAGGGTCCCTCGAACGTGCAAAACTGTGGGCCGTCGACCAGGGTGACCAGGTTCCAACATGCGTCCTGTCCGTGCACCCGACAGGACTGCAGGATGTTCCGCATGACCTCCAGTTCGTTGCAGTCCTTTGACAGCTTGCTGAAAACGGTGCGCCCCTGGCGCTTCCTGACACACGCGCCCCTGTGCTGCGCCCCGCTCGATATAGGCCTTTCGCACGAGAAGCCCGGTACGCCTCTCCACCCCGGTTGCGCGGCGGGTTGGTGATGGTGCTGCTGGTGATCGTGATGCCTGGCCTGGTGATGGTGATGGTGATGCCTGGCCTGGTGGTGGTGATGCTTGCTTGGGCTGTCCCGCACCTTCTACCCCCCCCCTACTCCTGATACCACGCAGACACTGTTCGCGGATGTTGGGGTCCGAGAGGCGGTTGCAGTTCGACGTGCGTCCGGCGTGTTCGCCGGCGCCGCCGCCGCCCCTCTTCGAGAAGTAGTCCACGCAGTGTGCGCGCTGACTGGCATCCAACAGCGACGGACAGGAGTCCGCCGTGTATCCAAACCGAGCCCAGTCGATTGGCATTGTTGTCCCTTTGTTTGTTTGTTACATACACACACCACCTACGGGACACAGGATTTCTGCTTCAGCACGTTGGATTGCTGGGTCGTATCCTTGTCCTTGAACTGTGACCTGAAACCCGGTGAAATCCTCCATCTCCTCAGGCAATCCCGGTGTCTGGGTGGGTCAGCCCGGAGGTGGTCGCACCCGTCCCGATGGTTGTCGGCCCAGGCGCGCTCGGGGTTGTTAGACTGCCGAGTCGTGTCCACGTCCGTGAATTACAATCTGAAACCCGGCGAGGTCCTCCACTTTGCCAGGCATTCCCGATGATTGCGCGGGTCGCTCCCTCGCAGGTGATAGCACCCTTCACTGCCTCGGTGCCTGTCGGCCGGGGCGCGCTGGAGGTTGTTGGAGTGGTGGGCCGTATCCACGTCCGTGGATTCCAATCTGAAACCCCGCGATGTCCTCCACTTTGCCAGGCATTCCTGGTATTTAGCCGGATCGCCTCCTCGCAGGTGATCACACCCGTCACCGCCGCGGTGCCTGTCGGCCGGGGCGGACTGGAGGTTGTTGGAGTGCTGGGTCGTATCCACGTCCGTGAATTCAAATCTGAAACCCAGCGAGGCCCTCGACTTTGCCAGGCATTCCTGGTATTTAGCCGGATCGTCTCCTCGCAGGTGGTTACACCCGTCGCGTGATTGGTCGCTGTGGCCGTCGCCCCGGGGCGTGCGCTGGAGGTTGTTTGAGTGCTGGGTTGTATCCACGTCCGTGAATTGCGCCCTGAAGGCCGGTGAGACCCTCCGTTTTTTCAGGCATTTCTGGTATTCCTCGGGGTCGCGCGACTGGAGGTGCTCGCAATCACTGTGTTCCATGGGTGTTTATTTGTGCATGTGGTGTTTTTCATTTTGACTTCTTCTCATTTCATGACACCATGCACCGGGCACGCGACAGCGGTTGTTGCGGTGGTGTCGCCGTCGATGGCCAGGTTGATGGAGACGGACAAGTGTGGCATTGGCTGCATGCGCCCCCCGCTGGTGGGCAGGCCCAGATCCAACGGAGACCCCTCGTCGTCGGTGATCACAACGTCGGGCAGCTGCGGCGCCGACCCTCCCCGCGGGGAGCTGAGGTCGCACACCACCCGCGACGCCCGATCCCCGGAGATTGACAGGAACGCGGAAAACCGGGCGGAGGCCATGCTGGCGCGGGACGTCCAGACCACAAACCGTACGGCGGCGGAACCCCCACACCACTCCGGCAGGTCCCTGGTTCTGATTCCGCGGACTTCGTCGCCGTAGGTGGTCTGGTTGGCGTGTGTGCACCCCGGTATGCGGATGAAGACCCACAGGTAGGGCACGTGGAACACGGAGGTGTACCGGGGCGTCAACCTGGCGACGCGGATGGGTACATCGATCTGCATCAGATCGACGACGCACCGGTTCCCCTCGAACTGCGAGAGCCTGCACGGTCTGGCGGTCGGTGGCGTCTAGGGGCGAAGGACTTGCAGATACGCAGCCGTGTCCCCGCGGGTATGCTGTGTGGTGCCTGTAGCCTCAAATGCACGACGGGTCGCCCGCTTGTGGCATCTGCGCCCCGTGATGTCCCCGTGATGCGCTGGACGACGACGGCACTGTCGCCGCCGACGGCGCCGGCCCGTGTGCCGCACACAACGAGGTACTGCAGGGCAGGATTGCTCATGGCGGTGTCCTCCGCTTGGGATGCCCCCAGGGTGTTGTCGATGGAGACAGTGACGGTGGTTTCGTCGCGGGCCTCCAGAATCTGGGCCGGGTTGCCACCGTCCACGGTCAGGTAGGGGTACTCACCGTACGCCACCAGCGAGCAGCGTTCAGCGGCAGGGGACGACAGCATTGCGGCGGGGCCGGGTTCCAATGGCAAGCACTAAAGAAGGAGGAGTTCGACTCGGCTATTTCCCAATGGGGGACTGAAGGTCTCAACCGAGATGGAACTCTCAAGCACAGCTACCCTGACGACAAGTGGGTCCTAGTACCCCTGGGCCACTGGAACTGGAAATGGAACCAGGCCAGAGGGAACTACTCCACCTATGAGCAAGAATTGCTCGCGGGTATGCTGGTGCCATCCTCTCAGGCACGACTGTTGGGGAGTAACGCTGTGGTCTGGCTGTGCGACCAAGAGCCGGTCTGCACTTTTCAGAAGAGTCTGCCACCTGAGAAGGCCAAGCTACGGCGCTGGTGGACCTACCTCAGCCAACTACGGCTGACGGTCCACCATATCCAGGGAGTGAAGAACGAGTGAGCATACTACATCAGCCGCAACAACTTTGACGCCCTGACTGGTGCCCGGTCTGAAGCGCTGGCTAAGGAGGCGTTCAGCCGTATGGACGTGCACTTGGACCTCCACATGACTATGATACGCCCCCTAGATGGACTCCAACAAGCGGAGTACCTGAAGGAGTTTGGGGATATCTGCAAGCGCCTCGAGAAACGCCTTGAACTGCTCCTGGTCAACCAAGAACAGTGGAAGCAGGACAAGAGGTACCTTCGGCACGAGGACCGCATCGTGGTACCCAGTGACAGAGTGCCAGCGCTGCTTAAGTGGACCTACGAGTCCAGCGGTCATGTGGGTGCTGACCGTACCCTGAGGCTATTCAAGCAGTGGTTCCACACTACGTGGACTGATGACCAAATGCGGCAGACCCTCCAGCCTATCGTGGACAAGTGCCCGTGTAGGTCCTGCAGACCAGGGGATATCAGGGACAGGGGTCTCTACTCGACCCTGCCCATCCCTCATTGTGCTAACAGTGTTCCTTACGTGGACTACAGGGAGATGCCGAAGTTCGGGGGCTATGACTTCGCCCTCGTGGTAACCTGTGGGTTGACAAGGTTTACCAGGGTGTTCCCCTGTACCAAGCACATTACCGGAGAGGAGACTATCAAGATACTCCTGGAGGAGTGGTTCTGTGTCTATGGGGCGCCCAAAGAGATCAACTCCGATGAGGACGTACAAGTACGCTCAGATACCGGCTGGTACAAGAGGGTCCTGAGGTCCCTCAATGTCCAGGTGTCTACGGGGATCCCTTACTCTCACACGAGCAACCCCCTATGTGAGCGACAGATTCGTGTCCTCAAGGAGAATGTAAGGATATGGTGCAAAGCTGAGCGGACCAGAGACTGGGTGAGACTACTCCCCGTCATATCCTTGATGATGAACGCCCAAGAGAGTTCGCCGACTGGCTACTCGCCCCATGAACTGTTCCTAGGGCGCCCGGCGTGGTTCTTACATGCTGCCTATCCAGAAGACACCCATTCTTCTGTGGGTGAGTGGGTCCAAGAGCAACAAGCGAAGGTAGACAAGGCAAAGGCCATGCTCTAGAGAGTGAGGGAGCATCAGTGGAACAAGAAGAACAAGCACCGAGTACCTGCCACCTACCAAGAAGGGGACTGGTCGCTGGTGCATCACAGCCGACTACCCGCCTGGCCACGCTCTACCAGCGATGACCCATACTTCGGACCCTACAAGATTCTATCTGTGGATGGACACCGTATAACAGTGCGGTGTTCTCCCCGTCTAGGGGGGACCCTGGTGTGCGCTGCTCAACACCTGAAGCGGCACTATGATTCTGAAGACCTCTGTGGGGAGGAGTGGGAGCTGAACGGCCAGGAAATCGCCGCCCTAGACCTACAAGGGGCTGCCAGCCCTATGGAAGTTGAACGAGACCTCCCCGACATGAACGCTGAGGAGATGGCTAAGGAGGGCCTCTACCTGGTAACGTCTGTCCTACGCCACCGCTATTGCGAGGGTTGGCGCTTCCTCACCCTCAGAAGGATGTCCTTGATTAGTGCCCCGGATATTTTGATGAAATTCTGCAGGTTTTTGATGTGGAAATTCCAAAACCAAGGCAGCAAGTAGAGCAAGAACATGATATGGATCGAATCATTGAATAGTTTGAAATCCAGTGTAACACAGAAGGGCTGCAGATAACCAAACCAGGTATAAATACAAAGATTCAATCACAAATGGATAAAACAAAAGATTTTATGTGAAAACTGGCCTGAATCTAGTCTTCAGGTTAGCATCAAGCACTTCATGTGCACTCTCTCGGGTGAAATGGTGCTGGTTAGGAATGTGGGGCATAGGAGTTAGGCCAGACACAGATTATGACTTGGCCAAGCAACTGAATTCAGAAACAGTTAAAAAGTAGAACCACAATAAGTGGTAGAAACGATTGAGTATAGGGGTCTTGGGGTGGGAGACCACTAGGCTTAACCTCCAAGGCCTAAGGCATGAAATGCCTATTTTCTTTCGGTATATCCTCCATGAAGGAAGATACCTCCGCTCAGTTGAGTGGTAGGGGTGAACTTCATGGGGGGGCTAGGGTTATAACCCTAGTTACTTTGAGAAAGTGTACTTAAAGCTTCAAAAGAGTGATAAAAATACTTAAGTTAGTCTTAGCATCAACAAAAGGGGTTTTAAGGGGGCCTTGGCCTGGATCAAGTCCTGCAGGAAAGACATGGCAGTGACTTTTTCTTACTCCCCCCTGGGGTACTAGTTGATCAAGCTAGTACAACCAAGGAAAAAAGCTCAAATATTCCCAAAATTACCTCAGAAAATGCATCAAACCTACCAAAAACATTCTCATCAGTTCATAGAAGCCTATCAAACTGTAGGTACCCTTGAAAAACAGTGTAATGTACCGTGAATGATGTGTAATAAGGCAGGGCATTTGCGCCTCTCAGAAGCTTTCTGGAGGATCTGTATGAGACCTCTCCAAGCTTCAAGATTCTAGAACACTAGGATATTTGCTCATATTTGGCTTATATTCCAAGCCTATAGCTTGCTGCTGGACTCTACTGCTCTTAGGTACACTACAGAGAGCAGAGATCTAGGATACATTAGTAGCCATACATGAATAATCACATCCCATATGCTTATAATGTGATTTAATCATGTTTTATAGCATTTTAGAAGGTTTTAATGTATTAGAAGCTATTTTGAAGCTATTTCGAAGCTTCAGATGGCCTGTCGCGACTGTCGCCATCTTTTGCCGCCGACTACAATTTACGTAATGTTGACAAGGCCTGTGATAAGATAGACTACTCAGAAAGTTGCTAAAATATAGGTTTTATTGCCTTTTTAATGTGAATTTATTGTTATATTAATTTTCTTGTTATTTAGGCATTTCAACCCGTATTACTGGACCAGCCAGTTGGTCTAGCTCAATGTTCGTTCACGACTTCGTCTTCTTGCTGTTGCCTACTTTGTGCTTGCCAAGGGAATCAATTGGAATGGAGGAATTCATTTAAAACAATTTGATTTTGAAGTGCAAGACAAGGATAAAAGGGTTTATTGTGCACCCCAAGTAAGTTGGCAATACCAAGTACAAGCACAATACAGTCCAGTAATCTAAAGTTTCAGCAGATCGACGACGACGAGGACGACGAGCAGCAGCTGGGCCAGCGTACGCTGTTCAAGTAAACTGAGTTCCTTGCTTGAATTTATCAAAAAGTTCAAGACACTTTGAAGTTTTGAAGGTATACTTCCTCCTATGGTCAAAGTACCTTCAAATTAATTCGAAAACTGGAAGACCGTAGCGTGCAGCGACCTTTACGCAAGTACGACGACGCCAGAGTCTTCAGAAAAGTTTGAAAAGGCGTCCAGAGGATTTATTTCATTGAGTGTGGTGAAGATTTTGAAGGATTTCAGCTTAACATGAAGTTTCAAAAATGTGGTGAACTTAGACAACTCAAGGCGACTTCCCAGAGCTTCAGCAACGACCACGACACCTTCCATGACAACGACGTGTTGCGAGAGCGCTGCCAGCGTGCTTCCAGAGGGTCTCTTGAGGCTCTTTGAGGCCTAGAGCCATTCATTGTGTTGCTTTTGTTTGCTACATGTTGCATACTTGTTGTGATGCTTTTCAA
Source organism: Eutreptiella sp. 'Long Island Sound 2002' (assembly GCA_964036045.1). NCBI lineage: Eukaryota > Euglenozoa > Euglenophyceae > Eutreptiales > Eutreptiaceae > Eutreptiella > Eutreptiella sp. 'Long Island Sound 2002'. Next base: position 78,883,382 of record OZ038385.1, read on the forward strand.
GCCTTTACTTCTCCTTGCTTACGGTCCTACTAGTTGACCCTATGTCAAGTGAAGGGGCAACAGCGACGGTCCGTGACTATAAATCCCCACCCCAGTCACTGTGCACCCTCCTTGGAGCCCAAAAGCTTGGTTTTAATCATGATTTCCTCCCTCTCTTTGATCTATCAACAGGCCAAAAATGTCGAAAATGGCCTAAACCATTGCACGCGTACGTTCGCGCCAGTGCGTCCAATCGCGTCAACTAAAGCGCTATCGTGAACTAGAGAGCGCCGGCTTTAGAATACGCCTTTCACTTCGTTTTAAGTCATCAAGGGCTATTTTCTGTGATTTTTCTAAGATGACCCATGAATCACGTTTTGCCCAACCCTCTAAAACACCTCAAAATGACATTTGGTGTTTTACGCATATCTGCGCGCCACTGCGCTGAAAAAGTCTGAATCAAGCATTTTTGGAAAGTAGACAGTGATACGCTTGTATACCATACTTCACCTTCCTGAAATCAATTTTTCTACCACCTTTCGCCATCCCCAACAATGTCACCCATGAACCACACCCCAAATACTCCTCAAAAGTGCCTTTTGTGCTTCCTTCATATCTCCCAGAGAAAAAAGGTTTGAGGTACAACAATATTTTCCTCAACAACACTGAAGTATGTGCTTTCTAACCCTGAGTCACTTTTGTTTTTAAAAAGTAAGAATGGCTATGCTATAAATGCAACAAGTTACCACACAAACCACTTGGTCAAAAAACATGAAAAATGGTTTTGGAGGTTTAATCATTTCTCTGTGACCATGGTGAGTTCGAACCTGAATCAAGGTGTTTTGTGAACGCTTGAGCATGGAATTGGGAAAACATGTTACCCTGAATTTCTGTGGTACAGAATGCATTTTTCCCATGGTGGTTAACTTAGTGCATGAAAGCATGTTTTCAATTTTTGGGGTCATGATGCTACAAGAAAAATACCTTTCTCAGAGCCTATGGTGAGTTGGACAGTCATCAAAGCTGTTTTGGAAAGGTAATGGTGTCTAGTTTGCAGATGTTTGATCATTGGATTTTATTGAAAATGGGATGACAGTGAAAACGTTCCATCCCCTTATGCTTTTTTGATGGTTTTTTAGCATGTGTTGCACGTGAGATTCATGTGTCTTTCCCCAGGTTCCGTTTCACCGGACCTATGATGAGTTGGGGCAACATCAAATATGTTTCGAAAACCTGAGGACATGCCCTACACAGTGCAGGTATTCCTTATCTGACATCTCAGCAACATGGTACAGATAGGTGGTGCAGAAGCTGGGCATTTTCGGGGAAAAACAGGTTTTGCCTCCATTGTTTTGCAAAACCATTAGCGAATCTTTGGTCTTCTAACCTTGAATCATTGTATGATATTGCAGTGTGTGATTGTTTGCACCAGTTTTGATTCATTCTGACTAGGCTTAGCGTAGGTGGAAAGGTAGATACCTTAGAATTACTTAGACAAGCAGTAAATTGTGAAACATTTTTGTTGTTTTTTTTCGGCCACAAAACAAACTTGGCCACAGCCATTAACAGACCGTTTGCATCCGCCACATTCACCGTCTAAGCCTTTTCTTCGACTCTTCAACTTTTTTTCACTTATTACTTACCTACTTCGTTTCCAAACAACCCCAGGGGACCAACCCACCCCTACCCGTCAACCCGATCCCTACATTCACATACAATTCATTGGTTTTGTCATCTTTAGCACCTTGTCACAACCCATACATCTTCTTTCTCTGAATTTACATGATGAACACACTTCTACATTTTCACTTCTTCGTGCAAATTATTTGCGTTGGTGATCTAACTCATTTAGGACATTTCTACACAACTCAGTATTCCCGCTAGCTTCATTTCTTATTGAAATCCTGTGGGCTCTGTCTTGTCTTGGTCATTCAACTGAGAGTCGCGCGATCGCAGCAGAAGAAAAAAAAATACCAAGAAAATGACGCACCGCCAGCAGAAATAAAGCGAAAAATCATCTTTTCCGACCTCAGAAACCCCCCCAACAATTTTACGCCGCTGTTTGGCGAGGTCGCAAAATTTAGGACACTCACCAAAAAAGACGAACAATAGAGTCGCGACGGCGAAGAAGCTGAGCGTTGCTTGCCCCAAACCACCTAGCAAAGTGCGTGCCCTAGGCGCTAGGGACTTGTGCGCGCCCCAAAACAAACCACACATAGACAACAACAACGCCACCGGCCGCCGACAAGCAAGTATGTTATGTGCCGCGCACCGCTAGAAACCAACGAAAGAAGCACAACGCGGAAAGAGGTAGACAAGGAGAATAAATAGGTAACGAACCGCACCACGGTGGAGATATACCACAAGTACACGGCCTAGCAATGCAAGCCCGCTCATGTAGGAAATACGACGACGCCGTAACACGCGAAGGGGATCACAACAAAAAGAAAAAGAGGCCGCACATGTACCCAAGTATGTTGCATGTCGTGCATGAAAAATACACACAAGCAACAACAACGCCACCGGCCGCCGGAAAGCAAGTATGTTATGTGCCATATGTTGTGTGCATAGGTAGGTAGGTAGGTAGGTATCTTCGGGAGCTCGGGATGCCTCCTTTGACAGTGCAGGAAGAAGCTCTTACCAAGGGGACGTCCTGTCCCTCCAACTGCCCTATGTCAGGTGCCTCTTGAGCCGCTCCCGCATGTGCTTGGGAAGGCATTGTCGCGGCCACCCGGTCCATGTGTCCCAGGTGGGAGGGTGTCCCCACATGTGTCCATGGGTAGGGCCACATGCCCCCTCCTTTGGGCGGCAGCTTTGGGGGGCTGCCCAGCCGTGTGGAGTATCTCTCACCACGAGGGGTATTGCTCCCGCTTGTCTACGGTACGACCGCCTCACCCTTGTGGCTTGAGTTGCGGGGCCACTCTGCTTGGCAGGTGACCCCCTCCTGGACTGTGTACCGGCTCGCCTGTCACCGGTTGCTTCCATGGCTCCGGGTGACGTTTGCCATGGTCCTCGATGCAGCCTGGCCGGGCTCGGACCAGTGGCTTTGGAGTACCGCTCCTGCCATTGGCCCGATGGGTCGGCTGGGTCGCCCCAGTGCGTCCGACCCATGGGGTATTGGTTCTTTCCTGTCCCTCGGCTGCCCTACGTGTGTGCAGCGTCCTGGGCCGTTGGGCTCCTGTTCACCGGTGTGCCCGCGCGGTTTGCTGTGGTGCGTCTGCGGTGTCCTGGGCCAGCTGGCTCCTGTTCACCGGTGTGCCCGCTCGGTGTGTTGTGTTGCATGTGCGGTGTCCTGGGCCCCTGGGCTCCTGTTTACCGGTGTGCGTGCTGTGTGCGGTGCGCGTGTGCCATGGGTGGATGTGTCCCTCTTCCTCCCCCCCTAATGTTCGTTTTTTTTTTTTTTTCTGTTTTTTTTTTTTTTTGAAAAAAGAAAAAGAAAAAACAAAAAAGAGGAAGACAGAGGCGCGCGTACACTGCAGGCACAGGCATGGGCAGCTGGTGCGGCGGTGCTATAGCGTTGTGTCCTCTGGCGTGTGTCGCCGGTGCTGTGGCGGCGGTCGCGCCCCAGGGGTGCGGCTCGCGTGTCCTGATGTACATGGGTATGGGTCAGGGTGGGTTTGGTTAGGTGTCTCTTTGCTTCTGGTGCTGGCTGGTTAGGCGGCTGTGTGGGCTGTGGCTGTGGGCTGTGTCTACGCATTTCCCTCCGCGGGCCTGGTTTGGAGTCAAGGGTTGACGGTTTCGGGATGTGGCTCGGGTTTGATTTGTGTTGGGGCTTCGGCCCGGTTAGGCTTGGGTCAGGGTGTGTTTGGTGAGGTGTTTCTTTGCTGTTGTGTGCATAACGCCGTAACAAGCGCAAAACAAGTAACGTGTCAAGCAACGCCAAAGTGCGCCGCCACGAAAAGCGCTACGAAAACCGCACCGGCAAGGAAAACCAACAAGAGGTGGCACCGAAAGAATGCCTATGCTCAGCCCCGCTCACATAGGGAAAGAAAGGTATGCCCGCACGCGCATGCCCGGAACGCCGCAAGGCCATCACCGCCACGGACGAGCAACATGGTATGGAGGGACAAGCGAGGAGGAACAAAAAGACCACCGAGGTAAAGCACAACACAAAAAAAAAAAAAAAAAACTAAACATACACACGTGACTAGTCGGGTCCAAGTATGTTGCATGCCACGCTACGCTACGCAACGGACACGAGACGAGAACGGCAGCCACGCCAACAAAAGTAAAAGGTGACCACGAAGCGTAACCGAGACGTGCCCACCGCCCACCCGCACGCCCGCTTATGTAGGAGGCGAAAGGGAGCGAAAGGGGACGAAAGGTATGCCGCCGCATGCAAACAAATAGTAGGCAAGCCACACACCGCCACCAAGAACGCAAGTATGTTACCATGTCGTGCCACGTCGCCAACCGCGGAGTTGCGTGGGTTAGAACACACAAATAGCCAGGGAGGGGGACACGGGGAGCATACACACAAATAGCATAGCGCCGACGTGTGCCGGGTCCCAACAAACACACGTGCACGCACCCATGTTCTCTTCCCCTCACAGGTCCCGAGGAGAAGCGTATGCTCGTGTCTGCGTCGTCCGGGCGTAAAAGTAGGGTTGTCTTAGACGCTTAGGCAAGTATTGCATCGTGCCGTCGTCACACATAAGCGAACGCCCGGCAAGGCAGGAGGACTAGGACACTTTAAGGTAGTGGGGAAAGAGGCAGGTATGTTGCATGTCACGCCGCGCGCGCGGAACGGGCAACGAGAAAAGGTAGCGACCAAAGGGGGGAGACAAGACGGGAGCAAGTGGGGCGATAAACCTACGCTGAAGCCGGTTCGGACCCCCGTGGCCATCTTGGGGTCACTTGGGGTGTGTATCTATGTGCCGGCAAGCCGCCATTGGCTGATATCATACTCTCCCATCCACCTGACCTAACCCGATGTGATAGTGTGATAGGTTTGGTCATTGCGGCTATGAGCGGCAATATTCAGTACCGAGGCGCCGCCAGCGGAGATTTATACATCGGAATATCAGGAATCAACAGGGTTTTATTATCATAATGCTTCCGTAATTTTTCAGCCTTTCGTTCTGATGGTCAATGTATCGGCGACTGTCAGTTGGCTCACGATTTTGCGTTAACCGATTGGTTAACTGTTATTTCCAGATATTTTGGCGGATATTCCGTTGAAGGGTCAGATTTCATCAGCAAAGGGTTCGTTGCATCCGCAATTCTCTAAATAAGCACTCGAAATTTTAATCAGAATTTTTCGCGATGTCGAAATCGGATTTTCGACTTCGACATCGCCGCACTTGATTTGGACTTCTTCGAGTAGTCGTACTCTTTTCCCTATGCCCGAATCAGGTTTCCCTTATACTTGCCACCCATTTGACTTGGAGATATAAGGGAAACAAAAGCGAATCGTGGGACCACTTTGAAGAGCCATATCTACGAGCGAGTGTGAGGAGAGAGAATAAGGAAGGTTGGGTTGGAACTGCCTTGGTCTCAACTTAATTTAGGAAGCATCAAACGCCTTTGGTGTGTACACATGCCCGGTATAGCAAGGGATAATGGTCAAGAGGGTATAAAGTGATATATAACTCTTGGACCGTGCAACCGAATATTTTAATGCGACTTTCGAGTGTACCGCATGAGTGTTGGGGTTGCACAGCGACTTTCCTTGGGTTCCTACGTATTTTTAACGTGAAGTTATGTCAATGGAGGGACATGGCATATCATGGTGGGAGCCATATATTGAGGGTATGTGTTGTATGCATGGTATATGTTTGATATGCTCACGCCCATGTTATATATCTTCGTGTGGCCGAAGAGATGGGGAGCCATACGTGACAAGGGTTTTGCCCATGTCTCAATTGTGGAATTCGAAGAGCTAGACCAAGTCTACCGCATATGTATTGCTCATGGTATGTTTGACAAAGAGATCCATGGGTGCACTCCCATTTTCATGGGGCATGTAGATATTAGTGGCGAAGGTATCTCCATGCGCCCGATTGGGGATCCAAGTGGGGGAATTGTTCGCAAATGGTTCCAATCATTTGTGTATTGAATCATGAGCGGATATCATGGGTGAGCATAGAGATATATTATCATGACAACTTTGTATATGGTCATATTTTCCTGTTTTTGACCTCAATTTTTGCTCATTATTGCGTTTTGTGTACTCACCTGGTCAGCTAACAGCAAGAAGCCTATGGGGAGTCGAACCATGGTATGTTGTTCATATGTTGGCATCTGCTTTGGAGTTGAACACCACCATATGCCGGATTGTGTACTCCATTTGGCTTGGCGCACGAAGGAATACAAGAATTGGTCTCAAGATCATGGGCTGACTTGGGCAGTGCGTGGCGCCCATATCCGAAAGGGTTTCGAGGGTAAAATGGGGATGTACATGGGCATTGGCTTTTGGTCTCTATCCTCCATGAATACTAGACTTCGATTCCATGCATGCTTTGAGCCTTCGGATAAGTAGTAACTTCAATTTTGAGCATATCTTTGATATATGGCCAATATGGTGTGAATTGGCAGTTTTTTGACATGTTATGAGTTCAGACTCATAGGTCATTCCTCTAAGCCCATTCGACTCCAAGTCCAACCAAGGTTATGTCAGGGTAGGGCATGGTCCTGAGTGCCACTCTAGGCCATGACACGCCACCTCTCTTCTTGGGCTAGGAATTAGAGGCTTGGGAGTGAACACATTTTTGGGGCTTATGTAGTGACTTGTGACACATGGCATTCAGCCATCTCATTTGACCTGGTTCAGGGCAATATGTTGGTGAGTCAAGGGAAGGTCTTGAGTCCAGGGAATGAGGGGTTTATGGCTGTGAATGTGTATGTTTACCTCTTTCCCCAACTTTGCTTTATTTGTGTTCATATGCCAATTTCGGGGCTTTCTTCCTTGGTGCAAATCTTGTACATGCCCGCCATCGTGAGACCATCGATGTGCTGAACGAAAGCCCGCAGCCTGATTTGGATTGTGAATTGGGTTATTGCTGTACTTGTGGGATCTGGTTGCTGTTTCAGGGTTGAAGGAGGATTTTATTTCTATATTTTTGGATTTGGACCCTGGAAATTGAGGAATGCAATCGTTGATCCGGAGTAAATCAGCAGGGGTTACAGGCGGAAGGGGCACAGCGGGGGCCGGTCCTGGTAGGGACCTTCTTTATGGTAGCAGAGGCTTACCTGCTGCCCCTACCAACCGCCGACCCGGGGACTTGGGCCCTTATGAGCCCTGCCCAAGCACGCCCCGGGTGCGTATTGTGGACTCGGTGGAGACCACGCCGGAGATTAGAGCCATAGAAGGACCGAGACGTTCAAGAGCATGGCGAACTCCGGAAGTTGAAGCCCGAAGAGAAGAACGACACTCGGGAAGAGGAGGACGTGACATGGAGGACCTGGTCTCCATGTGTGAGCGTCGCTGCCGAAAGGCATCCAACCTCCGCTCCGCCGCGGAGGACTCTGATGAGGCTTGCCACTCAGGCAGCAGTGGAGGACGGGCCCGGCGCTACCGGAAGCGCGGTTCACCCAAGTCCGCGGCAAGGGACGCCGGGGCTATGGACACGGACCCCAGCCCGGTCAGGCTGTGGGAATCCGAAGGGCACTCCGAGGGCTATCGGACAGCCTACCAGCCACCTTCGGAGCCGGAGATGTCCACGCCGATCGCCAGGGCGCATACGGCCCCCAAGCCCGCCCTGCAGCACGACGCCGAGGGCTTGGAGAGGCCAGCCAGGGCCCGGACGGCACCTGTGCCCCGGCACACGGGACCAGAGACGGACGCCATAGGCGATACGCCCATGGGCGATGAGTCTGAGGTGCCGGGAACCGCGGGTTGGGCTGAATCCGGCGGAAGGCACGCTGCGTGCCACTGTGAGCACGTGTCCTTCCTCATGGGCAAGTACCCGAAGATGGGGATGGACGCCATCGTGCATCACCTTGACCGCCTCGACAACGCCGAGGACGCTCTGGAGGAGGACGTCGCGGGGATCCTGGACGACCAGTCGGCCGCGGAGAACCACATGGAGGAGCTGCGAGCGGATCAGGCCCGGTACCGGGAGAATCTGGAGCTGGCCCTGCAGAAGCAGCAGCAAGTGGTGGACAGCCTCCTCCACTTAGTGGAGGACATGTCGGGACGCCTGAGAAGGCTAGAGGAGCGACAGCCCCTCGCCTCGGGTCCGGAGCTCCCGGCAAAGCCGGCCGCAGTGGAGCTGGTGGAGCGGGTTAAGCCTCAGGAGCGCCATGGAGAAACCCATGGGCGGCCCTGCAGAGGCACCATACGCGCCTCCGCGTGTTGACCCGGGTGCGCTGCCGTATGTTCCCCTGTTCAGCGAGTCCACAATGCTCGGGGAACACACGGCACCGGCTGGGTCCATGCGGGAAGGGCGCGTAACCACGGACCCGAGGAGCCTGACGGTGCAGATGTCCCATGCCGCCGAGGATGTACCGCTCACGACGAATATGGCAGTCTATGCGGAAGAGAAGATCGAGATCCAGAACCAGACCACGCAGGGGCGAACCATGGGAAGCGCCGGCGGATATGGTCGAGGCCATCCAAGCGGAAACCTGTGGGCGAAGGACCCCAATACGGGGATATGGACGGCCGATGGGGCAAATCCTTCCCGCATTCCAAACCCCATGGGTTCAGGCCCAACTGGACCGCACTCCATGGAGGAGAGGGATGTACGGGGAGTGTACTCACAGCCCCCGGCCACAGGTGGTATCCGTCTCGGTGGAGTGGTGGCTGGAGACGTCGGTGATGCCATCAGGATCGACGACCTCAGGGGAATCAAAATCCCCTATTACGACGGGAACCCCTCCAACCTGGATGACTTCATCCTGGACTGGGAGGACTTCGCCGAGGAGGTCGTCGGCGAGATGCGGGGAGCGCCGCGGGACAAGTGGGTATGTCGGACATTCCCACACCGGCTGGCGCAGGACCTCAAGGAGGAGCTGCGGGATCAGATCCGGGAAGGATTGATCCGTACGGAGCAGGCCTGCCTCCAGTGGATGGAGGACGAGGAGCGGGTGGACGCTCCAAACCAGAAGCTGGAGGACCTGTGGTCCATTCCACTGCCGCTGGACCGCGGTGAGTTGCGGGTCCGGGAGTGGAACCGGTATCTGCGGAAGTACCGCAGATGCCTCAAGTTGGTGGAAGACTGGAACGAGGCCAGTGAGATCCGCCACTTGCTGAAGGACGTCCTCCCCGCCAACTGGAAGAGGAGAGTGGAGGACGAGGAGAAGAAGAGGGCGAAGAAGCGCGTGGCGGTGAGGATTATGGCGGCGGAGGATACCCACGCGGGTATCATGGAGTTCTTCAGGAGGAACCTGGGCGAACCCAACCGGATGTTGGGCCTGAAGAACGCCGTGTACGTGGAGGTATTCGGGGACTCCATGGGGCAAAGGTTGCTGCGCCTCAACAACGTGGACTGGAGGCGCGGGGAGCCGCTGAGGATGCAAGTCATCTTCGCCCGCATGAGCCTTGACGAGATCGTGAAGTACATCACGGTGGAGTTGAAGCTCAATGCGAAGAACGAGGCCCACGTGCAGGATCGACATGGTCATGGACAACGAGGCCACCGAGAAGACCGCCATCATCGAGAGATCCAGGAGGACACAGCCAACTCCGCGGAGGATGGTAGTGGAAGTGGCCAAGACCACTGGTCCCGGGAGGATCACGAGGAGGCCCATTTCTTCGAGTTTGTGGCGCACAACGTGAAGAACCATGGGCAGGATCGGTCCAGATGGAGCCAGGTGGGACCCAAGAAGGGCAAAGAGCCAAGGAGGGTCGGGAACCCACCGCTCTCGTTCCGGGAGTACAGGTCTCAGCACGACGGGTGCTGGGTCTGTTATGGCAAGGGAAACAACCATGCACACGACCATCGTCAGTGCAAGGTGTATGAGGCGGACAAGAAGGCCTACTTTGCAGCCCACCCCGAGAAGAAGCCCAACGAGCAGCGGATTTCCGACTGGAAGGCGAAGGGCGGAGACGGGGGAAAAGGCCAAGGCAAAGGCCAAGGAAAAGGCGGAGGAAGAGGCTATGGTGGTGGACCCGGCCAAGACCGACGAGTGAGGTCGATCGAGGAGGTTGCTGAGGACATGTTGAGGACGCTGGAGGAACTCAAAGCCCAGCAACGCGGTGGACAAAGTCCTGGCGGATCGCAGCCGGAAGGGGCTGCGGGAAGCCAAGTCTAGAGGAGCCCCCACGGGAGTGGGACCTCGGAGGTCTCTCCTCCGAAAATCAGTGGAATCCCAGAGAAAGCGAAGGCACATCGGGTGCCGAAGAAGGCTCCGGAAGAGCCAAAACCACTGATGTTTGGCCACTCCCAACCCCTGGAGCGCCCTGCCAAGGGAAGTACATGTGGGTACGGGACATGGCAAGAAGGAAGGAGCGACCACGGAGAGCCCCGTGGACGGGCAGGACCAACCCAAGATCTACACCATCCGTGACCATACCCTTGAAGTCCTGATGCACCCGGACGTGCTAGAGTTGCATGCCGTGAGAGTCGTCCATACACCCCATGGCGACGAGCGGCAGTTGCACTTGAAAGTGCGAGTACGGTGCGGACGAGAGGAGAAGGTGGTGGATGTGTTGGTGGATACGGGTGCCCAGGTGAGCCTGGTCCGGAGAGGGTTGTTCAAGGAGGAATTCCTGCAGCCCAGCCGGAGACCGGTCCGCCTGAAGGTCGCCAACGGAGAGATTATGGGTGGTGGCACCCATGAGGCCACTATCAGTATGGAATTCTGGGAGCATGAGCGCTTGAACCGCCCTGATCAGGCGAAGAGAAGCACTCTATCCGGGAACTTCTACGTGGCCGACATTACAGATTGGGATATGATCATGGGGTATGACTTCATGGTGGCGAACGCCATTGGAGCCCTTCCCCATCGTGCAACGCTGGTCCGTGAGGATGATGAATGCCTCACATGGCTGTCCACGGACTATGCATGCGGATCATCCCAATGGAATGCTGAGGAGGAGGATCGGATCGTCCAAGCGGTGCAAGCTGTCGGTGCCAAGTCCAGAGGAGACCGTGGAGTCCAGCTCACGGAGTATGGAATGGCGCCGCAAGTGTACGCCAGGATGGTTCAGACGCTAGGAGCTGAAGCGCCCGAGACGGACGTCTTTGCTTCCCGGGATGCCCCACTTTTACGGAAGTGTAGGAGGCATTGGCATCGAGGAGACTCAGCCTGGCACAGGCATTGGGGTTTGAAGGAGTGGGGGCCCATGTATTGGCATGGCTCCCTGGACAATACCAGACGTACGGTAGAGAAGATCATCGCGGATAGGGCGAAGGGGATCCTGGTCATAACCGGCATAGGATCCACCCCATGTCCGCTGGAGGGTCTCAAGTCGACGCTGGACTCCATCACCCTGAACGAGATGTCATTCGGGCCAGAAGAGGAGTTGTTCATCGACGCCAAGGGTGTATCAATGCCCTCCCCGGGTCAAGCGTGGGGTACCAAGGTTTTCCTGGTGGATGGGGCGCAAGCCCAGCCCAGGGGTGATGAAGCACTCATCCGTAGGGTGGAGGTGGTGCCCATGAAGGTCATGTTTGAGCCCAAGGAGGGGACGGATCAGCCAATTGATGGCATTGACGTCCTGTCCCACGCCGAGATCGACGACGTCGTCAACGACATGCGGATGGGGATGCACGACCGTGTGGCAGCCAAGAAGAGGCGGGCCATGGTCACATCTCCGCATTGGTGGGATGACAAGATGTTGGTCACCGGCAAGTACGAGGAGGATGAGTTCGTGGCGAGGGTCATGGATCACATCGCGGACCAATACGATGGTCCGGTTGGGTCGGACCCACCAACGTGGGGTTTTCCAAGAGTGGGAACCGATAGCGACAGTCACCAGCCCGAGGCCGCAAATTTTCGAAGATTATCAGTGGGAAGTGCACCCCACGACGATGAAGACGGCATATCGGACGAGGAGAAGTCGGATTCGGACCCGGAAGAGGCCTATACCGCAGTGCGTTCGGTGGTATCGATACCGAAGCAAGCGGCTGAAGAGGCCCAGGAGAACCCGAAGGTCGCCGAGCTGAAGGAGAGGCTGATCAAAGCCTATCCGCGGCTATTCAGTGGCGTCGCCAACAAGAACCCTCCAGATCGTGGGAGGTTTGGCACAGCGAAGATCAAGCTGAAACCGAACCCCAAGATCTATCGTCATCGGGAGTACCAATATTCAGGGCGATCGGGCCGAGGCCATGAAGAAGCTGTTGGCCGAGTTCATTGAGCGGGGATGGATCGAACCCTCCGACAGTGAGTGGGCCAGCCCAGCCTTCATCGTGCCCAAGAAGGAGAAGGGCGAGTGGAGGTTGGTGGTTGATTACAGAGGTTTGAACGAGCAGACCGAGCACGACTCGTACTCGCTTCCCCTGATCGACTCCATCCTCCAGAAACAACAGAAAAAGCGGATTTTCACGGTGTTAGACCTGAAACACGGTTATCACCAGATGCCGCTACACCCGGACTCTAGGCCCTGCACAGCGATGTCGACGCCGCTGGGGCCCATGCAGTGGAAAGTGGTGCCTATGGGCGCCAAGAATGGTAACGCCGCTTTCCAGCGCATGATGGAGGACCTACTCGGTCCTGTCCGGGACTGTGCCGATCCCTTCGTGGATGACATCATCATCGGGTCCGGCACGGAGAACATGACTGAGGACGACCTCATCGACGCGCATGAGAAGGATCTGCGCCGAGTGCTCAGCGAGTTGGACAAGCACAACATGGTGTGCAAGCCCACCAAAGCCTCACTCTTCGTGAAGGAAGTGGAGTTCGCGGGTCACGTGGTTGGCCACGGGCAACGCCGTCCCATGCCTGGGAAGCTGGCGTCCCTGCACCACTGGGAGAAGCCCCAGACCATCAGCGAACTCCGATCCTTCATGGGGTTCTGCAACTACTATTCGGGCTATGTCCGGATGTATGCAGAACTCTCGCGGCCGCTGCACAAGATGCTGCAAGTGGGCAAGTTCGATGGCCGGAAGGGGAGCAAGAAGAAGCTTGCCTGGACCCCTGAGGCTGAGGATGCGTTCAACAGCCTGAAGGAGCGACTCCTGGGGCAGTTGGGGCTGTTCCTGGTGGACCCGGACAAGGGATTCGTGCTACGGACAGACGCCTCGGACTATGCCGTGGGGGCAGTCCTCGAGCAAGTCCGGGACGATGGGACTCATGTTCCCGTGGCGTTTTGGAGCAGGATCCTGGCCGAGGGCCAACGCCGAACATGGACCGCGAGGGAGAAGGAGACATACGCCATTGTATGTGCGCTCAGGAAGTGGTCTGGCCACATCGGACTGCAGCCGGTGGTGGTTTGCACGGACCACCAATCCCTACAGAGCTGGCACAAGGAGCATGTCGACACCCCCTCAGGACCAGCGGCTAGGAAGTCCCGATGGCACGAGACGTTCGCCAAGTTCGACCTCAGCGTCGTGTACGTCCCGGGGAAGGACAACACTGTGGCAGATTGCCTCAGTCGCTGGGCCTACCCCGCAGGCAAGGCGTGGATGGACATATCCAGCCATGGCGACGCCGAGGAGACCGAGGAGGCCAAGCGCATCATCGAGATGGAGAAGGTCATGGAGCAAGAGGGGGTCAAGTGTTTTGTGGTGATGGCAAACCGTACAGACCTGGCCAAGTTCCGGGGCGCCCGAGTCCAGGCTATTCGAGAGGAAACCCTCGAGCAATGGATGGTGGCCCCTGTAGAGATAGTCAGGTTGGTGCTCACAGAGGACTGGTCGGATGACTACGCGGCATCCGAGCACTGGAGCAAGTACTGGAATGCCGTGAGCGCCCCGTCGGACGACGAATGGCCCGAGGGCTTGACCGAGGATGGCGAGAAGTTGTTCCTCAAGGACAAGCTGCTGGTGCCCGAGAACCGAGTGGAGGAGCTCATTGACCATTGGCACAACGCCCAGCTCATGCATCCTGGCCGAGACAAGATGCAGCAGGACCTGGAGTGGCGTTTCAAGTTCCCTCCGGGGTACTACGCCATCCTGGATAGGTACTGCAGCGACTGTGCCGTGTGTCGGGCCACGAAGAGCCCCAACCACTCCACAGCGGGCAACCCGGTGTATACGGCTATACCGGAGGCCCCTATGCGGTCCGTGGCCATGGATGTACTCGCCATGCCTGAGGTCACCGTGGAAGGAGAGACCTACGACTGTGTCATCCTGGCGGTGGATAGGCACAGTGGGTATATCCTGGCGGTCCCTGGCAAGAAGTCCAAGAAGAAGGACAAGAAGGACAAGCATGGAGTGGGGCTGCAGGCCAAGACCGTCGCTAATGCCATGATCAGGCATTGGCTGACGATTTTTGATGTCCCAGCGGTCATCTGCAGCGATCGGGGCAGTCAATTCGTGGGGACGTGGTTCAAGACGATGTGCAAGCACATGGGGATTCGGCACGCCAAGACCGTGGCGTACCACAGCCGGTCGAATGGCCGTGCTGAGGTGGCCGGGCGGCAGATGTTCGAGAAGTTCCGCCAGCTGCACATTGATGAACCGGGCCGGAACTGGTATAACTCGCTGTGGAGAGTGCTCCAAGCGTATCACGACCTTCCGGGACCCACTGGACTGTCGCCCCATCGTATCCTGTTCCTACGGGATCGAGTGTCACGCACTCTCCCGTGGATGAACCATGGCAAAGTGGCCCCGGATGCGAACGCTATGATGTCTGGGGCGGACGACACGGCGGCCAAAGTGTGCAAGGCACTTCAGGACGAGCATGACAAGAGGGCCAAGTACTTCAAGCAAGGAAAAGTCCAGAAGTATGCTCTTCAAGACACTGTGTGGGTGGAGCGGCACCACAAGGATGTTCTGTCCAGGCATCGGCAGGCATCTTGGTATGTGCCGGGTGTAATCGTGCGGAAGGTCGGGCAGGATGTGTATGCGGTTCGTGTGGGGGATAACAAGATCCTGGACCGCGACCATACCCAGCTTCGTCCCCGAGCACCAGACCCCAGTGGACGTCCCGTCACCTTCGAGTTCACGGCCGGCGATGTGGACTCCGACGACGAGGGTGAAGACGACGACTTCACCGCTGAGAAGATCCTGGCGGACAAGCCGGACCCGGGGACGCCTGGGGGTAGGCTTTATAAGGTCCGTTGGAAAGGATTCGCCGCATCCAGGGACTCGTGGGAAGCTCCAAGCGGTTTTGTGCCGAGGTACACCACGGTCTGGATGGACTACCTAAAGAAAAAGAATTTTTTTCTTGGATGTCAAGGACGTATTGGTCCATTTGGTTGCTGCTGTAGCACCGTAATGGATCCCCCTTGGCATTTTGTCTGTTTCTGTGAATGGGGAGACAAGTGAGGGCGTTCATCCGGGGATTTTTCGGCCTTGAGTGGCCATATACCCCCTTCACTCGATCTCCACATATATATTTCATTGTGGTATACTTATTTATGTTGACCGACGACGTTTTTCTATCTTTGATCCCCTTGGTCCATGTTGTAGATCAAGAGGAGACCGGATATGGCGTAGGGCGCTGATTATCAGTGTCCTCACCCCTCCCTTGGGGCATGGGGGACGCCTACGACGTGTGTGGGGCCTCCATGTGTCCTTGGGACATGGAGGGGGGGGTTGGAGACCATTGGGGTCCTCCCGTCCTCTCTTCATTGGTTTCCGAGCGGATACAACGCTCTGAGAAGGGGGGTGAAGCCGGTTCGGACCCCCGTGGCCATCTTGGGGTCACTTGGGGTGTGTATCTATGTGCCGGCAAGCCGCCATTGGCTGATATCATACTCTCCCATCCACCTGACCTAACCCGATGTGATAGTGTGATAGGTTTGGTCATTGCGGCTATGAGCGGCAATATTCAGTACCGAGGCGCCGCCAGCGGAGATTTATATATCGGAATATCAGGAATCAACAGGGTTTTATTATCATAATGCTTCCGTAATTTTTCAGCCTTTCGTTCTGATGGTCAATGTATCGGCGACTGTCAGTTGGCTCGCGATTTTGCGTTAACCGATTGGTTAACTGTTATTTCCAGATATTTTGGCGGATATTCCGTTGAAGGGTCAGATTTCATCAGCAAAGGGTTCGTTGCATCCGCAATTCTCTAAATAAGCACTCGAAATTTTAATCAGAATTTTTCGCGATGTCGAAATCGGATTTTCGACTTCGACACCGCCGCACTTGATTTGGACTTCTTGGAGTAGTCGAACCCTTTCCCCTTTGCCCGAATCAGGTTTCCCTTATACTTGCCACCCATTTGACTTGGAGATATAAGGGAAACAAAAGCGAATCGTGGGACCACTTTGAAGAGCCATATCTACGAGCGAGTGTGAGGACAGAGAATAAGGAAGGTTGGGTTGGAACTGCCTTGGTCTCAACTTAATTTAGGAAGCATCAAACGCCTTAAATGTGTACACATGCCCGGCATAGCAAGGGATAATGGTCAAGAGGGTATAAAGTGATATATAACTCTTGGACCGTGCAACCGAATATTTTAATGCGACTTTCGAGTGTACCGCATGAGTGTTGGGGTTGCATAGCGACTTTGCTTGGGTTCCTACGTATTTTTAACGTGAAGTTATGTCAATGGAGGGACATGGCATATCATGGTGGGAGCCATATATTGAGGGTATGTGTTGTATGCATGGTATATGTTTGATATGCTCACGCCCATGTTATATATCTTCGTGTGGCCGAAGAGATGGGGAGCCATACGTGACAAGGGTTTTGCCCATGTCTCAATTGTGGAATTCGAAGAGCTAGACCAAGTCTACCGCATATGTATTGCTCATGGTATGTTTGACAAAGAGATCCATGGGTGCACTCCCATTTTCATGGGGCATGTAGATATTAGTGGCGAAGGTATCTCCATGCGCCCGATTGGGGATCCAAGTGGGGGAATTGTTCGCAAATGGTTCCAATCATTTGTGTATTGAATCATGAGCGGATATCATGGGTGAGCATAGAGATATATTATCATGACAACTTTGTATATGGTCATATTTTCATGTTTTTGACCTCAATTTTTGCTCATTATTGCGTTTTGTGTACTCACCTGGTCAGCTAACAGCAAGAAGCCTATGGAGAGTCGAACCATCGTATGTTGTTCATATGTTGGCATATGCTTTGGAGTTGAGCACCACCATATGCCGGATCGTGTACTCCATTTGGCTTGGCGCACGAAGGAATACAAGAATTGGTCTCAAGATCATGGGCTGACTTGGGCAGTGCGTGGCGCCCATATCCGAAAGGGTTTCGAGGGTAAAATGGGGATGTACATGGGCATTGGCCTTTGGTCTCTATCCTCCATGAATACTAGACTTCGATTCCATGCATGCTTTGAGCCTTCAGATAAGTAGTAACTTCAATTTTGAGCATATCTTTGATATATGGCCAATACCGTGTGAATTGGCAGTTTTTTGACATGTTATGAGTTCAGACTCATAGGTCATTTCTCTAAGCCCATTCGACTCCAAGTCCAACCAAGGTTATGTCAGGGTAGGGCATGGTCCTGAGTGCCACTCTAGGCCATGACACGCCCCCTCTCCTATTGGGCTAGGAATTAGAGGCTTGGGAGTGAACACATTTTTGGGGTTTATGTAGTGACTTGTGACACATGGCATTCAGCCATCTCATTTGACCTGGTTCAGGGCAATATGTTGGTGAGTCAAGGGAAGGTCTTGAGCCCAGGGAATGAGGGGTTTATGGCTGTGAATGTGTATGTTTACCTCTTTCCCCAACTTTGCTTTATTTGTGTTCATATGCCAATTTCAGGGCTTTCTTCCTTGGTGCAAATCTTGTACATGCCCGCCATCGTGAGACCATCGATGTGCTGAACGAAAGCCCGCAGCCTGATTTGGATTGTGAATTGGGTTATTGCTGTACTTGTGGGATCTGGTTGCTGTTTCAGGGTTGAAGGAGGATTTTATTTCTATATTTTTGGATTTGGACCCTGGAAATTGAGGAATGCAATCGTTGATCCGGAGTAAATCAGCAGGGGTTACAGGCGGAAGGGGCACAGCGGGGGCCGGTCCTGGTAGAGACCTTCTTTAACGCGCAAGCCGGTCGCACACGCATGTCGCATGACGTACCAGCCAGCTCGAGGTGCCGTGTCGCGACAAAACCGCCGCCGCCGCACGCTCGTTTACGCTCCCTCCTCTCCCTACGCAGGTTCAAAGGAGGAAGCCCGGGCCGACAAGGAAAAAGACAGAGACACACAACAAAGCGGAGGCAGGGAAAAAGTGCATGCCAGGGAGAGGGGTAGAAGAAAGGGTAAAGAGCAACGAAGCCGCGAAAGGAACAAGGGGTAGCCAGCGAACGAGCAAGGGGCGCACACAGAGGAGGGGACACGGCGGGCATACGGCGAGCACAACACCGCACCGAGACACCAGAGAGTGGAGCACCGGAGGACCAAGGGAAGAGCAGCACCACGCACCACGACACGCACGGCACAGACACCACACACACCGCACACACCCAACGAACCCCGGCAACCCACCCGGCAGTGGGCGGGCAGACGGGAGAGGGACAGCGCCTGACCCCAAGCGCCCCTCACCATGGTGGAAGGCACCCCCCCCGGGGACGCCCTTCCGCCACCCCCACAGCGAGCAACGCCGGCCCGCAAGGGCGCACGCTGTGGGGCCGGTGCTGGGTCCCCACGCCCACACCGACCGCGCCCGGGACACGCGGGTCGCGGAACCCTGGCTGCACGCTCCGGAGGACGGGGCGGCCGGGGGAGGGACAGCGCCTGGCACCAAGCGCCCCACACAACGGTGGAAGGCGGCCCCCCCCGGGGACGCCCTTCCGCCACCCCCACAGCGAGCAACGCCGGCCCGCAAGGGCGCACGCTGTGGGGCCGGTGCTGGGTCCACCCGCCCGCATCGAACGCACCCGGGACACACGGGTCGCGGAACCCCGGCTGCACGCTCCGGAGGACGAGCGGCCGGGGGAGGGACAGCGCCTGACACCAGGCGCCCCTCACAACGGTGGAAGGCACCCCCCCTGGGGACGCCCTTCTGCCACTCCCACAGCGAGCAACGCCGGCCCGCAAGGGCGCACGCTGTGGGGCCGGTGCTGGGTCGACACGCCCGCATCGACCGCACCCGGGACACACGGGTCGCGGAACCCTGGCTGCACGCTCCGGAGGACGAGCGGCCGGGGGAGGGACAGCGCCTGACACCAGGCGCCCCTCACAACGGTGGAAGGCACCCCCCCCGGGGACGCCCCTCCGCCACCCCCCCAGCGAGCAACGCCGGCCCGCAGGGGCGCACGCTGTGGGGCCGGTGCTGGGTCCACACGCCCGCATCGACCGCACCCGGGACACACGGGTCGCGGAACCCTGGCTGCGCGCTCCGGAGGACGAGCGGCCGGGGGAGGGACAGCGCCTGACACCAGGCGCCCCTCACAACGGTGGGAAGCACCCCCCCCGGGGACGCCCTTCCGCCACCCCCACAGCGAGCAACGCCGGCCCGCAAGGGCGCACGCTGTGGGGCCGGTGCTGGGTCCACACGCCCGCATCGACCGCACCCGGGACACACGGGCCGCGGAACCCTGGCTGCACGCTCCGGAGGACGAGCGGCCGGGGGAGGGACAGCGCCGGACACCAAGCGCCCCTCACAACGGTGGAAGGCACCCCCCCCGGGGACGCCCTTCCGCCACCCCCACAGCGAGCAACGCCGGCCCGCAAGGGCGCACGCTGTGGGGCCGGTGCTGGGTCCACACGCCCGCATCGACCGCACCCGGGACACGCGGGTCGCGGAACCCTGGCTGCACGCTCCGGAGGACGAGCGGCCGGGGGAGGAACAGCGCCTGACACCAGGCGCCCCTCACAACGGTGGAAGGCACCCCCCCCGGGGACGCCCTTCCGCCACCCCCACAGCGAGCAACGCCGGCCCCGCAGGGCGCATGCTGTGGGGCTGGTGCTGGGTCCACACGCCCGCATCGACCGCGCCCGGGACACGCGGGTCGCGGAACCCTGGCTGCACGCTCCGGAGGACGGGCGGCCGGGGGAGGGACAGCGCCTGACACCAGCCGCCCCTCACAACGGTGGAAGGCACCCCCCCCGGGGACGCCCTTCCGCCACCCCGACAGCGAGCAACGCCAGCCCGCAAGGGCGCACGCTGTGGGGCCGGTGCTGGGTCCACACGCCCGCATCGACCGCACCCGGGACACACGGGTCGCGGAACCCTGGCTGCACGCTCCGGAGGAAGAGCAGCCGGGGGAGGGACAGCGCCTGACACCAGGCGCCCCTCACAACGGTGGAAGGAACCCCCCCCCGGGGACGTATTTCCGCCACCCCCACAGCGAGCAACGCCGGCCCGCAAGGGCGCACGCTGTGGGGCCGGTGCTGGGTCCACACGCCCGCACCGACCGCACCCGGGACACACGGGTCGCGGAACCCTGGCTGCACGCTCCGGAGGACGAGCGGCCGGGGGAGGGACAGCGCCTGACACCAGGCGCTCCTCACAACGGTGGTAGGCACCCCCCCCGGGGACGCCCCTCCGCCACCCCCACAGCGAGCAACGCCGGCCCCCAAGGGCGCACGCTGTGGGGCCGGTGCTGGGTCCACACGCCCGCACCGACCGCGCCCGGGACACGCGGGTCGCGGAACCCTGGCTGCACGCTCCGGAGGACGAGCGGCCGGGGGAGGGACAGCGCCTGACACCAGGCGCCCCTCACAGCGGTGGAAGGCACCCCCCCCGGGGACGCCCTTCCGCCACCCCCACAGCGAGCAACGCCGGCCCGCAAGGGCGCACGCTGTGGGGCCGGTGCTCGGTCCACACGCCCGCATCGACCGCGCCCGGGACACGCGGGTCGCGGAACCCTGGCTGCACGCTCCGGAGGAGGAGCGGCCGGGGAAGGGACAGCGCCCGACACCAGGCGCCCCTCACAACGGTGGAAGGCACCCCCCCCGGGGACGCCATTCCGCCACTCCCACGGCGAGCAGTGTCGGCCCGCAAGGGCGCACGCTGTGGGACCGGTGCTGGGTCCACACGCCCGCATCGACCGCGCCCGGGACACTCGGGTCGCGGAACCCTGGCGGCACGCTACGAAGGACGAGCGCGGCCGGGGAAGGGACAGCGCCTGACACCAGGCGCCCCTCACAACGGTGGAAGGCACCCCCCCCGGGGACGCCCTTCCGCCACCCCCACAGCGAGCAACCCCGGCCCGCAAGGGCGCACGCTGTGGGGCCGGTGCTGGGTCCACGTGCCCGCATCGACCGCACCCGGGACACACGGGTCGCGGAACCCTGGCTGCACGCTCCGGAGGACGAGCGGCCGGGGAAGGGACAGCGCCTGACACCAGGCGCCCCTCACAACGGTGGAAGGCACCCCCCCCGGGGACGCCCTTCCGCCACCCCCACAGCGAGCAACGCCGGCCCGCAAGGGCGCACGCTGTGGGGCCGGTGCTGGGTCCACACGCCCGCATCGACCGCACCCGGGACACACGGGTCGCGGAACCCTGGCTGCACGCTCCGGAGGACGAGCGGCCGGGGGAGGGACAGCGCCTGACACCAGGCGCCCCCCACAACGGTGGAAGGCACTCCCCCCCGGGGACGCCCTTCCGCCACCCCCACAGCGAGCAACGCCGGCCCGCAAGGGCGCACGCTGTGGGGCCGGTGCTGGGCCCGCACGTCCGCATCGACCGCACCCGGGACACACGGGTCGCGGAACCCTGCCTGCCCGCTCCGGAGGACGGGCGACCGGGAGAGGGACAGCCCCTAACACCGGACGCCCCTCGCAACACTGGAAGGCGCCCCCCCGGGGATGCCCATCCACCACCCCCACACCGAGCAACGCACCAACGCACCAACGCACCAGCCACGGGACATCCGCACCCCGCCCCCTGCTCTTAGACACAGCGACATAGCAATGGCGGAACCCGCGGCACCACGCAAGACACGCCCCCGATCTCCGACGCTGGACGAAGCACACGAGGTCATCAGGGCGCTGGGACCCAGAGACGGCGAAGGAGACCCCCCACAAGGGGACGCGGGCACAGACTCCGACCTGGAGGCATTGCCGGAGCCCCCCACGGGGGAAGCGCCCGCGGAACCTGCGCCGCCGGCGGACAGCGTACCCGCGATCTGCCCCGCGTGGAAACGGGGCCATTGCACCGGCGAAGGCTGGTGCCCCAAACAGCACCCCCAGCCCGATGCCGACGACGGAGCGTTGCCCGAGGTGAAACCCGCGGCCGCACGCGCCACCCTACGCTACGGGGTGACGCAGGGCTGGATCCTGGATGAGACCGCGCGCGGCAGCGTGAACATCCAGGAGGCCGTCGACCGAGTCACCCACGCGGGACAGGCGGCAGTGGCCTTGCACACCCGGGGCCGCCACGTTGGACCCGCAGAGGAAATCATTGTGGATCCCTCGGGAATGGTGCTGGTCCTGGCGGGGGACATGGTCCGAGGGGTGCTCCAGGCGTCCCGCGTGCGGCGGGCGTGCCCACAGTGGACCATCCAGGTGTACACCCCCCCGCGGGCGTGGCCCTTTTCCACATGGGCGGTGCTCGCCGTCATGTGGCACCTGGCACCAGAGGACGCCCCCACAGGGACCGCGGAGGACATCGCCCGGGACCTCCACACCTGGCCGACCGACCAGGAATACCCCTGGCGCAGGCCCCGGGGCGGCCTCCCGGTGGCACCAGCGGCAGAGGGGCTCAGCCTCGCGGCAACCCTCCAACTGCACCCCGACAAGCAGGCGCGCCACGTCCTGCAGACGGGCACGGTCCCGGCCACCCCGCCAGACTCCGAGTGGCGATGGGACGCAGGGGTGGTGCAACCACTGCCGGGCCCCTGGACCCTCCCGTTGTGGTACTTGCCCATGGGCACCTTGGCCCACGCCAACCAGGCCGTCAAGGGGGCGTTCCCGCAGCCGCTCCTCCCCGGCGTGGCCCTGCTCCGCAGCCTGCAGGCGGGGGCCGCCTGGGTACGGTGGAAGCAAGGGAAGGGGCGCTCGAGCCCCTATTTCCCCATGGTCCAAGGCCAGGCGCTGATCCATGCCGAGGGCATGGGGACCGTGGAATGGGGGGCGATCCTGCCCGGCACGGCGTGCAGGTGGATCACGGCGGCCGCCCCACAGCCCATGCGATCGCCGCCGGCGTGCCA
Source organism: Eutreptiella sp. 'Long Island Sound 2002' (assembly GCA_964036045.1). Taxonomy (NCBI): domain Eukaryota; phylum Euglenozoa; class Euglenophyceae; order Eutreptiales; family Eutreptiaceae; genus Eutreptiella; species Eutreptiella sp. 'Long Island Sound 2002'. The sequence continues at coordinate 78,906,434 of OZ038385.1, forward strand.
CCCCCTCCTACGGATGGTCCCCTCATTGGCCCCCCAGCACGCCTTTACAAGGGACGTGTGGAAGGCCGTACTGAGCCACACCAGGGAGTGGCTAACGAACCCGGGTACGCGGTACCCGCCGGGACCGGTGCTCGAACAGCTCACGGCCCCCACACCCGGGGTCCTCCACGCCCTACACAGGGCGTCGGCCCTCACGAAGCAGCTCGACGACGAAGTGCTGGACCTGGCGCTTGAGCCGCTGCGGGTGCTCTACCCGCAAGCACACATCCCACCCGCGGGCACGTCCAACCGCCTAGGCCGCCTGGGGTTGCAGCGCCGCGTCGAGGCCGCGCACCCAGGAGGCGTGGTGGAACAGTGGCTAACGCTCCGCAATCCGTCCACCGCGGAGGGCCACTGGTTCCTGCACCGACTCCACTTCCAGCCATGGGCAGCCCCGGAACACCGCCGGCAAAACCCGTACCACACGCACCCGGAGCGCCGGGGCGCGCAAAACTACCCGCAGCCAATCCCGCCCGCCCTCCCGCCGGGGCAGGGCCCGGAGGCGCTACAGCGGGGCCCCCCGCTCAACACCGCCACCACGGTACAGCAATGGGGAGGCGACGATGCGAGTGGTGCCGAACCGGACTGCACGAACTGCGGAGCGGTGGCCTGGATGGCAGCCTGCAGGCACCTCACCCGAGATACCACGGGACTCTGGCAGTACAGACCCACGGACCGCACGGCGCTGGCGTCCGCGGTCGCGGCCGTCACCATGGGTCCAGTGGCGGCGTGGCCGGCGCAACTGCTGCCCCACGTCCCCTGCCGCGACACGCGGCCCCGACGGCCGGCCGCGACGCACGAGCCGTTGGCACCCCTCACGGCGGAGCAACTATACGTTATCGCGGCGGCGCTGCTAGCAGACGGCGGGGAGAGCTTCGTCCACCACCACGGCCCGGCGCAAATTGCGGGATGCATACAAGGCCCCAGCGCGATGCACCAGAGCCGTGGCATGCCACACTCCGCGGGCGCACCCGCGTCCGGGGTGCGGGCGATGGCGCACCCCCGCCCGGGCCTAAGCAGGGGGAGGCACTGGTACTGCAGACGGCAGGCTACCAAGCCATCATACACGGCCACGCCGGAGGGTACCGGTCGCACGTCCTGGCCGGAGGCCGATGGACGGTCTGGCACAGCACCGCCAGGCAGGGGGCTTTCCCGCTCCTGCCCCACGTCGACTGGCGACAGGGGCCCACCCAGGCCTACTATATGTCGGCGGACCCCTGGCCGCTGGCGGTCCTGCTACACACTGTCAGCGCCCCCAACAAGAGGCAGGAACCGGGGTGGGTCAACCCCCCCACACTGGTGTGGAGCCCCGACCAGGAGGAGCATCTACGGGCCGCGTGGCAGGGAGACGCAATCAGGGCCACGGACGTCCCGGACCTCCACGCGGGGCCTATCACGCACGCCCGCCCAGCGGCTACCCTTGCGGTGGCCCAACGGGGACAGCAGAACCCGTAGTGGGTGGTCTGCATGTTCAGCGCGGCGGACGCGCACATCGTCGTCTGCGACCCCGAACGCCTGCCGGGGCCCGAAGCCGTGATCCGCGTGGCAGACTGCACCCGCATGATCATCAAGGCGCTGCGGGAGGGCGAACACCACGCCCTCCTGCTCCAGGTCAGGCTGAAGGACAACGCCCGGGCGGCGAGGCAGGGAGTGTGGCCGGCAGCGGCGCACCCCGCCGACCTGGAGCTCCAGCTGGCGGTCCCGACCACGGTGTCCCACTGGCTACAGGCCTTCCACGACCTGCGATGGAGGAGCAAACCCGACCGCCAAATCGGCTCCACGCACTGGCAAACGTGGCTGCAAGCAGACGCGCAGCGCGATGCCGCCCGAGGCCTCGGGCCCGCGCCCGCGACGCGAGCCCTCGATGCGGCGGCCCCGGGCCGCACGCTGGCACCACACACGGTGCCGCTGGCCAACCTGCCCTTCGAACCAGCGGCAAAGGGCGCCATTCGGAAGTCAGTGCAGCTCCCCCCGTCGCGAGGGGCCACGGAGCCGACAAAATGCCCCCTGTGTGCGGACAAGTACTACACCAGCGGGGCAATGCTGGAACACCTGGCGTGGCACGCGGTGCACGCTGCGGCCCCGGCGGACGACAAGGAGGCGGCCGCCAACATCCTGCAGGGGAGAGCACGGAGGTCCCCGTGGCACGCCCCGTACATCCGGCGCCCCCCGCTGCAGGCAGCCGACTACGCAGATGGAGGTGAGGAGGCACCCGGAGCGGCCCCGGGGGCCGGCGGTGCGGCCCCACCAGGGTCCATGTCCATCCCCGCGGGGCTGGCCCCCCTGGCCCCTCTGGCTCCCCCGGTCCCCCGGGCCCCCCTGTGGGCCCCGCTGGGAACGGGCTCGGCGGATGCGGCGCACCCAGATGCCCTGGCGGCGCCAGCGAACCCGGCGGCGATGCCGATGCGGGATAGCTGACTCCAGGAGGACACGACGGGCGACGCCCTGTGGCTCCTCTCGGGGAACCTGCGCAACGGCCTCGTGCCGCCAGACCGGTCCCTCCGGGACACACTCCGGCGGCGCCGGGGGCCGGCGGCCTGCACCGACAAGGAGCACCTCATCACCGGCATGCTGCCCCAGGAGGGGGGCTTTGCCATCATGCTCCAGGAAACGGGGATCGCCACCAGGGCGCAGGAGATGCACGTGGCCGCGGCGCTCCGGGACAAGGGGTACACCGCCTACTTCAGCAGCTGGCTGGCGGAGACGGGGGCCACCTCCACCTCGAGAGGGGGGGGCCTCCTCACCGCGGTCAGCAGCAAGTACGTGGCGGAGCACGAGGTGCTCAGCTTCACGGAAATTGTCCCCGGGAAGGCCGCGGCCCTGGAGATCCGCACGGCCGGGGGAGGCCTCACCCTCATCAACGTCCACGGGCCGCAAGCAGGTTGCTCCCCGTGGGCGGGACGGGCGGCGTTCTGGGCCGACATACAAATGTATGCCACGGCACGCAGCCTCGGCGGGAGGCACCCGGTGGTCATCGCCGGCGAAACCAACATCTACATGGATGTCCCCGCCAACCCGGCCACGGAGCATTTCCGAGCGGGCTGTGAAGCCTGCGGCTTCCGAAGGGCCGCGGCAGGCGGCGAGGAGGACATGACCCCCACGCTCCAGCCGTCCCAGCACAGGGTGGACACCTTCCTGGTCAATGAGCCCCTCCTGCCGTGGTCCCTGCGGGAGAGCGTCTGGGCTCGCGGCATGGCACACCCCCAGGTGGTCGGCTCGGACCACTTCCTGGTCCGCCTGGCCCTGCCGGGCCTCCTCAGCGCAGCGGGACGCGCGGCGATGCCCACCCCCTACAGCCACACGGAGGGCCGCCTCCTCCCGTACGACGCCGAGGCCGCGCCCGTCCAACACTGCCTGTGGGCGGCGGTCACCGCCGCGCAGGATGAACCCTCCCTTGCGCCCTGGCTGGGGCCCGCAGAGCAGCACGACTACGGGTCCATGCCCGCGGCTGCGGTGGACAAGGTGTTCGAACACCTCCACGCGACGCATGACGCCCTGGCGCGCGTGGTGGGACGCCGGCAGCCGTCTCCGGCGGGAACGGACCCGGCGGAGGGGGACCTCCCGGAGAGCGGAAAGCAGCTCCAGGCAGCGGTCCTCCGCTATGACACCCTGGCAGCGCGCGCCCCGGCAGCGTACCAGGCGGACGCGGCCAGGCATGGCATCCGGTCCGAGGCGGCGCTCCGGCTCACGGAGGAACTGCAGGGTGTGTCGCCCGGGTTCCGCCCGACCACGCAGGGCCAGCTGCAGGAGGAGCTGGAGAGGCAAGCAGCCGCCCTCGAGGAGGACATTCGCCAGCTCCGCGCCCTCATGGCGGCAGACCGCAAGCGCGCCATCAAGGACCTCTGGCGCCGCCACGCCCCCGACATCGCCCAGCGATGGAAAGCCGTGCGGGGAGCCATAGAGGTAGAGGCCCCAGGCCCGTCAGGCCTCTGGAACGTGCGGGTTCCCAACACCCAAACGCTCCTCACGGAGGCCCACGACGTGATGTTCGCAGTTCGCGCCTTCTGGCGAGAACTGTATGACAAACGCCCGGTGGACCTCCCGGGTTTCCAGGCGGTCCTCGGCCGCCACGTCCCCCGGGTCCCTGAGGGAGCCTGGACACAGGTCCAGCAGTACTCCATGCAGGACCTGAAGTCCGCCCTGGACAAGGCCGATGGCAAGGCCCCAGGTCCTAACCACGTGGAGGCCGGCCTCATCAAGGCCCTCCCGGCACCCGTCCAGTGGCTCCTGGTCCACTCCTACGGGGCCATCCTCCGCGGCGCCCCGCCACCGATGCACTGGAGGGACGCGCACATCTGGCTCAGCCCCAAGGTACCGGGCTCTGCCAGACTGGACGACTACAGGCCCATAGCCCTGGGCCAGCTGGACATGAAGCTGCTCACGGGCCCCCTCACCCAGCGCATCACGGAGGTGCTCACACGGCACGGAGTGGTTAGCGACTGGCAGCAAGGGGCCCTCCCTGGCTCCAACACAGGCCCCCCGCTGTTCATGGCGCAGCGGCAGCTCCAGCGGGGAAGGCCCAACTGCGTCTTCTCCTTCGACGCCCGCAAGGCCTTCGACACCGCCCCACACGGCGCCCTCCACCTCATCCTGCGCCACCTCTCCGTGCCGCCGGACGTCATTGACCTCCTGCTCTTCCTCCACACGTGCGCCAGGCTGCGCATCGTCACAGCACACGGGCTAACACAGCCCGTCTACATGCTACGCGGCGTCCGGCAGGGCAACCCCGAGAGCCCCCTGCTGTACGCGCTCCTCCTGGAGCCCCTTCTCAGGGCACAGGGGCACCGCCTGCGCCCGCCGGGAGGGGCCGAGCACGGCCTCATCCAGGCCTATATCGACGACCTGCTGGTGGTGGCCCACACGCTGCAGCACTTCGTCGAGGGCGTGGAGGCGGTGGCCGCGTACCTGGGGATGATGGGCATGGAGCTCAACCCCCGCAAGTGCGCCATGGCCACCACGGAGGGGGTCCCGGGCCTGCAGCTGCGCCTCTGCCCCCACCTGGAAAACCCGTGGTACTGGGTACCAGCGGCGGACTCCGTCCCCTACCTGGGACTCCAGCTGCAGCCGGACGGGGAGTTCTCCCTGCAGGGCAAGCACCGGCTACGCCTGGCGGCAGTGCACCACTGGTGCCTTAACACCCTCGCGCCACCGAAAGTGGTGCAGGACGTCATCCTGGAGATCCTCGGAGGGGTGACGCAGTACGTCGCCCCTTTCATCGCCGACGACTCCGACACTGCACGCCACCTGGACCACATCACGGTCCAGGTCGCGAAGGACAGGGCACGGTACGCCTTCGACGCCTCGCGGGACAGCCTGCAGGATGACCGGACCCTGGGGCTCACACGGGTGCCCACGCGGTGCCAGCAAGCAGCGGTGGCCCTCGTGGGTACACTCGTCCACCACCGGGCAACCTCCGTGCGCGCCGAGGTCACCAAGATGTTCTGGGAGATAGCCGGCGCGCACAGAATATGTGCAGCAGACCAGTGCACTGCCCGCATCGCAGGTCGCGCATGCGCATTGTAGATAAATCGAGATCGCACTGTGTTGTAAATAGCGCATGTTTTATTATAAAACATTATCGCTTGTTTTAGGCACCAAATGTCCTCTTTGTTAAATCAGCTGTGATTACGGAGTTGTTCTGCATGGTGCCGCCTGAGGGATTTGGGATCTCAGGGTTAACGTCAAGTCGTGGTACGTTACAATTGGACAAACTTGACCAGAACGATTTCGTTAGGCTGCATTGAGACACGGGACGGAAATGCCGCGCCGCCGCTGTAAGATCAAGTTGGTTGACGAGATCAGGACCTTGGACAGCTCCAGTGTGCGCCGGCTGTGCAGTTCGTCAGTGCCCGAACGACGCGAGGAGGCGCTCCGTGAGGTTCTTCGTCGTGCGGCGCAGTGGGACATGGAGTGTCAGGACTATGCACGCAAACTGCGCGTGTGGCAGCCGCAAAATGTGCTTCGGTGCCTTGAGGGTGAGCCTAGGGCTGTGGGGTTTGTGCCTCCTTGCCGTGAATTTTGTGTTCCTTCGTTCATGCCTGACACTGTGCTGGAGGACAAACTGGTGGCGGTGAGCGGGTCTTCAAGCAGTGTGTCGCCGGTGGAGGCCAGTCTCACGGAGCATGAAGGTATTCGAGCCTCCTCTGCTGAGCCTCAACATCATCTTGCGATCAGCCTCGACGTCGTCTTGGAGGAGGCTTTGGCTATGTTCGACACGGCCTCCGTTTCTGTTGACAAGGACACCGTGCCACCGAGTATAGCACCGTTGGCGCTAGATTCGTCGAAGCGCCGTGTTCGTGGCGGCAAGAAATGGCGCACGGCGCAGACGCGCCGCGTCGAAGAAGCGACCAGGACCGCTCAGTGACGGGGCGCGATAACAAAAAGAGCGTTTGGCAGGCGCTGAGAAGCGAGCTGCTCAAGGTTGTGTGTGGTGCGTGTGTTGGTGCGCGCTTGTTCTGAAGGCCACGGGTGTGGCAGCATTCCAAGCCATAACCTAGCGCCATGCTCAGCTCAGCTTCACCACGTGTTATATTCGCTACCGCAGGCACTTGTGGGCTCATCCTGGAACTGGATACCTCCGCTCCTCTTGTTTTCCAGGCTTTCGTCAGTTCTTTATAACATGGAGCGAAAACTAACTCAAATGAGTCAGATGGAGAAACTGGGTCTGATGCCAAGGGCTTTTTGCCCTTCAAGGCCACTGTTTTTGTGCTCAGAGCCTTGCACACACATGCACCCTTGCTTCAGTTTTTCAGCACTAAGTCTAAGGGACCAGGTTTCGGACTTGTCTGAATTTAGGCTTGGTGTCGGTTGTTGCCTCCCCTCCCCTGCTGTTCGTTGGTTCGACAGTCAGATTTTGATTTGGTGATGTCTTAACTTTTCGCCTGTCTGCCACGTTCCCCTTGCCTTGTGTTTCAAGGAGCAAGGACGCCAAGCGCAGTGACGACGGGTGAGCGTGGAGCAGGAAGGCCCCGCTCCGAAGTCAACCTGTGCAGGTACATGTCTTGTGTGGTGTGCGCGGCACGTGGGTGGTGCTGTTTTCTGCTGTGTTTCGTTCTGCTGGCATCCTGTGTGCCCTGGGAGCAGTGCTCCGGAAGTCTACTTTGCATTTTGCTGTTGCCTCGCACTGCTTTGCATGCAGCATGTTACAGGACTGACACTGTGCAGTTTACTTTGCACTGGCCGATGTGATTTGGGTGTTACTTCGCAGTTTTGCTGTTCACACGACGTCGCGCTGATGCATATATGGACGTGTTATTGTATCCTTTTTCCTCTTACTTCCTGTGTTTCAGGAACTGATTGGGGGGCCTCAAGCCATCAAGGCAGGCCAATCCCCCCCTCAAGACCCAGCCAAGCACCATTCCCCTTCGAGATGCTCAGGAGTTAAGTTGGCGCACAAGTTTTAAGATAAGTCTGATATATGGGGCTTAAGTCCCTTGGAGGACCAGCAGCTTTGTTCATTAGCGTAACGGTTTGTACCCTGTGGGTCAGTCCACGTGCAGTTTTATTGTCAATTTGCTGCTATGTCTGTTTGTGTTGTGTTGTTGTTTTTTTTTATATACAACCGAACTTCTGAGCAGGGGTTTTCTTTTTGGTGCAGGAGAAGTGGCAATGGGCAGTGAGTAGTTGCTAATTTTTTTTTCCTGTATGGGGTCAGCAGGTAAAAAGGAACGCTGCCCCACCTAACCAATGGGTGGCCACCATTGGGGGATGGGCAGAGGGGCCTGGCAAGCCTCCTTTCTAGGTTGACGCCACAGGATGCAAATAGCTATTTTGTATGTGTACTAAACACGCAAAGAGCCCCTGACACCAGGTGGGGTTCCATCGTTGGGCACCGGGGTGTTCTAGAAATTTTTGTGTGCTTGGTATTTTTTTTTCTGAGTGCCTAATTTTTTTTTGTGTACATTATTGCTCTGTTTTTGGCACGCAGTGCACTGGCTGCCACTTTTTGTGTGTGTCAGCCAGCCCCTGGTCCCCTTGGACTGTCTTGGGTGGGCGTGCAGCAGACCAGTGCACTGCCCGCATCGCAGGTCGCGCATGCGCATTGTAGATAAATCGAGATCGCACTGTGTTGTAAATAGCGCATGTTTTATTATAAAACATTATCGCTTGTTTTAGGCACCAAATGTCCTGTTTGTTAAATCAGCTGTGATTACGGAGTTGTTCTGCATGGTGCCGCCTGAGGGATTTGGGATCTCAGGGTTAACGTCAAGTCGTGGTACGTTACAATATGCCCCGAGGTGCACTACCCCGTCCCGGAGTTCGCAACTCTGGCGGGAGGCGACTGGGTCCACCGCATACCCCGGGCCCTGGCCGCCCTGGGAGTGGGGATGTACAACCCCATCGCGTGCCCCAGGGCGGCTCATGTCCAACTACAGTCCCCGCCGGGCAAAATCGTCACGCTGCGCACCGCCAAGCTGCAACACCGCGACACGTGCCGCCTGACGGTGCCACACGCAACGCCGTGGCATGGGCACCACGGGCCACGCCACCCCTTCCCCGACAACGACGATCCGTGGCCGACGGCGGTGCGGGAGTGCCTCAACCAATGCGCCGATGAACACCTCCATTATTGCCGCCGTGAGCAAGGGCCCACCAACCACCCCGGGTGGCGCGATGCCCTGGCCCACCTCTTCCACACCACCGGCACACGGGACCTCCGCCTGAGACTCGTCCACCCCACGAGGGCTAAGCAGGACGCCCACACCGGCCCACGGGTGACCCCGGACGGCCTGCACCTCCACGTCGGGGGCTACCGCCGCCGGGACGGCCTGTCCCCCCCCACGCGGGGGGCGGCGTACCACCCGCCAGCGGCCCTCATGTACATCCTCCGCGACGTACTCGCGGAAAGCGAGCACCAAGAGCCTAACGCGGACGTGGCGTGGCCAGAGCCCTTACGCCCCCGGCCCCACGCGCCGACGCCATTGTGGCTGGTGACCACAGACGACCAATGCACCCAAGCGACGGGACAAGCGCAGCTCCGGGCCGAGTGGGTGATAGTGCAAGTGGGGGCAGGCCAGCCCGAACCCCGTGGGCTCCCCCGTGGCACCGCACTACTGGTGGCTACGGGGGTGCCGCACGACCCACACATGGCGGTGCACGCGCTGGAGGACCGTCCGGAGGACACAGGACACCTGGTGGTACACCAGCGCGGGGGCCCGGCGTGGCTCAAGGAACATGTGACGGCGCTACGGTCCTGGGCAAGCACGGTCGCCGGGGCGGAGATCCGGCTGCACGACCACCCGGCGATCAGCCCATGCGACACCAGGGCGCTGAGCGTGGACCAACTGACCCACAGCCACCCCGACGTCCGGTGGCACTCCATCGACCTCAACGCGGGGTGGCTCAGCCCCACCGGATACTACTGGATCCCGGAGGCCTGGGGACACACCTCCTCTGACGCGTCCGGGGGCGGACCCTGCAAACACGCCACCAGCGTCGCTCTCGCCGCCGACCTCACCCGCACGTCGGCGATGGCCATCTCGGGCACGGTGCCCTACGGAGAGGGGGTGGCCGCCTCCCTCCCCCTACATTACGGTGCACACAGACCATGGGTCCACACGGTGGACGCCGAAGTCATCCTCCACCTCCTGCGGCACGCAGATCGCGAGCGAACCACGGGGGTCCCCGCGGGCGCAGCGAAGGTGGTCAACCAGATGCCCCTGAGGTGGCTCCGGGACGGCCTGTGCGCGCGGGGGCAACACGCCGGGCACCCGTTCTGGTACGTCCGAGCCACCTCGCACCACAGTGACGCCCTACTGCACAAGGCGGACTGGGCGGCGTCCCAGGACACCGTCTTGCAGAACACGCCCCCGGACCCTGGCCACGCCCAACTCATCGTCGCCGGCCGTGACGGCCATCTCGATCTACGGCCCCCCACGATGCGGGTGCTCGGCGAGGTCGCGCAACGGGCGCAGACGGACCATGCGCTGACGCACCGGGGACACACACCTTTGGGCGCGGCCCACGCCACGGCCTACGTCCACGCCCGGGACCTCACCGCGGCGGCCACCAAACGCCGGGCGCTGCGGGCCCGAGACGGCCACACGCCGATGCAGCGCAGGCTCCGCGTCCGGAAGGAGCGGCTCTCCGGCGTCGCCATCGTCCCGCAACCGTGCCTTTTCTGCGGCGGCCCGGAAGAGACCCCGGTGCACATGCACGTGGGCTGCACCCACTCGCGGCTCCTCTGGCCCCACTACCGCCAGGCGGTACACGAGGCGGCCCGCCACCTCCCACCTGGGGACAAGGCCCTGTGGGTGGCCTCGTGGCGCTCCGCAGGCGCCACGTGGACGGAGATGTTCTGCTCCGGACTGGTGCCCGAGGACGCGGAGGCGCAGCTCCGCGCCATAACCCGATACGACCCGCCGGAAGGGACCTCAGTGGACGATTTCCTCCACCACATGCTCCGGCTGGGGGACTTCGCGTGGGAGCTTCGCAACCACCGGCTGGAGCAACTCCTCCACGAGCCCCTAAGCGCGGCGGCCCGGGCGCACCGGTGGCTCACTGCGGCGGAGGGCGACCACCCGTATCAGGACCTGACGGGGGGGTTCTCGAGGCACCTACAAGACGCCCTTTTCCCACCGTGGATCATCGGGCGCGGCTCCATGACCGCATGGGAGGCGCGCATCGTGGGGGAGGAGTGGGCGCGGGAGTGGGGCCGGTGGTGCGCCGCCACGCGCGCCCCGGAGACCCCTGCGCAACGATACGCCGCCATCCCGCTCCGGGGGTGGGGGCCGGACTGCCGGCCGAGACCCACCATGATCCGCGGGGCGGTGCCTGACCACCCGTGGGACGCGGCGACGGGGGAATGGCTGCAGGCGGCCCCGGGGCCGCAAACCGGATGGACTGGGGACGTATCCTCACTCGTCAGGACGCCATCCCCGCCCCGCATCGTCCTTCACACCGCCAACGTGCTCCGGGCCACGGAGATACGCACGTGGGGACACGCTGCGGCCACCGTCCGGTGGCACCCCCCAGAGGACGGGGCCACCCAACTCACCGTGGCGCACTTCAAAGCTGGGGGGCCGGTATACGACGACGCCCTGTCCCGGCTGGGCGACACCCAGGGGCCCTTGCTCCTCATGCTCCCCACCGGTTTCGCAGCCGCGCTGCGCCAGGAGCTAGACGGCTGCGAAGGGCTGCGAGTGGGGTGGGAGGCAGTCGCGGACGGCACCCTGCTGGCCCTCCTCCACAGAGACACCGCAAACGGGTGCCAATGGGACGCGCTGACGCCCCACCTCACCGGGCGCCACGTGTACATGGCGAGCCCCCCCCAGGGGCACCCCCGCCCGGCGTGGGACGACCTCATCGCCGCCTTCCACGACCACGGGATCCTCCCCGGCGACACGTGGCAGGAGGTCCAGCGAAAGACGCTTGGCAAGGACTACCGGCGCCGCGTCCGCGCCCGCTTGCTGGAGATCCGGGACCCCCTCCGACAGAGGTGGGACGACCTCTGGCTCCGCCATCTCGACCCTTGGTCGCCGCCCTCTCACCTCCCACACACCTGCCGACTCTGCGGAGAGTGTGACACGGTTTCCTCCGCAGCAGCGACAAGCGCCAACAGGTGCGCGCGGTGCACCCAGGTAGCCGCGTGCCCCTGGCCCGAACCTCCCGCAGGCCCACGCAGGCGCACAGAGGAGGAGGCCTTGCGCCGGCGCATCGAGGGGGCACACACCCCCTCGCACGAACAACCGGGCCCCGCGGGCGCTGCCCTTCTGTGGATCCACGTGCACCTGCGGGACCCCACATCCGTTGCGCACCTGTCGCACGTGTTCGCCCCCTAACCCCCACCCGCCGCCGCCCTTTGCAGAGCCCGCAGCACCATGCCACGCCGACGGGGGGATGGGCCGGGGCACACCAGGGCCCGCCGCAGAGCGCAGGAGGCGGCCGTCCGGGGCCTGGTTGCGGACGCGGTGGCAGAGGCAAAAGAAGCGCACGCTGCCGCACGGTGCGACCTGGAGGGCAGTGCGAGGGCCTTCCTCAACGAGACCGCCCTCCCGGCCGTCCGCGCCCTGAACGGAGCGGGGGCCCCTACGCTGCTCCCGGCAATGCAGCGGATCGTGAACGCCGTCCGGCCGGGGCTCATCAGCCCGGAAGCGGCCCTCTACGGGCACTGGATGGAGTGGCGCGAGTCCAATCGGTCGGGCCGGCCCCTGTCCATGGGGGACACCCTCCGGCTGACGGGAGCGGGGTCTGCCATGTCCCTCCGCAGTAGCGCCCCAGCCCTGCTGCACGCCCTCAGGACGCGCTACCCCGGGGACGCGGCCCCGTACCTGAACCAGGCGCGGGCCACGTACCCGGGGGGAGTGTCCGAGCTGGATGCGGCGCTCCACCTTCTACACCCGCCGGACGAGGACCTGGAGGTGGGCGAGGTCACGGTGTTCGTGGAAGGCGCGGACGAGGCGTCCGCCCGCCCCCGGCCGACCAACCCGGTGTATGACGGCACCGGGCCTACCCCCCCCGTACGTCGTCGTCTACGAGGCGTTCCCCAGGGAGCCCACTTGGTGCCCCGCCCTCCCACCGGCGACGCACGCGCCCCGCGGCTGGGCTAATCCAGACCTGCCCCCCCCCCTCTCCAGGACCAGGGGTGCCCACCACAGGGGGCAGGTCCTCTGGCAAGGGTGCCTTGGCACCCCCCTCATCCTCCTCGTCGTCGCGACCCGCGGGGGCCCGGGGCGGATCCTGGGGATCACCCCCACCCACCTCTATGGGGCCACACCCGTACCCCGCCCCCCCCTCCCGGCGCCCGCGGCGCGGGACGGAGTACACACCTTCCTGCGCACACAGGAGGTCACCGCCGTTACGGGGGTCCACCTGGTGCGGCTGCCCCCGACACCGCTCGACGACCCCCGGGGGCCCAGGGCCCTGAGCCCCGCCCCAGACTGGGAGCTGTGGCGCGACGCGTGGGCCGCGTGGCTCCCCCGCCTCCCCTCCCAATGCCGGTGGATGGCCGCGGACCCCCGGCCGTGCGGGGCTGACGCCACAGCCGGCCCCCCACCCCCTCCCCCCCTCCCCCCCGCAGAGCACCACACGGCACTGCCCACGGCACGGCACTGATGCACCAGGAGGTAGTGGGAAGGGCGCGCCTGCCACCACGCATGCCTACCAGAGTAACAGTGATGGCAGACTCCGATGGGTCCCTCGGGCGGGACGACCGCCACCACCGCCGGTCCCGCTCCCGCTCCCCCGTCTCCTCCCCAGAGTGGACGGGGGAGACCCTCGCGGAGCGCGAGGAGCGGAGGCTGGCGGAGGCGGCGGTGGTCGGGCCGCCGCCGCCGGCCCGGGAACCTGGGCCAGCTGAGACGGCCGCCCCCACCGCCCAGGCGGCCAGCCCCGCCGCCCCGCCCCGCCCTGACGCGCAGGAGGCGGAGACCGCGGCGAGCCACGCCGCGGCCCCGGCCGCGGCCCCCGGCACGCCGCCGGCAAGGGGGGCAGCCCCGGCACAGGAGCCGGACGCGTCGCCGAGGGCTGCCGCAGCCGCGCAGGAGAGCAAGCAGGGCGCGCGAGGGGTTGCGACGGACCCCGCACGGGCCGTGGGCGCCTCGCCGGCGGCCGCCGCGGCAGCAGAGGAGAACGAGGAGGTCGTGCGAGGGTTTGCGACCGCGGCCACGGGCGCCTCGTCGGCGGCCGCCGCGGCAGCGAAGGAGAGTGAGGAGGGCGCGCGAGGGGCTGCGGCCCCCGGCACGCCGCGCAAGCGGGGGAAGAACCCCGCACGGGCCGCGGACGCCTCGCCGGCGGCCGCCGCAGCAGCAGCAGTGGGCAGGGAGAGCGCGAAGTACCGCGCCCACGCCAACCCCGCCCACACCCACACCAGCCCCCCCAAGCCGTACCCCCCCAAGCCCTTCCCCCCGGGGCGGGAGCGGCACGTCCGCCCCCCGACGCGCGAGCGCTCGCTGCCGGGCGTCACGCTGCCGCAACTGCAAAGGCAGCGGGACGCCCGGCGAGTGGTCCAGGAAGGGCGCAGCTGCGGGGGGGAGGGGAGCAGCGGACGGCGTGACAGGCAGGGGGCAGGGGAGGGGTCAGGGCACGGGAAGGGGGCGCAGGGGCGCGGGCAGGGAGCCCAGGTGCAGGGGGCGGGGCGAGGGGAGATGGGAGAGCGAGCGGGCCAGGGCGTGGTGGAAGAGAGGCGGGACCCGCGACACGGGCAGGGGGTCGGGGAGGGGCCAGGGCACGGGAAGGGTGCTCAGGGGCGCGGGAAGGGTACCCAGGTGCAGGGGGCAGGGCAAGGGGGGATGGGAGAGCGAGCGGGCCAGGGCGTGGGGGACGAGAGGCGGGACCCGCGACACGGGCGCGGGACTGGAAAGGGGCCCAAGGGCAAGGGCAAGGGCAAGGGTAAGGGCCCCAAGGGACAGGAGGGACGGGGCATGGGAGCCCAGGGAGGAGGGCGGGGCGAAGGGAGGGGGGCAGAGGGCGGAGCGCCCCCGCAGCCGGACGTGCAGCCGGTGAGGTGCATCCCCCCCGGCATCCAACAGATGCGGGCACACCACACCCACCACCACCACCACCACCACCACCACCACCTCTACAACATCTACCCTGACGCCGGCGAGCTCGTCCCCCCCCAACCCCCACGACACCAGCACCAGCAAGCCCCCCCCGCGCCGAGGGCGGAGCCGGCGCGGATGGCCTCGGCGGAGGGGGGACGGGGCGCGGCATCAGCGCCGCAGGCGCAGGAGCAGCGAGGGGGGCCTGCACGGGGGGCGGAGGAGAGCCGGCCATGGGACCGGGACTGGGGCGCAGTCCCGGACCCGCTGGGGGGGGAGACCCTCCCCCTGGTGGGGGAAGTGTACGGGTGGTTGTGCTGGGCCAACCAGGGGACCTCCAGGAGGTCGCGGAACCGGCCCTTCGATGCCGTGCTCCTCCGGAGGGACAGAGGAAACCGAGAGGCACCCCCGGGGGGGTGGGCGGCCCCAGAGGACCACGAGAGGGTCCTCAGGTCAGTGATCCGGGCGGCGTGGCCCGACAGGGAGCCGACGTGGCCGGCCTTCCTGGAAGGGGGAGCGGTGCTCCGCATCACGGATGCGGACGCCAACAACTGGCTCCCCCGGGCTTTGCGTAGCGCCCTCGCCCACTGGCGCTGCCGCCGGCACAACCCGCTGCCGCCGCAGCCCCAGCCCCCACACAAGCGGCGGCGCAAGTGAAGGCCCAGACGGCGGGTACGGGAGGGTTGGGGGGGGGGGATGGGCCCCCTGACCCAGCCCCCCCCCACGGTATGGCACGACGTGCGAGGGCGCGCCACCTCCCGCGGAAGGGAGTGCGGAGACAATGAGCGGGGGCAGGGACCGGCTGCCCCGCAACCCGCTAACCACTGACCGCTAACCCCCACGGCCACCCCCGGCCGGCCGGCGCCGCGCGACAACGGCCGGGGGGGTAAGGGCCCCGGTGAGGGCCTGCGCGAGCATCCGGCTCTCGATAGGGGGGGCGGGTGAAGGGCGCGACCCCCTGGCCGATGGCTGGCCCCCGGGACCAGGACAGCCATGCCGCCCCCGCCTCTCCCCCCCGGCCGACGAGAGGCATCGCCAGGGGGCCAAAGGGCCCCCCCCAACCCCCCCCCCCCCGCACAGACCCGAGGGCGGGCGGGGAGGCGGCCCCCCCACCCCCCCCCCCCCCGCACCCACCACAGCAGGGGAGCCACAGGCGCGGCCCTCCGCCCCCCCAGGGCCGGGGGGGCGCCCCCCCCTCAGGGGGAACGGCGGCGCGATGCGGGCAACGGCGGCTGGGCCTGCTCCCGCGAACCCACACCGGCGTGCCGGAGCAACGCGCACAACGGAGCAGGAAGGAGGCCGCGCCCCACATGACCCTCCCGTAACCACAGACCGCTCCGAGGTGACAGAGGGAGGGTTTCAAGTCAGATGGGGCCCCCAGGGGGGCGGTCCACGGGCCGCCCCTCACCCCCCCCACCCCGGGGCGGCATTTCAGCCCCGGCCGCACGCGCGCGCCGGAAGGGAGCGCACCGGCGACACGGAGAGAGCCAGGAAGGAGTACCACAGGCCGCCGCCTGGAACGAGAGCAGGGAGGCCGCGGCACGACACCCCCCCCCCCCCGCCCCCCCACCGGCCCGCCAGCCACGGGGGCTCGGCCCCCACCCCCCGAGGCAGAAGGGATGGACCCCCCCCGCCCGAGAGGGGAGCCGGAGTGTGACCCGCCCCCAAGCCCCAGCCGCCGGCTCAAATGGGGGCCGCGAAGAACAAGTGGGCCCGCGCCTGCGCACCGGGACGCCGCGCAGATCGTGCCCAGAGAAGCCGGGTGGGCGCGAACCGGAATGGTATGGGTGGCCACGCCCCCCATGGACAGCACGACACCAAGTGACGCCCGCTTAGTTGCCTACCCAGGGAAAGCGGCGCGCCACCTCCCGCGGGAGGGAGTGCGGAGACAACAAGCGCGGGGGGAAACCTGCTGCCCCGCAACCCGCTAACCACTGACCGCTGACCCTCACGGCCACCCCCGGCCGGCCAGCGCCGCGCGGCAACGGCCGGGGGATGAGGGGCCCCAGAGAGGGACTGCGTGAGGATCCGGCTCTCGGTAGAGGGGGGCGGGGGAAGGGCGCGACCCCCCTGGCCGATGGCTGGCCCCCGGGGCCGGGACCGCCAAGCCACCCCCCCCCCCTTTTGGCCGACAGGAGGCATCGCCAGGGGACCGAAGGCCCCCCCCCACTCCCCCCCCCCCCTCCCGCACAGGCCCGAGAGCGGGCGGGGTGGCCCCCCCCCCCCCCCCCCGCACCCACCCCAGCTGGGGAGCCACAGGCGCGGCCCTCCGCCCCCCCAGGGCCGGGGGGGCGCCCCCACCCACAGGAGGAACGGCGACACGGTAAGGGCAACGGCGGCTGGACCTGCTCCCGTGAACCCACAACGGCGTGCCGGAGCAACGCGCACAACGGAACACGAAGGAGGCCGCGCCCCGCATGACGCTCCCGTAACCACAGCCCACTCCGAGGGGACGGAGGGGGGGTTTGCAGGTCAGCTGGGACCCCCAGGGGAGCGGTCCACGGGCCGCCCCTCACCCCCCCCCCCACCCCGGGGCGGCATTTGAGCCCCGACCGCACGCGCGCGCCGGAAGGGAGCGCGCCAGCGACACAAAGAGAGCCAGAAAGGGGTACCGCAGGCCGCCGCCCGGAACGAGAGCGGGGAGGCCGCGGCGCGACACCCCCCCTGAGGCAAGGGGGATGGCCCCCCCCCACCCGAGAGGGGAGCCGGAGTGTGACCCGCCCCCCCGCTCCAGCCGCCGGCCCACATGGGGGCCGCGAAGAACAAGCGGGCCCACGCCTGCGCACCGGGACGCCGCACAGATCGTACCCGGAGAAGCTGGGTGAACACGAACCGGAGTGGTATGGGGGGCCACGCCCCCCATGGACAGCACAACGCCAGTGACGCCCGCTTTGTTGCCTGCCCAGGGAAGGCAGAGGGACGGAAAGAGGCAGAGCGACCCCCCGCCCTACAGTCAGTCGGCGACCCGGCGGTGCTACTGTCCGCCTCTTACCCCTGTGCACGTCAGTCGGCGATCCAACGCACCCCACCCAGCCCCCTCCCCCCCTGTCCCGACCCCGTGCACGTGGACTGGGGCCTCCCGGCACGCGCAACACGCTTCACAACGCACAGCCCCACCCTCAGGACCGGATTCATAGCCGACGACACCCCTAAGTGGCGTAAGAGACTCCCGCGGCCCAGTAGTGAGAGCGTCGGTCTTCAATCGTCCAGTGCGGGGGTTCGATCCCGGGCGTTGGTGCTCCTGGGATCCCTGCACGTAGAGCTCTCTAGTTGGCGACGTGGGAACCACCCCCCCCTCCAGCAACTCGCGCCACCACCGATACCGGTGGATCGGGTGGAGGTCTCGTTCGTTTTACCCCCCACCCAAGAAAAACAAAACACATGGAAGCCACCCACCCCTGCAGCAGTGCGCACCGTCACCTGTACTCAAACAGGTCGATGGGAGGCCTCGTCCGGTATTCGAAGGGATCGGTGGGAGACCACCGATCCCGGGGTTCGAACCAGCTCCTTCGCGGCGCGCGCCTGGTGCGCTACCTCCGGGGCGGCTGCCTTCTGAGATACACTGGCACCCGGGTCACAGAACAAACGCGCCCGCAACCCCCTCCCCCTGTGCTAAGAGTAAGCCAGCGGTAGGGGTGCTCTGCTGGGCCATGAACCGGAACATTGGTGCACCACTCCAGCCACGGTCACCCCAACCCCCCCACGCATCCCGCAGGGCGAAGCTCCGTGCGCATCAGGCTCGTCATGGGTATCCGGCGGGCCGGCGCCTGGACACCAAGTCGACACCTCTCTCCCCCCCCCGCAAGCACAGAGCGGGGCCCCCACAACCGCACGCCCGCAACGCAGACCCCAACAGCCCACCTAGTGGGCGGGCAGTCAGGGGAAGAGGAGCGCAAGACCCAGAACGCCCCACGCAACGGACGAAGGCACCCCCCCGGGGACGCCCTGCCGCCGCCCCCACAACCCCAAGCCAAGTAGGGGGGAACCGGGACCGGACCGCCCCCCCCCAAGCACGCCAGACGGAGCACGGGACCGGGGCAGGACACGCGGAGGGGCACGGACCACATGGAACGGCCCTACCAGCGCCCAGTGCCGGGACAACGCGAGATGCGCGCGCCACACCACCCAGCGGGGAGCGGACACCGCGAGAGCGCGAGCGCACACACACGAAAAGGACACGCGGGGACCACCAGAAGGGCAACCGGACCGAGCGCGCGGAACGCACAGACCGCATGGAATGGCGTGCCAGCGAGCGAGGATAAGGGACACCCGGACGGGACGGCCCGCCACACGCAGCGCGGGACACGCGGGGCGGGAAGGGGGAAGAAGGGGAGACACAACACCAGGTACCGGCCCGAACCCCCCCGAACCGGCCGCGAGCGCTGCGCACACACAGACGGGACACTGCACCCGCCAAGGCAGTAGTGGCGCACAGCGCCACGCCCCAACCCCTAGGCTAGGCAGCCTCCGCGCCAGCCCAAGGGGGTCCCACTGGCGACAAGCCAGTAGCACGGGCCCGGCGGCGCCGGTGCCCCGGGCGACCACGCATTAGGGGGGCGACGCAGTGGGTAAGCGCCCGCGGCCACGGCTGCGAATTGATGCACTGACCGGGGAGTGGCGAAACGGGGACGCCGGGGAAGGACGGGGCTCCGAGCCCTGTGAACCCGGGGGACTCCGCCACCAGGCAGGAGGTGCGTCTTGGAGGGCCCCCCACTAGGGCCCGATGGGGAGGGTATCACCTGGCCCGACCAGGTGGCCCCCCGGGGCCGAAAGGCGTCTAGTACCCGCAAAATCAAACCTCAAACCTCAAACCTGTGGGCTATGTCCTATTGAGGATCATGGTACATAATGCT
Organism: Eutreptiella sp. 'Long Island Sound 2002'; assembly: GCA_964036045.1. NCBI lineage: Eukaryota > Euglenozoa > Euglenophyceae > Eutreptiales > Eutreptiaceae > Eutreptiella > Eutreptiella sp. 'Long Island Sound 2002'. The sequence goes on from OZ038385.1 coordinate 78,925,806, forward strand.
GTATGTAACCCATTAGGACGGCGATGCATATTGCTTTATGCTTCCGTGATGGAATATTGATTCTGTTGTACATGATTTCTAGGCATGTTAGGTAACTGACGTTTCAGCTTTGTTTTTAGAGATAGCCAGAAAGTATGAGGTAGGTAGGTAGGTATCTTCGGGAGCTCGGGATGCCTCCTTTGACAAAGCAGGAGGAAGGTCTTACCAAGGGGACGTCCTGTCCCTCCCACTGCCCTACGTCAGGTGCCTCTTGAGCCGCTCCCGCATGTGCTTGGGAAGGCATTGTCGCGGCCACCCGGTCCATGTGTCCCAGGTGGGAGGGTGTCCCCACATGTGTCCATGGGTAGGGCCACATGTCCCCTCCTTTGGGCGGCAGCTCTGGGGGCTGCCCAGCCGTGTGGAGTATCTCTCACCAAAAGGGGTATTGCTCCCGCTTGTCTACGGTACGACCGCCTCACCCTTGTGGTTTGAGTTGCAGGGCCACTCTGCCTGGCAGGTGACCCCCTTCTGGACTGTGTACCGGCTCGCCTGTCACCGGTTGCTTCCATGGCCCCGGGTGACGTTTGCCATGGTCCCCGATGCAGCCTGGCCGGGCTCGGACCAGTGGCCTTGGAGTACCGCTCCTGCCCCTGGCCCGGTGGGTCGGCCGGGTCGCCCCGGTGTGTCCAACCCATGGGGTGTTGGTTCTTTCCTGTCCCTCGTCCGCCCTATGTGTGCGCGATGTCCCGGGCCTCTTGGCTCCTGTTCACCGGTGCGCTCGCGCGGTTTGTTGAATCGTGTCTGCGGTGTCCTGGGCCACTTGGCTCCTGTTCAACGGTGTGCCTGCTCGGTGTGGTGCGTTGCGCATGCGGTGTCGCGGGCCCCTTGGCTCCCGTTCACCGGTGTGCCCGCTGAGTGTGTTGTGTTGCGTGTGTGGTGTCCTGGGCCACTTGGCTCCTGTTCGCCGGTGCGCCTGCTCCGTGTGTTGCTTTGCGTGCGCGGTGTCCTGGGTCACTTGGCTCCTGTTCACGGGTGTGCCTGCTCGGTCTTTTGTTTTGTTTGTGCGGTGTCCTGGACCACTTGGCTCCTGTTCACCGGTGTGCCCGCGTGGTTTTTTGTGTCGTGTCTGCGGTGTCCTGGCCCACTTGGCTCCTGTTCACCGGTGTGTTCGCTCGGTGTGTTGTGTTGCGTGTGTGGCGTCCTGGGCCCCTTGGCCCCCGCTCATGGGTGTGCCCGCTCGGTGTGTTGTGTTGCGTGTGCGGTGTCCTGGGCCACTTGGCTCCTGTTCACCGGTGCGCTCGCTCGGTGTGTTGCTGTGCGTGCGCGGTGTCCCGGGCCTCTTGGCTCTTGTTCACCGGTGTGCCAGGCCGTGGTGTCTCGTCCCCTTGTTGTCCTCGGTTCACGCGCGTGTGCGGTGTCCCGGCCCTCGTGGCGCCCGTTCACCGGTGTGCGCGCTGTGTGCGGTGCGCGTGTGCCATTGGTGGTTGTGTCCCTCTTCCTCCCCCCCTAATTTTCGTTTTTTTTGATGGAAAAAGAAAGAAAGACAGGGGCGCGCGTACACTGCAGGCACAGGCACGGGCAGCTGGTGCGGCGGTGCAATAGTGTTGTGTCCTCTGGCGTGTGTCGTCGGTGCTGTGGCGGCGGTCGCGGCCCAGGGGTGCGGCTCGCGCGTCCTGATGTACACGGGTATGGGCCAGGGTGGGTTTGGTTAGGTGTCTCTTTGCCTCTGGAGCTGGCTGGTTAGGCGGCTGTGTGGGCTGTGGGTTTGGGCTGTGGTTACGTTGTTCCCTCAGCGGGCCTGGTTAGGAGTCAAAGGTTAGCGGTTTCGGGGTGTGGCTCGGGTTTGATTTGTCCTTGGGTTTTGGCTCGGTTAGGCGGTTGCGAGGGTAGCGGGCCTGGGTTCAGTGCCTTTGGACGTAGTGCTGCCCGTCGTGGTGTGCGTTGGCGTCCTTCGGCGTCCGGTTTGTTTGGTGACTTCTGGGCGGGGCCTGGCGTGGCGCCCCGTGGTGGTGGTTTGCTGGGTAACGGGGTTATTTGGCGGCGGCGCTGGCCGGGGGGTCAGGCGCGTCGTTTTGTGTGGTGCGCAGGGCTCCTGGAGTACTCTGGGTGCCGCCGGTGTCGGTGCGCCGACGCTTGTGGGGTGGTGAGGGGGTGTGTGTGTGCGGGGCTGGGCTTTTGGTGATGTCCCACAGGCGGATGCCGTCTCGCTGTGTCTCCTGGAGGGTCTCCCGCAGGCGCCTGAGGACATACGGGTGGTCCTGGGGCGCGGGGAGGTTGCGGGGGTGGACTCCCAGGGGGTGGAGTGCATCCGCCAGCATGGCTTCCCATGCGGCCTGCGGCATCCATCCCCCCGCCGGCCGGAGGCGGCAGTTCTCCACCGACCCCTTGCGGGGCCGGTGGACCAGGCCCTCGAGGGAAAGCTCTCCCGGGGCCCACTTTCGCAGCTCCGAGAGCTGCGTGTGGGTCCAGCGCTGCCACCACTGTCCCTGGTCGGGGCCGCGGTCTTGGGCGGAGGAGTGGGCGTGGGTCGGTGTGACGGGGTCCTGGGGACTGGTGGCGGTGGCGGGCCTGGGGGATTCCTCGTAGTCCTGTACCGTGGGGGTGCGCGGGGAGTGGGGGCGCGCGCGGATGTGGACATGCGGGTGTGCGCGCACGGTCTCCGCCTTGGGGTTGGGCGGGGACTGGCGGTGGCGGCGGTAGCGGGGCGTGCGCTGTATGTGGGCTGTCATCGAGGGTTGGTAGGGGGGCGGGGACGCTGCTAGTGGACCCTTGCGTCGTTCTGGCCTGGTCGGGGGCGGTCCGTGGGCCTGGGGTGCGGGCTTTGAGAGGTGGCGGGACGAGGTGCGTCGTGCTTCAGCTGCGGCGCGCTCCGCTATGAAGGTGGTGGCGGCGGCGTCGGTGACGGTGGGGGGGCGCCGTGCTGGGTGCTGCTGCCTCGGGGCTGAATGTCATAGAGGAGGTCCTCGGGGGGTAGGGCTCGCGCTGCCGTCATGGCGCCGGGTTTAGGCTTGGGTTTGGGCTTGCCTGCGGGTTGAGGTCGTGGCACGCTGATGGGTTGGAGTGGCTATTTCGCGGCGGTCTTGGGTTTCGGCTGGGTCGCGGGTGCGGGCCTCGTCGGGGCTCGGACCTTGGTGGCGGCAGCATTGCTCGCGGTGGGGACGGGTTTGAGGGCCCGTTTGGGAGGTGTCCCCCGCGGCCTGGGGGGTGGAGTGCTGGATGAGGACGTGGTGGTGGTGGTGGATGAGGTGGTTGTGGTGGTGGAGGTTGTGGAGTCGGAGGCTGAGGAGAGGGCTGGGGGAGACGGCGGAGGGTCCTGGGCTTCGGGGGCGTAGGATGCTGGGTCCTGCAAGTAGCAAGAACAAGGGTGCGGGTTGGGGCACCGGGCGTGTGCGCGTGTTTTCCCTGGTGACCCGTGCGTGCTGGTGCTGGTCTGGCGGCTTTGTCTCGGCTGTGCGGGCACGTGGGTTACCCGGGGGCTGGCCATATCTGCTCCAGGACGTGCGGGTGTATTTGCTGGAGGTAGTCGAGGGTGCGGAAGAAGAATCGCTGGATGCCGGGCATGTGCTCCTCTGTGAGGTGGGGGTAGTTTTGGGTGGGGGTGTCTGGGCCCGGCCACAGGAGCGCCATGAGGCGGGCTGCCACCATGTATGGGCAGAGCTGTAGGGTGGTGGGGCCTGGGGGGGTGGGTCCCCTGCGGTTTGGGCGGGATTCCCTCTGCTGGGGGCGCAGCGTGACCCTCCAAAGCCACCGGTCCGTGGGGATCCCCCAGGTCCGTTGGGTCCACTTGGCGAGGCAATACATCGCCCTACCAAGGCTATGGCTGCTGCTGCGGATGGAGAGCAGCGTGTCCAAGGATTTGCGTTCCCGGTGGCCCAGATGTGGGGGTCGTCCGGCTCGTCCCCCCTGGCATACGTGTCGAGGCCTGGGTTGTGTGGGGGGGGGGCGTAGTCGGCGGGGAGGAGGGAGTCGGTGCCGTGCACCACCCAGTGGTCAGTTGGTGCGTGGTAGTGCGTGGTGGAGAGGGTGCAGTTCAGATTGTACATGAGAGTCATGTACGTGGAGGGGGCTGGCTGCCGGTCGTCGGGGGTGGGGATGTCCCCCGGGACGTGGTGCCGGAAGTTGCTCAGGGAGGCCATGCGGGCTACCCATGTTTCCCGCTCCCACTCTTTGGTGTTGTCGGGGGTGGCGCTGGGAGGGGGGTGGGCCATGTTGGGCTCGCGGTAGCGGGTGCAGCCCTGGGTGCTGTCCCGCTCTGGCACGGGGTGTCCAACTAGGTGTCGGCCCCAGTCGATGGGGGGCACCCAGATCCGGCTCCCCGCGGGGGGCGGGCTCTCGCCGTCTGGGGTGGCGCCTGGGGGGCGGTCGTGTCGGGCAACGTGGAGGAAGGCGTCGAAGATGAAGTCTCGGACGCCTTCCCCCAGGTTGGCCGCCTGGACCAGGGTGGTCGCCTGGATGCGCTGGGTGGTGCCGAAGGTGCAGAGGCACAGCACGTCCTGGTCCCCGAGTCCCCGGAGGTGCTGCCGTACCGCTGCGGGGTTGTGTAGGGCGTAGGGTTCGGCCGGTGCGGCGGCTGGTGGTGCGGGGTGTGATGGGGGGGGTTTAGTGGGTGGGGGGGGGTTGTCGTCGTTGTCGCGTGTGGGGTCCGGTGATGGTGTTTCTTGTGGCGGTCGCCGGAGGGGGGATTCGCGGTGGCATGTGTCGGCGGGGGCATCGACCTCAATTGGCTGGTGCTGGCTGCCGCGTGTTGCGTCCGTGGCCTGGTCTCGGGGGGGGGGCGGGGGGGGGGTGGTGTGGGGGTGGCACTGTTGGTGGTGGGGGGGGCGGTTGGTGGGTGTTGTGCTGGCTGGGGGTCTGGGCGTCCCTGTGGGTCGTGCGGGTGTTGTGTGTGTGCGCCGTGCGGTCCTTGCGGTTCTTGACTTGTTGTGGTGCCGAGGTGTGGGTGGGAGGCGGCCGCATGGGCGTCCGGGTGGGGCTGTGGTCTGTATGTAATGGGTGGCTGCTGGTGGATGGTGCTCGCTGGTATGGGGTGTGGGTGGGGGGGCTGCTGGTGGTGGTGGGGCGCTCCTACTAGGCCCTGGTGTTGCTGGTGTGCGTGTGCGGCTCCCCGCGGGTCCATGGGGGTGTACCGTGGCTCGTGTGTCGTGGGTCCGTGTAGTGGGGGCGGCGGGTGGTGCTGGACCGCGTTGGTCTCACCCCGCCACATCTTTGTTGTGCAACACAAGTGAACAGGTTTAAGCTTGGTCACTTAGCCTGTGACTGGGCTAATGCATTCCGCGATGTGTTAGTGAAGAGCCCTACGCCGGTAGCCGGCGAGACCAGCGGTGCACTACGGTAGGGTCATTGAAAAGGATTATCGAAAGGTATCGAAAGCCTACAGTAATGGGCTTCTACCCTCGCGCGGGTAGATAAGTACTTTCCCTGCAGTGGGATAGACCCCTTCTCTTGCGGTAGAGATAGATGACAGAGTTAAGCTCCAAGAAGATAGCCTGAATCCTGCAATTCAGTTGAGCGGAATTCATTCTTCATGTAGGCTCGCCGTAATTGGTCTTCCGGTAAGGTACAGAACACACTTTAACTACAATAGCATTTTTCGGAGATTTACTACTTCTACTTGTCTGAGACAACTTGCCAATGATACATTTCGCGTATGAGGCAGTGGCAACCCTCCAGTCATGTAGGATATCCGTTGGCTCGCACTAGAGCTGAACGGCGTTCCATGAAAGATCCGACCTTTCAACTTTTTTTCACTTATTACTTACCTACTTCGTTTCCAACCAACCCCAGGGGACCAACCCACCCCTACCCGTCAACCCAATCCCTACATTCACATACAATTCATTGCTTTTGTCATCTTTAGCACCTTGTCCAACCCATACATCTTCTTTCTCTGAATTTACATGATGAAAACACTTCTACATTTTCACTTCTTCGTGCAAATTATTTGCGTTGGTGATCTAAGTCATTTAGGACATTTCTACACAACTCAGTATTCCCGCTAGCTTCATTTCTTATTGAATTCCTGCCGGCTATGTCCCATTGAGGATCATGGTAGATAATGCTGTATGTAACGCAATAGGACCGCGATGCATTTTATGCTGCCGTGATGAAATATTGATTCTGTTGTACATGATTTCTAGGCATGTTAGGTAACTGACGTTTCAGCTTTGTTTTTAGAGATAGCCAGAAAGTATGAGTAAAAGGTTGCTAATGACGGACTATATCTTTCAACGTTTTTTTGGTTGAAGTATTAGTATAAATCCCCATACCCCCAGACAGATCAATCTCCATGGCCGGGATATGAAAGAGCAGATCCGGGTCTGATGATGTCTACTCATCGTGACTGCCCACCCCCCCCACACACTTTGAGACACCTTGTACCCGCTAAACTAATCAACAGTTAGTCATTGCTGATGCTGCCTCGCTTTCTCTGTCCATGTAATGCAGGCAACGGAACCCATTGCATCCAATAGGTACCCATGCATCCATTGCATTAGGTAGCCACATGTAACGCGTCCGTTGAGTGAGGTGGTATATCCTCTCTTTGGATGACGAAGACAAGCCTGTCAATAGACAGCTTGGGCAGAGCTTCAATTTCCAGTTTAACCCCACATGTTGCATTTCATTCTCAATTGTGATTGATTTTCCGTATAGCTCATTGTAACGAGCGGCGCGTAAACGCCGAAGAAATGGATAACTAACACGCCACACCCTCCGACTTGCACGCTTCCTCTTCCTTTGTCCTTCTCCATGTACCTCCCCACCCACCTTTGAGCCCATTAAGACACGCTTACTCTTGGATGTCGCAAAAAACAAAGAGTGCAAGACATAAAGAACAAGTAGCATAGCATGAATGCATTAAACAAACACGCCTACTCTTGGGCGTCGCAAAATACAAAGAGTCCGCAAACCAACGGTTAAGTAGCATATGCCGCCATGCAAGCAATAAGACACGCTTAATCTTGGGCGTCGCAAAAAACAAAGAGTCCAAGACACGAAGAATAAGTAGCATAGCATGAATGCATTAAACAAACACGCCTACTCTTGGGCGTCGCAAAATGCAAAGAGTCCACAAACCAACGCGTAAATAGCATACACCGCCATGCATGCATTAAGACACGCTTACTCTTGGGCGTTGCCAAAATCAAAGAGTCCAAGACAGGAAGAATAAGTCAGACGCCATAGGAAGCAATGTGTAAAGAAAAAGGTTTCCACAAAAACAAAGAGTCCGCAACGATGCGGCCACGGTATGGCACACGCGAGCACGCACCCACACCCACACCGCACACACCACGCAACACACCGAGCACGCGCGAGGTGAACAGGGGCCGGGAGGCCCAGGACACCGCACACGCAACACCGCACACCGGACACCACACACACCGCAACACACCGCGACACCGGAGAACACGAACCAAGTGTCCCAGGACACCACACGCACAACACAACACGCACCACACGAGCGTAAAAGGGCCAAACGGCACACGCATCACCACGCGCAGAGCGTGCACACCGGTGAACAGGAGCCGGGAGGCCCAGGGCACCGTACACACAACACCACACACAGAGCGTGCACACCGGTGAACACGAGCCAAAAGGCCCAGGACACCGCACACGCACCACCACACACAGAGCGTGCACACCGGCGAACGGGAGCCGGGAGGCCCAGGACGCCGTACACGCACAACCACACACAAAGCGTGCACACCGGTGAACAGGAGCCGGGAGGCCCAGGACACCGTACACGCACACAGAGCGTGCACACCGGTGAGCAGGAGCTGGGAGGCCCAGGACACCGTACACGCAACACCACACACAGAGCGTGCACACCGGTGAACAGGAGCCGGGAGGCCCAGGACGCCGTACGTGCGACACCACACACAGAGCGTACACACCGGTGAACAGGAGCCAGGAGGCCCAAGACACCGTACTCACAACACCACACGCAGAGCGTGCACACCGCTGAACGGGAGCCGGGAGGCCCAGGACACCGTACACGCAACACCACACGCAGAGCGTGCACACCGGTGAACAGGAGCCGGGAGGCCCAGGACACCGTACACACAGCACCACACGCGGAGCGTGCACACCGGTGAACAGGAGCCGGGAGGCCCAGGACACCGTACACGCAACACCACACACAGAGCGTGCACACCGGTGAACAGGAGCCGGGAGGCCCAGGACGCCGTACACGCAACACCACACACAGAGCGTGCACACCGGTGAACAGGAGCCGGGGGGCCCAGGACGCCGTACACACAACACCACACGCAGAGCGTGCACACCGGTGAACAGGAGCCGGGAGGCCCAGGACACCGTACACGCAACACCACACACAGAGCGTGCACGCCGGTGAACAGGAGCCGGGAGGCCCAGGACACCGTACACACAACACCACACGCAGGGCGTGCGCACCGGTGAACAGGAGCCAAGGAGCCCAGGACACCGTACACGCAACACCACACACAGGGCGTGCACACCGGTGAACAGGAGCCGGGAGGCCCAGGACGCCGTACACGCAACACCACACGCAGAGCGTGCACACCGGTGAACAGGAGCCAGGAGGCCCAGGACGCCGTACACGCAACACCACACGCAGAGCGTACGCACCGGTGAACAGGAGCCGGGAGGCCCAGGACACCGTACACACAACACCACACACAGGGCGTGCGCACCGGTGAACAGGAGCCTGGAGGCCCAGGACATCGTACGCGCAAAACCACGCACAGAGCGTGCACACCGGTGAACAGGAGCCGGAAGGCCCAGGACGCCGTACACGCAACACCACACACAGAGCGTGCACACCGGTGAACAGGAGCCGGGAGGCCCAGGACGCCGTACACGCAACACCACACGCAGAGCGTGCGCACCGGTGAACAGGAGCCGGGAGGCCCAGGACACCGTACACACAACACCACACGCAGGGCGTGCGCGCCTGTGAACAGGAGCCGGGAGGCCCAGGACACCGTACGCGCAACACCCCGCACAGAGCATGCGCACCGGAGAGCAGGAGCCAGGTAGCCCAGGACGCCGTACGCGCAACACCACACACAGAGAGTGCACACCGGTGAACAGGAGCCGGGAGGCCCAGGACACCGTACACGCAACACCACACACAGAGCGTGCACACCGGTGAACAGGAGCCGGGAGGCCCAGGACACCGTACACGCAACACCACACGCAGGGCGTGCACACCGGTGAACAGGAGCCGGGAGGCCCAGGACACCGTACACGCAACACCACACACAGAACGTGCACACCGGTGAACAGGGGCCGGGAGGCCCAGGACACCGTACACGCAACACCACACACAGAACGTGCACACCGGTGAACAGGAGCCGGGAGGCCCAGGACGCCGTACACGCAACACCACACGCAGAGCGTGCGCACCGGTGAACAGGAGCCGGGAGGCCCAGGACACCGTACACACAACACCACACGCAGAGCGTGCACACCGGTGAACAGGAGCCGGCAGGCCCAGGACACCGTACACACACCACCACACGCAGGGCGTGTGCACCGGTGAACAGGAGCCGGGAGGCCCAGGACACCGTACGCGCAACACCACGCACAGAACACAACACCACACACAGAGCGTGCACACCGGTGAACAGGAGCCAAGCGGCGCGGCACACCACACGAGCAACCCGCCCCCAAAACGAACCCAGCCCACGCCGCCCTGCAGGAAAGAAACACCATGTCAGACCACCAAGACCAACCGTCCGGCCAAGGCCAACCCAGCGGGTACGAAGAGGGTGGGCAGGCAGGGCAGGCCGGCGAGGGGGGACAGAGGGACAAGGCGGGGAAAGCGAGAGGAGGGGTCCGAACCCCCCCCCCCCCCAGGCGTGCACACACCCCACTGCCGCGCGCCGGGCCACAGCCGGGCGCCAACAGGGCCCACCATGGAGCCAAACGGGCCCGCCAGAGAGAGGGTGTGTCCCCGCGCCTGCGCAACAGCACGCCCGGGCAAGGAGCGGGCGCCACACACAGGCCAAGCAGGGCACACGCGCAGCACCGCACGCCAGCACGCACCACGGCACAAAAACACGACACCACCACGGCAAACACCCATACCCGACGACGAACGAGCCGCCAAGAACAAGTCCAAGCCCCGCAGTCCCCACAGCGCGACAGCCGCCGTCCGGATGAACGTGTGTGCGCCCGGCAGTGAACCCAGCCCCTGCCGGCTACGAACCAGCCGCCGTCCGGATGGACGTGTGTGCGCCCGGCAGTGAACCCAACCCCTGCCGGCTACGAACCAGCCGCCGTCCGGATGGACGTGTGTGCGCCCGGCGGTGAACCCACACCCTGCCGGCTACGAAACAGCCGCCGTCCGGACGGACGTGTGTGCGCCCGGCAGTGAACCCAGCCCCTGCCGGCTACGAAACAGCCGCCGTCCGGAGGGACGTGTGTGCGCCCGGCAGCGAACCCAGCCCCTGCCGGCTACGGAACAGCCGCCGTCCGGAGGGACGCGTCAGCACCCGGCGCCACCTGCCGGACGGGCTACCGGACCACCGGGCACGCGCCACCCGGAGGGGTGAGTGCTCAGTTATCACAAACCACACGCCCAACGGTACCACACCCAACACCACCCGCAATGACACACCATCACCACCACCATGCACGCCCACCCGCCACCCCACACCCAGGGCCCATCATCAGGGCTGCCCGCCGACACCACAACCACCAAGCAGTCCAGCCACAACCACCACCACCACCCGCCACCGGCCGCCCACAACACCACCAACAACACCCTCCCCCCCGGCAGCACTCACGACGCCGTCACCAAGCACACCACCATCCGCCCCGCACCACACCTGCCACACCCCCACACTCCACACCACCCACACCGGAAACCGCCAACACCGCCGTCCCACCCTTACCACCTGCAGCACCGTCACCATCGACGTCGCCAGCGGCACCACCATCACGCCCGACCGCACCGCGCGAACGACACGCCCACAACCAGCACCCAACCCCAAACACCCACAATGACACCACCCACGCCGACCAGACCCCACAACACCCACGCAACACACACGCCGGCCACGCTCCACCAGACAACACAAACCACCACACGCACGGCAACAGCGCACCCGACGCCCACAGACCCCCCGCAACCCGCGCCACGTACACACCAACACGCACACCCGCACCCAACCACGCCCACCAAACGCCGGGCGCACCGACCACCACGCGCATGGGCAACCGCCCAACGCCGGCACCGACTCCGCGGGCAGACAGGCAGACAAACCACCCCGTCGGCATCACCAACAGCACCAACACCCAAGCCACCACCTGCGGCACCAACGCCACCATCGCCCGTTGCACCAACGGCAAACCCCCCTCCGGCCCCCCACCACCCGTTCCCAACGCGTCGCCTACGGCACACACCGGCCTCACCGTCACCCAGTGCATCGCCCGCGTCACCCTCGCCATCGGCACCACCGACGACACCACCGCCCACAGCACCCCCGGCAACACCCTACGTAGGGACAGTACCAGCGGCGCCACCAACCGGCACACCACCTGCAACACCCACATCAACATCGCCACCACCCATGACATCACCCGCAGCGCCCTCACCATCAACGTCACCGGCAGCACCCTCACCGCCGGCATCACCAGTCGCGCCACCACCCACTGCACCACTTACAGCGACCACCAGAGCCGCAGGCCCCCCCAGCGCCCGCCCCGTCACCTATGACACCATCAGCGTCACCAACCCCGTCGCCGCCCGGCGCGTCACCCGAAGCACCCACGTCAACAACACAAAACCGTCTCGACGCCTACAGCACCCCCCTGTAGGCGTCACCAGCACCTCCTCCACCCATTGCATCGCCCACGGTGCCCCAGCCCGACCCACTACGCCTTCGGCGCACACATACCCAACACCCACACAAACCAACCACGCCCGCACTGCCCGCCGCCCCATCAGCCCACGCCATGAACACACCCGCACGCACGCCCACGCCCGGCCACGCCACCCAGACACTAACCAGGAGCCGCAGCCACCCACGCAAGCGCCACGCCACCAATGCCGCCAACCACCCGCCGTCAGCCCCCCCCCGGACCAGCGCCCTGGGAACCGGAAGCCTGGGGGCCGGCGCACACACAGGGAACCCAGAGCACAACAGCCACCCGACCCCCGTCCCCCACGACACCCACGCCAAAACCGGCGCCGACACCGGCACACACCCACACCCACGCACAGCACCCCAGCCACCCCCCCCCAAAAAAAAACAAAGCCAAACAAGCCAACGAAAAGAGAGGAGTAAGGGACAGGCAGAGGAAGGGGCCACGGGGGGAGCAGAAGACAAACACGCAAGCCCACACACGCGCGCCCCCCCCCCCCAGCCAACCCGACCCAGCATGTCCCGCACCCTCCCAGGAACCGCAAAGCCCAAGACCACCCCCCAGGCACCACCACAACAGACCACCATGAGGAGCCGCCGAGGACGACACACGACACACCGCCGCCAAACACACGGTCGACACCGACACAAGCCCCACCCCCACAACCCGCCGCACCCACCGCTGCGGCGCCCCAACACACAATGGTGCCCCCATGGATGCGGTACACCCAAAGAACCCCCTTCAGCCAGCCGACCAGAGACCACCATGGGACACACCAAGGGGATACCGCGGAATACCCACCCACAGTGAGGCCCCGACACCCGCTACCCGCCGGCAACCTACCACGGGCCCACCCCACACCCGAGCAAATAGCCCCCCCCCCCACCGTGGAAACGATACACCCCAGCCACACACCGCCACTCACCACCCACGGGCACCGCATCGGGGCCACAACACGCCCAACAAGCCGCGACACACCGACCCGCGGACCCCGCGAACGCAATACCCCGCACCACTGGGCCCACTCAACGGTGGGCCGACACCCCCAAGCACCACACGACCACACCCCCCTGGTTGCGACACTCCAGTCCCGCACACCCCGCCCCAGGGGACCCAAGGCCCCACGCCACACCGATCCCGCACGCCCCACGAACTGAAACACGCCAGGAGGACGATCAAGAGACCACGCGGGGCTGCCCCACACCGCCAGAGGACAAACCACGGGCGACAACCCACCCCAGCAGACCTGGACACGGTGCCCCCCGCCCCCCAACGGGAAGGCCACCACACAGCACAACACAACCATACCGCACCGCACCCCCCTCCCCCACCCGGGGGCACGGGACACCACAGCCCACCAACACAGGAACGAAGCCGCGCCCCGCCGACTCCGCACCCCACCCCACCGGCACCACCCCTGGAATCCCCGCACACCTCGCGCCAGCTCAACACCCACCACCGGCCACAACCCGAACCGCACACAGGGGCAACAGCGCCGGCCAGGACAGCCACTAGCGTGCAGCCACACACCACAACCACGCCAAACGGCGCGCCTCCCCCGGCGCACGACCCCGCACCGGCCGCCGCACGTGCCCCGGACACCAGCATCACACGCCCGCCGTGCCATGAAGCAGCACCCCAACACGTGAACACGCACGATGACCCCATGGCCCTGGACATCGACAGCCTGCTAGAACTGGAACTCCAACACACGGAGGACACGGGGCATCATATGCACCTCACCCCGCCGGAGCTCGAGCCCGCAGCAAGCGGCCCCGCGGACCCCAGCCCGCATAATGCCCCCCCGCCCCCCCCCCCCCCCGCGAGCGGGCGCCCTGGACGCACCTGTCCAACGCCCTGCGGCGCCACCACCCCACCCACGAAGCCAGCAACGGGCCCGCCGAGTACCGGGCGTCCCTCGAGCACGACCTGCCCGACGTCACGGGGCCGGGGCTCTACATGTACACCACCCCTCCCCCCCCCCTCCAGGCACCCCCACACAAGAATGGGAGGACGAGTACGCCGTCGCCGTCACCGACATGACGGCATACGTGGAAAGCGTGGAGGACCCGGAGCAAGACACCGTCCTCAGCCTCCTCGCCTACCACAGCTGGAGATGGGGCCACCAGGTCACCCTCCACTGACCCCAGGACGGGCCCCTCCAGTGGTCCCCAGAGCAAACGGCGAAGTGGGACATCGTCCTCCATCTCACCCCCGAGGGCTTCTACATCCTCACGCACAGCAGATTACCCGACGCCACACCCAATGCACAGGCGCTGCCGCTGGCCCAGCCCCGGGAAGACGACGCAGACGCACCCCCCCCGGAGGAATGTAATTGGGACCCCCCCACAGCCACCACCGAACGCATGCCGCACCGGCTCACCAAACGTCACCTCCCCCACGACTACCATGCCACCAACGACTCGCGGGGACGCTGCACACTGCCCCTGCAGTGGGCATCACCCGAAGGCACCTTCACGTGGGGGGAAATCCTCCCCGGCACCGTGGCGCTCACGTACCCGTGGCTCCGGGACGCGGAGACGCACGCGCAGCCCCCCGGCACACACCTCCTCCTCACCCTGGAGGGAGAGGCCGCCGTCGAAAACGTCCACACAGCGGAGGGAGAGGACTACGTGACGGCGAACGCAGACACCGCAGTGTGGCTACACGCTCACGAGCACACCACACCCCCCACCGTAGTACCGGGGTCACACCCCTGGCACGTGGTCATCGTGCGACTGCCCACAGGAGCAGACGCAGGAAGCGCCCAACAGGGATCGGCGGACAGGTGGGCACACGTGTGCGCCTCCCTGCACGAAGGGCTGCACAGACCCTCCCTCACCAGTCACACCCTCGAGCCGGCCCCCACCACGGCCGAATCCCACACCGGGGCGGCCCCCCCCACCGGAGTCCGGGCCTACACGCGCACCCTCGACCGCGAGGCAGCGGAAGCCCTCAAAACCGCCATCTCCAACCACCAAGGCCTCGTGCACACCCCCCGCGATAACACACAAAAGGGCTACACCCTATGGTGGCACCACCCAGCACCAGAAGGGGGCCTGCAGCCACCGGCAGACCAGCCTGGCATCGGCCCAGACCTCACGGCGATCGCCCGCGCCGTCGCCGCCATGGCCGAGCAAGTTGGGGCGCCACCCCAGTGGGCACCGTCCATCATCAAGGAAACGGCGGCATGCCACAACCCAGCTTTCACACACTTCCGGGGACGCCCCATTCATCCCACCCTACCGGACCTCGACCTCCCCGCCCACGATGCGTGGGCAGTCCACATCCTCGTGCCCCACGACACCGCGCCCAAAACGGGGGACGCGACGGCACGCATCACCAAACAACTTCCCAATACCGCACTCCACTACGACATACCAACGCCAAACGTCATCGTCACCCACAACACGGGTCGCGACCACTACTACCTCCAGGCCACGCATGAGCGCTCCCCCGTCACCATATACACCTTCACCACCTACCCTGGCCTCCAGCCACCGCAACACCACCCGCGCCCGGCATGGAAGCATCCCCTACACGTCGCCCCGACCCCGCGCAAAGGGCCCACCCACCACGCGCCCCCTCCCGCGGACAGCACCGCCCTCCACACCGCCCGCAGAAGGGCCGCGGCACACCACCGAAACCACCTGCTCCCACGCATTAACGCTGGACCCGGCACCGTCACCGAGGCCACCCACAAAAGCACCTTGAACCTACTGGCTCGCAAACTACGCCCCAAAATGGCACTGGAGGACAAGCTCTGGATATACTATGGCGAAAGCCGCACGGCACGAGTGGCGGACCTCCGCAACATCATCCCCCGCCACATCCAGCGCGCGGTAGGGCCCTTCACCGTGTACGCGGTACCGCACCCCATAACAGCCCCATGCACCCACTGCAACCCTCGGTGCGCACTGCCATGCGCAGGCGCTCTGCAGCAACCCCTGCCCACCCCTACCTACAGGAGGGGCATATTCCTCGGCACGATACCCGGGGACCCACACCCCTACCTCCTGCCCGCAGCGGACCGCCACCACGCCATACCGCTACACCTTGTCGAGCACCTGGCGATGGGACCATCCCCCTTCCAGAAGCGCCCCCCCCACAACCCATCCGACGGACGCCCGCCAGATGAGCCGACGCACGCCACACCTGGACCCAAACGCGCCATCGCACTCCTCACCCTAAAGGCGGAAGCCACCATCCCCCGAGACCTGGAGGGGGAAACCCACCTCATGGTGGAAGGGCTGACGGAACACGTCCTGATCGCAGCCATGTACACCACGGCGTCCGACTCCCGCCTCTGGGAGGACCGCCCCTCCCCACCTCTAGCCCAAGCAGCGCAGGACGCCCCCGACGCGGGCCCCACCGCCGAGGACATCCACCAAAACCTCAACATGCGAGCACCCCCGAAGACCCACCCTGCGGTCCGCCCCATCCAGCACGTCAGCTGGGACGCCATGGACGCCCCCCCGACCACCACGGAGGTCCACATCCTCAAACACCGGGACACCTGGTGGACGGTGGAATGGGACGACCACGGCAAGGTCCGACGGGCAACGGCACACGCCCCCGACGATGAAGTCCCGCCCCCACCACGCGGAGGGGACCGCTTGCAACTCGCCGCACGCATCCCCCACGCCTCAGAGGCAGCCTGGGAAGCGCTGCACTACGCCCTCTACTGGGCGCAGGGGGCGCCAGAAGGCGCCCTCCCCCCGGAACGCACCCCAGCGTGGACACGCCACGCCACCCGCTACACGGCCCACATGCGCCGACACGGGGCAGGCACCGGGCACCGGCTCCTCACCTGGCCCACGGACCCGCCTGACGCCCTGCAGGAGGCCGAGGCAGTGCTTGGCCTCATGACCAAGCAAGTGTTCCAACTGAAGCACCCCGTCCCCACGTCCAAGCGCGACGTCCCAGCCGCCCGCGAACACCCCGTGTTTGCACCGGGCCACGCACCCGTACAGCAGCCCCAGGGCGCACCTCCCCAACGGGGACAACCCGCTGCCCGGCGCCGCCAAGGTGCGCAGAAGCGCAAGGCCCCCACACAGGCCAAACCCGCGCCAAAGCCAAGGGCCAAGCCGAAGAGCTGGACCAAAGAGGAAGCCGCTGCCCTGTATCCCGAATACGGCATCGGCACCCGGGTGCAGCTGCCCTTCGAGTACCCCACGGCCGCAGGCCCCTCCAAGTGGATATGGGCCGCAGGGGAGGTCAAGCACCGGTACCTCGTCACCGGGGACCACCAGGGGTTCAAGATCCACGTCAAGTGGGACCCGGCCACCCCGAAGGACAAGAAGCTGGGGCGCACCATCGAACTCTGGCGAGACCGAACCGGTCGTGAGATGGTCCCCATGCAGCTGTGCACCCCCGACACGGAGCACCTCACCGGCACCGAGTACACGGGCGAAGTCCACAATGCATGGGCCCTACCCCAGCCCCAGAAGCGGAACCGCAGGGCACCCGCAGCTCAGGGCGTCATCGACCTCCTCAACGCCTGACGGGGCCAGGGCCGGACACGGCCCGCCCCCCCCACTACCGGTCCCCAGAAACCGGCGCCTGCGGAAGCCCACGCCCGCAACAACATCCTCAACGAGCCCGCGGTCACCTACGACCCCACCAAGGCCGCCACACTGCAAGCCATGCCCGGGCCGCACCTTCAAGGCGCAGACCTCCTGGGGTTCCTGGAGCAAGCCCTCTGCAGAGCGGACCAACCCGAACCAGCACCGATCCTGGACCCGGAGGGGAACAAATATCACGCCCACTGGGAACGGGGGGTACCCCTCTACCACAAGACGTCGGTCACGGTACATGCCCACCCCGACCTCGGAGTGGATGGTCGCCTCGGGGCGTACAAGTGCGTGGGGCCCGGATGGCAGCTAAACGTGCTACTCACGCACGTCCCATTCGGGGAGGAGACCAAGGACTTCCTGGACACCCTGAGCCTGGCGTACCGCCGACTCTCCCTCCTGGCACCAGCCATCATCATAGGCGACCTAAACGCCGCCCCCACCGACGACGACCGCACCGGCCCACCCACAGCCACCGACACAGCTGTCCGGGACGCCATGCACCAACTGGGCCTCACCGACCTCACGGCAGGACTCACCGGCACACCCTCCCATTACCCCGGCCAAGCCGGCACCCACCCATCCCGCATGGACACGTGCTACGGGGACCCAACCACAGTGCGTGTCCACGAAGCAGCCTACGGGGACCTCCCGCCCACAGGCACGGGCCACCGGCCCCTCTACATCGACCTCATCATCCCCAACCTACCCCTACCCGCGGCCACCCTGCCAGACGACACCCTCCCACCCACACTGCAGTTCCCGGCCGAGGACGACCACGGCGCCTGGCACAGGTATAACAGGGCCCTACACGCCATCCTGCGCCGCCCGGGTGTACCGACACTCACCACCGCCATGCGCCGGGCGGCACAAGCATGCGGCATGGAGCGTGACACCAACCACACGGGAGCACCACCAGACCTCACCCTCCAGCAACTCGTCCATGACATCTGGACCACGAAAGGGGAACTCGCCACCCTGCTACGCCCCAGCACACCGGAGGCACGAGACCGGGACGCCCACCTCCGTGCGCTCCTCACCACCCGCCGCCACCAACTCCAGGAATGGCACGCCCACCGCATAGCGGCCGCAGCCCAAGAACGCGAAAGATACGGCAGAAACGACACGCCGTACAAGTCCCTACTGTACGTCAGCCGCATCCTGGAGGACACGGGGCGCCGTACCATCCACGCGGTACGCACCCCCGAAGGAGGCCTCACCAATGACCCCAACGCCGTCCTCCAGGCAGTCCTGGACAGCTTCCAGGGACAACACGGGGACGCCCTCCCCGAGCTCGACCCCCACACCAGAAACACCATCCGCGAGCATGTGCCCAGGGTCTTCAACCGGGAACAGCGGCGCGCCATCGAACACGACCCCTTCAGCATCTCAGAACTGCAACGCGCCCTAGACCGCCTGAAGAAGGGGGTTGTGCCCGGCGTCGACGGTTTGCCGGCCGAAGCGTACCAACGTCTCACCCTGCCCATCAAATGCCGCCTGACAGCCCGCCTGTGGGACATCGTCACGGGCGCCACGCCCATCCCCCCTGAGTGGGCCAACCTGGTCCACCCCCTCTACAAAAAGGGGGACTGGGCGCAGCCGGGGAACTGGCGGCCCATAGTCTGCGCCACCACCGAGGTCAAGCTGGTGTGGACGCTCATCCTAGGCCGCATCGCGCCAGCGGTCTTCGCCCACGTGCCCGCCAGCATGTGGGGAGCCATGGCCGGCAGATCCCCCCACGAGGCCATCTTCCTCCAGGACACCGCACTGGACATGAACCCCTACGAGATGATCATCGCCTCCCTCGATGTCCAAGGCGCGTTCCCCCACGCCCCACACCGGCTTCTCACGGAGGTATGGGATGCCATGGGCCTCCCATTCCTATCCTTCATGACCGGGTACATCCAGACCCGACTCTACGCCGTCATCACGGCCGCAGGCCTCACCCCCTGGACCGGCACAGACAGCGGGGGCCCCCAGGGAGGCGCCGAAGGCCCCTTCCTCTACCTCCTCGTCACCCTGCCACTGGCATTCGAGCTAGCACGGGTATACCCGGGGTACACCCCATACCCGCTACGGTCCCCCGTCATCAACTTTGCAGATGACAACCTCCTAACTACGGCCACCCGCCACCGCCACCCTGAGAACGCAGGGCTACCAACGACCACCAAACAAGCGTCCGCCATTCTCCAGCTCAGCACAACCTACCTGGACGCCCACCAGCTCCTAGTGCCGCCCCGCAAATCGGTCGGGCTGGCCGACGCCAAGACCATCCGGAAAGGCGATCCCCTACACCTGGAAGACACCACAGTCCACTTGGGAGTCACACAGGCCACGCGGCACCACCACATCACACTCCCAAGCAAGCTAAAAGAGCGCCTCGCCCGGCTACCTCAAATTGCCAGGGGGGACCTCCTGTCTACGCAGGGCCTGGCGTACTTCATGGAAGCAGTGCTCAACGCGGCCATCGGGTACCAAGCCCTGCACCTCCCACGCCCCCAAGACGCACTACGCCACGCTCGACAGCAAGTGACGAAGGCATGGGCGCAACACGGAGGCTGGCCCACGTCTTTCCCCAAAAAGGCCAGGATGGCCCACTGGCGCTACTACGGAGACAATACGGGCGCCCTGGTCGACATGGCCTATGCCAAACACGCAGCACACCTCCTAGACAGGGTAACACACAACCACCAACCAGAAGTTCGCGAGGCGGCAGCCATACGCATAAAAGAAGCGACAATGGCCCGCAACACCTGCCCCCGGTGGATACTGGCGCAACACGGCGTCTCCACCCCCGTGGGCACTGGCATCTTGGCCCAGCTACAACTCCTCCTACCGCACCACACACACGCCATCCTGACAAACCACCACTGCGATCAACAGGGGCCACTCCTGGCCACACACACCGACATCCACCGACGCCCGGCAGGCGAGGTGGACACCCTGCGCCTCGTAGGGGCCACCATCACCATAGTGTATATCACCCTAACACAGATGAAGATCATGACCCAATGCGACGCCCACCACGCCCCGTTCCTTTCCGACTAACAATGGCCAGCACGCCACGTCTTCCAAGCGTACCTCCGCGCATGTGCTACGAAGGCAGGGCGCGACATGCCGGGGCCCAAGGACATCGACACGGCGTACACAGCCTTCCAGCGCCAGCACCCCCCGCCCCGCCCGAGCGAGCACGAGACTCCCAACGACGGCGGCACGATGCAGGGGGAGCCCACCCCGTCAGCCGAAGGCTGGACACCACCCACCATCCTGCTACTAGCACCAAACGGCCACAAACATGCTACCCGCACTGTCCAGCGACACCATGCCCCCTGGTCCATCCCCAAACACAATGCACCGGAGACCGATGTACCACCAGTCAGACACAGTGACCAGGGCATACCACGCACGTGCTGGCACTGCGGCCCGGCAGCCCTCGACACTCCGTGGCCCCTGCTGCACCTCATCTCCACCCACTACCGCACCCCCACCGCCGCCGCCACCGCCGACCAGCAGGCATGGCTCTCCCTCTGGTTTCACACGGTACCCCCAGACCACCCGGCGCACGTAGCCTGGACCCGAACACCCACGGTGACATGGACGTTCACCAACGAGCGGGCAGACCCGGACAGCGTAGCCATGGAGTACGATCGCTGCGACCCACACCGCGCAGGACCTCAGCAGGCACCCATGCGCCCCCTACAGCACAAATGCCCCACCCTCCGCGGCGACAAAGACGACAAGGAGCGGCGACAGACCATCACGTGCCAGAAGTTCCACCCCAATACGGGATACCTCTTCCACCTGATGTACGCGTATATCACCCAGGGACGCCTAGACAGGGGCCTCCTCCGCCTCACCCCACGAGCCCAGGCCATCATCACCCAGGGAATAGGCGTCTATGCAGCGCCACTACTGCAACCCACGCAAATCACCGCCAGAACCGCCCAGGGGAACCCCATCTACGTCTATCACCCCACAGCAATCGCCCGCCTACCCATACCCAGCGACACCGACATCATCTACTTCACTGACGCATCCGGCACCCAGCAACGCACCCCCACGGTCGGTTGCGCCTCCGTGCGCATCACCCGGCACGCGGACGGCCTCCACGTGGAACACCACACCGGGGCCACCATCTTTGGGGCGTCCTCCCACGGCGAACTGCGCACCATGGCAGACGCCGTCACCGCCACACCGCCACCCACGACGATCCGGCCCCGCAACATCTGGGTAGTCGTGGACGCCACGGTCGACATCCACCTCACCAGGCGCCTTGCGGACCTGCCCCTCCACAAAGCACTCGAGTCCGGCCTCACCACACAAGCGTTGGGACTATCGATGGCCTTCAAGGGCATGCACCCCCAGGACACCCTACACATCGTCAAGCAGGAGTCACACCGCTACGCATACGGCAATGGACGCGCAGACACGCAGGCCGAACACCAGAACACCAACCACATCCCAGGGCTCGAACGCGTGCGACAGGACACCCCACACCACAGCCACCTGCAGCACCTGCCCCCGATACCCCCGGCCACACAGCCCCCCCAATGGATGCCCGAGGACACGCCGTACACGGATGGAGACAAGCAGTCACACTACCCCACACCCATCCAGCAACTGGCCACCACACTGGGCCACCCAGCGAACACCGAACTCCTCCGACGCCTCGAAGACTCCGTCCACACCCCCCTCTACTACTCCGCCCTGCGCCCGGATAGCCTCCCAGCACACCTACAAAAGCCCCGACTCCAACTCGCCCTCGAACAACTTCCCCTCCTCACCCGATACCACCGATGGTATACACGCCGCTCGATCCACGTCCCCGCAGGACACACCAAATGCATCTGCGGCCACGCGGAAGAAGAAACATGGGACCACTTCAAGGCGTGCCCCCTGTACAGAGGACTGGACACCCTCAGAGACTGGAACCCAACCCACACCATCGCACAGCACGCCGGATGGCTGGCGCAGTCCCCGGCGACCCAGCAACTCACCACCGTCCTCAAGCAGACGGAGGTGCTCGAGGCAGTCCGCAGGGGACTCGTCCCCACTGCCGTCTACACCTTGCTACGCACCCACGCGGAGGACCCCCAGGCCACGGCGGCGCACATGCAGCGGACGGCCGTTGCCAAGACGGCGGAGCAGCTCACATACCGCACCCACAAATACCTGCAGCATGCGGCAACCCTGCCCCCAACAGACCAAGCCCATCTCCTCAAACTCCTGTTCTACCAACCATGAGAACCTACCCCGTGATATACCAACACGGAACCCCCACCACGTCTACACACCGTCCACCGAGCACAGCACTGGCACAGCACACACGGTCACCACAGGCACCGCACACACTCCCACCAGCATGCGCGTGCCGCCAGCCCCCATCCCCCCACGCCGCCGTCCGTCCACAGGTACCACCAACCACCAGCCACCGGATGTCCCCTCTGCGTTCGCCAGCGGCTACCACAGACAGCCCTGCCCAGCAACCCAGACCACTGGGTCTGCCTGGGAGCCGCGCACCGCCTCACCCACTGCCCCCACTGCGGGGACCTCAACCCCCGCCACCGCGAGCGGCCCGCGGCCCCAGACGCACCCCCCCCCGCCAGCCACCCCAGCTTCTTCGGGTTCCTCACCGACACCCTCCGGGACCAACTGGAAGGGTACTACGTGGCGGACGCGGCGGACCACGCATGGACCATAGCCGTGGCCACGGGCAACACACCCCTGCCCCCCCACAGCCCATCCCTACGCCACAGCGGAGGCGGCTTGAACGTGGCGGCCCGCCACATCCTCCTCGCCCTATACCTCCACCACCGAGACCTACACCTCCCAGACCCACAACTCACGGCCCCCCAAGCAGCAGCCCTGACGCCGGAAGCGTGGGCCGACACGGCACCAGAGGAGATAGCAGCCTACCTCCGAATCACTTGTCGCCGGTTCAAACACGCCCTCGGCCGACGGAAGGGAACACCTTACCCACTCAGCGCACTCCTCTACCCGGCACACCACCCCCACCCCGCACAACAGAAGCCCCCGGAGGGCTGGGCGTCTTTTCCGGACGCCAACCTGGCCGCCCCCGACGAGGCCACTGCCACGCGGATGGGCCTCACGGACCAGGAAACCTACGTCAGAGGCCCCAAGACGAGCCTCCAAGAGGCACACCGCTGGCACGCCCGCTCCCCGTCGCCCGCACGGGGACAGGGGGGTTCACCCACCCCCGACACCCACCAGGCCAAGAAGACCAAGACAGGTCAGGGGGCCCGCCAACGCGCCCGCCAGCAGGGCGCGACGCCCTGACCAAGGCCCGGGTCCAGCCACACCGCACCGCCCCACGCCCAGACCCCCGGGGCACACCAACAACACCGCCACCGCCAGCGCCCACCACCGACACCGTACCGCAGCACCCAAACCCTGCAGCCGAGTCAGCCACCGCCGCCCACACACGTCCACACCATGCCAGGACCACCGTACACGCAGAGCCAGGGGACATGGCACCACCAACACCACCACCACGCCCCCGTCCCTCCCAACCCCTACCCCCTAATGCCCCCATGCAACAGCGACCCCCACCAGCTACATCCCCACCACGCCCCAGCACAACCAGGCCCCGCTAACCACCCACCCCACATAGCGCACATCACCGCACCACACCATCACGTATTCCACCACCACCAGCCCCTGCCACCACACCCACCAACGCCGGGGTACCACACACAACCGGCACACCCTCCACACCACCACCACGCGGTCCAGCACCACCCGCCGCCCCCGCTACACGGGCCCACGACATACGAGCCACGGTACACCCCCATGGACCCGCGAGGAGACGCGCACGCACACCAGCAACACCAGGGCCTAGTAGGAGCGCCCCACCACCACCAACAGCCCCCCCACCCACACCCCATACCAGCGAGCACCATCCACCAGCAGCCACCCATCACATACGGACCACAGCCCCACCCGGGGGCTCATGCGGCCGCCTCCCACCCGCACCCCGGCACCACAACCAGTCAAGAACCGCAAGGGCCACACGGCGCACACACGCAACACCCACACGACCCACAGGGACGCCCGGACCCCCAGCCAGCACAACACCCACCCCCGCCCCCCCCCACCCCACCACCACCAGCAGCCCCCCCACCCACACCCCAAACCGCCGAGCACCATCCACCAGCAGCCACCCATTACATACGGACCACAGCCCCACCTGGACGCTCATGCGGCCGCCTCCCACCCACAGCCCGGCACCACAACCAGTCAAGAACCGCAAGGGCCGCACGGCGCACACACGCAACACCCACACGACCCACAGGGACGCCCAGACCCCCAGCCAGCACAACACCCAACCCCGCCCCCCCCACCACCAACAGCGCAACCCCCACACCACCCCCCCCCCGCCCCCCCCCCCCGAGACCAGGCCACGGACACAACACGCGGCAGCCAGCACCAGCCAATTGACGTCGATACCCCCGCCGACACACGCCACCGCGAATCCCCCCTCCCGCGACCGCCACAAGAGACCCCATCACCGGACCCCACGCGCGACAACGACGACCACCCCCCCCCAACCCACACCACCCCCCCCATCACACCCCGCACCACCAGTCGCCGCACCGGCCGAACCCTACGCCCTACACAACCCCGCAGCGGTACGGCAGCACCTCCGGGGACTCGGGGAACAGGACGTCGTGCTGTACCTCCGCACCTCCGGCACCAGCACCCCCATCCGGGCGGCCACCCTGGTCCAGGCAGCGACCCTGGGGGAAGGCGTCAGAGACTTCCTCTTCGACGCCTTCCTCCACGTCGCCCGACACGAGTGCCCCCCACGCGCCACCCCAGACGGCGAGAGCCCGCCCCCTACGGGGAGCCGGATCTGGGTGCCCCCCATCGACTGGGGGCGACACCTGGTCGGACACCCCGTGCCGGGGCGGGTGGACACCAAGGGCCGCACCCGCTACCACGAGCCCGACATGGCCCACCCCCCACCCGACGCCACCCCCGACAGCACCAAAAAGTGGGAGCGGAAAACACGGGTAGCCCTGATGGCCTCCCTGAGCAACTTCCGGCACCACGTCCCGGGGGACATCCCCACCCCCGACGAGCAGCAGCCAGCCCCCTCCACGTACATGACCCTCATGTAGAATCTGCACTACACCCTCTCCACCACCACCTACGACGCACCCACAGACCACTGGGTGGTACACGGCACCGACTCCCTCCTCCCCGCCGACTACACCCCCCCCCCCACACACAACCCAGGCCCCGACACGTACGCCAGGGGGGACGACCCGGACGATCCCCACATCTGGGGCACATGGGAACCCAAATCCCTGGACACGCTGCTCTCCATCCGCAGCGGCTACCAGGGCCTTGGTAGGGCGATGTATTGCCTCGCCAAGTGGACCCAACGGACCTGGGGGATCCCCACGGACCGATGGGTGTGGGTGGTCACGCTGCGCCCCCAGCAGAGGGAAGCCCACCCAAACCGCAGGGGACCCACCCCCCCACGCCCCACCACCCTACAACTATGCCCGTACATGGTGGCAGCCCGCCTCATGACGCTGCTGTGGCCGGGCCCCCACACCCCCACCCAAAACTACCCCCACCTCACAGAGGAGGACATGCCCGGCATCCAGCGATGCTTCTTCCAGACCCTCGACTACCTCCAGCAAACACACCCGCACGTCCTGGAGCAGATATGGCCATCCCCCGGGTAACCCACGTGCCCGCGCAGCCGAGACAACGCCGCCACGCCAGCACCAGCACGCACGGATCACCAGGGAAAACGCGCGCACACGCCCGATGCCCGAACCTGCACCCTCGTTCTCGCTACTTACAGGACCCAGCATCATACGCCCGCCCCCGAAGCCCAGGACCCTCCGCCGTCTCCCACAGCCCTCTCCTCAGCCTCCGACTCCACAACCTCCACCACCACGACCACCTCATCCACCACCACCACCACGTCCTCATCCAGCACTCCACCCCCCCGGGCCGCGGGGGGGACCTCCCAACCGGGCCTCCAAACCCGCCCCCACCGCGAGCAGCCCCGCCGCCGCCAAGGCCCACGCCCCGACGAAGCCCACACCCACGACCCAGCCGAAGCCCAAGCGGCCACCCAAACCCGTCAGCACGCCCGCGGCCAAGCCCAAACCCAAGCCCAAACCCGGCGCCACGACGGCAGCGCGAGCCCGGCCCCCCGAGGATGTCCTCTACGACATCCGGCCTCAGCCGTCCCAGGCCCGAAGGCAGCAGCGCCCAGCGCTGCGCCCCCCCACCGTCACCGACGCCACCGCCACCACCTTCATGGCGGAGCGCGCCGCGGCCAAAGCGCGACGCACCTCGTCCCGCCACCTCTCAAAGCCCGCACCCCAGGCCCACGGACCGCTCCCAACCAAGCCAGAACGACGCCAGGGTCCACCAGCAGCGTCCCCGCCCCCCTACCGGCCCTCGATGATAGCCCACATGCAACGCATGCCCCACTACCGCCGCCGCCGCGAATCCCCGCCAAACCCCGAGGCAGAGACCGTACGCGCACACCCGCGGGTCCACATCCGCGTGCACCCCCACTCCCCACGCACCCCCACGGAACAGGACTACGAGGAATCCCCCAGGCCAGCCACCGCCGCCGGTCCCGGCGACCCCGTCACACCCACCCACGCCCACTCCTCCGCCCAAGACCGCAGGCCCGCCCAGGAACAGTGGTGGCAGCGCTGGACCCACACGCAGCTCTGGGAGCTGCGGAAGTGGGCCCGGGGAGAGCCCTCCCTCGAGGGCCTGGTCCATGGGCCCCGCAAGGGGTTGGTGGAGAGCTGCCGCCTCCGGCCGGCGGGGGGGTGGATGCCGCAGGCCGCATGGGAAGCCATGCTGGCCGATGCGCTCCACCCCCTGGGAGTCCACCTGCGCAACCTCCCCGCGCCCCAGGACCACCCGTATGTCCTCAGGCGCCTGCGGGAGACCCTCCAGGAAACGCAGCGAGACGGCATCCGCCTGTGGGACATCACCAAAAGCCCAGCCCCGCACGCACACACCCCCTCACCACCCCACAAGCATCGGCGCACCGACACCGGCGGCACCCACAGCACCCCAGGAGCCCTGCGCGCCACACAACACCACGCGCCTGACCCCCCAGCCAGCGGCGCCGCCATCTAACCCCGTTACCCAGCAAACCACCACCACGGGGCGCCACGCCAGGCCCCGCCCAGAAGTCGCCAAAAGAACCGGACGCCGAAGGAAGCCAACGCACACGACAACGAGCACCACTACGCCCAAAGGCGCAGAACCCAGGCCCGCTACCGTGGGCTCCTCTCCACCCTCAGCACGACACACACGTCGCTGGCGTCACTCCTCCGCCGTGCCCCCTCCCACGCCACCCCCCCTGGCCCCCCCCCTCCCGCCGCACGTCCCCACGCCGCCCAGCACCCAGCCCCACACACTGCGCCACAGCATCGCCCTAGTCCGGCTCCTCCACCATCGCGCCAGTTGGCACCTCACAGTAGACCGCCGTCCTGTGGTCCCGCTCCCCCCGGCACCGCTCCTGGGGCCGCACCCGGCCCACGTCGTGTTCGCCCCCACGTCGCGGGCCGCGGACATCCTCCCGCTTCTCGCCACCACCCCTCCGAGGCATCGCATACTGCTTGCCGCCAACCTCTCGGTCCTCAGTGAGGTCCTCATCGGGCACGCCGACGCCCTGCACGTGCGCCCGCTGCTGCCCAACCTGCACGCTGCGTACGCCCCCAGCACGCCCGCCTACCCCCCCGTGTGGGACTCCCAGTGAGGCCACCGGCCACCGGCCAGCCCGCACGCACCACCCCGCACCCGCCTCGGGCGCACGACCCCGTGGACGCCGCTACCCACACGCCCGGCCCCGCGCAACCGCCTAACCGAGCCAGAACCCAAGCACAAATCAAACCCGAGCCACACCCCGAAACCGCTAACCCTTGACTCCTAGCCAAGCCCGCCGAGGGAACAACGTAACCACAGCCCACACCCACAGCCCACACAGCCGCCTAACCAGCCAGCTCCAGAAGCAAAGAGACACCTCACCAAACCCACCCTGACCCAAGCCCGTGTACATCAGGACGCGCGAGCCGCACCCCTGGGGCGCGACCGCCGCCACAGCACCGACGACACACGCCAGAGGACACAACAGCGAAGCAAGGCTGGATTACATCTTTGCGTCCCCTCGCCTAGTGTCGCACTTTCCCCTTCTGGATGCGTCGGTCCTCACGGACTACACCATCTCTGACCACCACCCAGTGGTTGCGGTCTTCCAGTGCCCCCCCTCGATCCTTCTGTCTCAGCCCCCCCTCTCCCCTTGCATTTTTCGGAAGCTTTCTAGTGACGAAAAGCAACAATTCTCCAACAGCATACGGCTCATCTCCGACTGGTGCCGGGACCTCCAGGACGCCCCTGCCAAGGCCCCATTGGAAGAGGTCATCGCCGCCACTGATTCTCTCCTTATGCAGGTTGGGTCTGCGTACCACAAAATCACGCGTCCGAAGCCGCAGCGCAAGGACCAAGAGGGCTACGGCAAGCTCAGGAAATTATTACGCTCACCCCCGCCTCCTTCTTCCCCAGCATTGCCCGAGCACATTGCGGAAGTTCAGTCCGTGGTAAACACCCTACGGTCCTCGGACGAAACCAAAGGGAAGAGAAAGCTTCACAGTAGTCTGGTCAGAGGGGTCCAGATGAAAACCACAGTTGCTCGCACCCTCTGCCCTAAAGACCTAGAGCCTCTCGTAATCAGAGATCCAGCCACCAAAGAGCTCCTGAGTGACCCGGCGGATGTGGCTGAAGTTTTTGGGGACACCCTGCTTCATCTTGGAGGGCATCCAGATTACGCCCCCCCCCAGGACTTCGTCGACGAGGTCCTGTCCCACTCCCCCACATGCCCCGTTTCTGCCAAGAACGACCACATACCTCCTGTGACCTGGCAGGAGTTCCAGAACCACTGAAAGCACAGTAAGCCATCAAAAGCCGGGCGGCCGGACGGAAAACAAACAACTACATCCTGGCCCTCTGTCCGGAACCCATTCAACGTTTTTTCCACTCCATTTTAAACCGCTTCCTCCACTCGCCGCTGCCGCCGCACTGGCTATGCGCAAAAATATGTTTGCTTTATAAAAAAAGCGACCCTTTCTCCCCTTCAAACTACCGTCCTATTGCCCTCTTAAACTGTATTTACAAACTCTTGGCCACTTTTGCCTGCAAACACCTGCGCGCTCAGGCTTTTGCACACAACATCCTTTCAGAAATCCAGCACGGTGGCCTTCCCGGCCACCAATGCGCTGATCATCTGTATCACCTCAAAGCCCTTTATGCAAAATCGAAGAAGAGCTACTCGCTGTTCATCGATTTCAATAAAGCCTTTAATTCAGTGCCTCATGGCACACTCTGGACCGTCCTCGAACGGGCAAATTCTTCTGCTTCCACAATTTATCTCATAAAGCAACTATACTCCTTCCCCCAAGACAGCCCCATCATCAATGGCCGCACTCCCCACGCATACCTCCAAACCAGGGGCCTCCGACAAGGATGTCCCCTCTCCCCCCTACTCTTCATTCTCTATCTCAACTCCCTCTTCCACCATTTTTTTGCCACTGTGCCCCCCCCCCTGGGCAAATGCCCGCACTAGCCACCACGCCTACATCGACGACATCCTGATCAGAAGTGAGGACGTCAACTACGTCCAAAACAGCCTCAACTACTTCGATGGGCCAGCCAGGGACTGGGGACTGGACATGAATGTGTCTAAGACCGAAGTCCACGCCAATGCCACAGCCCCCCAAAGAGAGTTTCTGACACCCAGAGGCTCGGAATTCCACACGTACAACAAAAAAACTGGTCGCCCGCACACATGCTATAAATACCTGGGGCTTTATCTTTTTACTTGCCACCAGGCAAAGGGCCTGTTTCACATGCTCAAGGCGGAAATCCAGAGTTATTTTGCCCGGCTCTCTCCCTTGCCTCTTACACTTAGTGAGAAAGTCCGACTGACGAACTCTCAGCTGGTCCCAGCACTCGCCTACCGCTTAATCACCCACTCTCTTTCCCCCAACCAGCTCGAAAAGCTTCAGGCACTTATCTGGGCGGGAGTTGCGTCTCGCAGCATCACACGTCTAGTCTCCCCCAAAGACCGTTTCGCGGCTCGCCCAAAGGGAGGGTTGGGAATGAAGTTCCTACCGCACAGCGTCCACGTTGCCACAGTGAACTATGGACTACGGGCCCTTTGCGGCCTTGCCCCAAAGTCAGTTGGCCCCCTGTACGTCCAGTCTTTACTTAGCTCGAACCAGAGGGCCTCGGACCCGGTGCAATACTCTTTTATGGACTCCATCCATGCCCTTGGCATATCTTTCCACAGCATAGGCCCGTGGAAACCCACTGCTATTCGGGATCTAACGCCTGGTACCCAGCTAACCGTTAGGTTCAAGTCAGGACAGGCCACAGGAAGAGTGACCGAGGCCACCTCCAAATGGGCCAACGTCTCGTTCCACGACGGGGTCTACTCGGTGGATACCCACACGTCCTACACCATGCACATGCCATGCCACGCCGTCATGGATTACTCCCGCCCCTCTCACTTCCAGCTAGTCCCTGAATTTTTGCGCCCTCAAGAGACCATCCCCGAACCCTCAGCGCCACCGCACAACGCACACGCACTGGGAATCAGCCAACACGGCCATCTCTTCGCTCTGCAGGCACAACACTACCTAGAGAAGAAGTCTCTCGACGAGTGGGGATGCCACGATGCCGCGGAGGCACTAACCAGGCCGCCGACCCCCGGCCTACAGCGGGTGTGGCTATATTCCTATGGCTCCTCCGGTGAATCCGGCCATGCGGCCGCCATCACGGCCTTTCTACCCGACGGCACAACCACAGTCCTGTGCCTATCCTCACCGCATCCCTCTTCTCTGGGTTCGGAGTTCTGGGGGGCGGTAGCAGCCATTCGCTGGATCCACAGGGAACTTTCCCAATACGAAGTATGTTTGTTGATTGACAACGAACAGGTGGTGTCCACCCTCCAGAAATACCAAGTCTGTAGGCCCAGCCCGTTCCAAGACGACACATGGACCGTCGCCGTACACAGCGCCCTACGTCTTATTACCAACCCCCTCCACATCATGTGGATTAAAGGTCACGCCAACTTTATTGGCAACGAAATCTGCGACCATTTTTCTAAATGGGCAGCTCACAGCCTGATTTTTACCCCGGACCTCCTCCCCCCCCCCCCACTGGGCTCAGTGGCGGTACACCACCTGCCTGTCCTCCACAAGTTTAAGGTACAGCAATTCCACCACCTATTGCCGCGGCATTCCCATAGCAACATAGCGGTCGGCCCCAGCTTCAGCCTGTACAACAAAACTTCCTGGTTTTCGTCCCTGTTTTTCAAACTGGCGTCCGGGTGCTACAATGTGCACGGGTACCAGTGGAGCAATATGCTCCACGACTACCACTGTTCCAGGTGCGGACAGCACCATCCTTTCGACCCTTTATCATGCCTGGCCTTCTGCAAAGCGTTCGACCAGCACGTCCAGGCATACGTCTTCTCCTGGGGAACCCTTTTCAGCCCCATTGTCCTGCACTGGTGGCTCTCTGAACCCTCAAAAGCTGACCGCAGGAACTTCATGAGAACTCTGGTACCAAAGTCCCGTATGGTCCTGCCTCTCCAAGCCGATCCCGGGCTCCACTCGCGCCGAGCACAGAGCCATGCTTGGCCTGGCCCTGGAGGAACGCGTAAAGCACCTGGACAAGGCTGTCCACCAAGCACATGATTGGCTGTGTTCGAATCCTCTTTCTTGGGACCCAATACTTTGGGCGCACCCCTCCGACCCTCTCAACCCCTTCTCGGTGTCGCACGGTGCGTTCAGTACCTCCGTCCACATGCCCCCTCGGACCCGCCTCGTATACCAGCACCCCCCACCTCTCCCTAAACACGCCTTAAAAAAACTGTCCAAGCCAGCATCAGCCAAAGCACAACCAACCACGCGCCGCGCGCCCAAAAATTCCAAACGCCCGTCCAACCGCGCATCCGCACCACGCCCCCCCCCCCCCTCGGCCATTCCCCGCCCTCCTCAGCACTCACGCCCATGGCCACCACAAAAACGCCATCGATCACCACAAACCCACCAGGCCACAATCGTTTGGGCGCCCCCAAAGCGCGCCAAGACCGCTCTCCCCCTCCCACCCCCAAGCTCCAAGGCACGCTACCGTCAAACACGCCCACCTCTCCCCTCAAGGCCCACCCTTACTAGGTGCCCAGGCCCGTCTGCTTCTGCCCCCCCCCACTCCAACGCCTCCCGGGACATCCGGAATTTTTTCCGCCCATCCAGCGATTTTCTGTCTCCTCCTCTCGACCCCTTCAGCCCTCCGCCCCTTCCGGAACCCCCCCCCTTCCCCACAGGGTAAATCAGCGTTCATCTCAGAGCAGCCGTGTACATATCTTTATATGTTGATGTAAATACTTTCATCCGGGGACGCCAGCCCCAGAACAAGTTGATGCGGTTAAGAACATTCAAAAAAACAGGACACAACGCTATTGCACCGCCGCACCAGCTGCCCGTGCCTGTGCCTGCAGTGTACGCGCGCCCCTGTTTTTCCCTTTTCTGTTTTTTCTTTTTTTTCCCCAAAAAAAAAAACAAGTAAAAAAAAAAAACAAGTAAAAAAAAACGAAAATTAGGGGGGGAGGAAGAGGGACACAACCACCCATGGCACACGCGCACCGCACACAGCACGCACACCGGTGAACAGGAGCCCAGTGGCCCAGGACACCGCACATGCAACACAACACACCGAGCGAGCACACCGGTGAACAGGAGCCAGCTGGCCAAGGACACCGCAGACGCACCACAGAAAACCGCGCGGGCACACCGGTGAACAGGAGCCCAGCGGCCCAGGGCACTGCACACACGTAGGGCGGCCGGGGGACAGGAAAGAACCAATACCCCATGGCTCGGACGCACTGGGGCGACCCAGCCGACCCACCGGGCCAGTGGCAGAAGCGGTACTCCAAGGCCACTGGTCCGAGCCCGGCCAGGCTGCATCGGGGACCATGGCAAACGTCACCCGGAGCCATGGAAGCAACCGGTGACAGGCGAGCCGGTACACAGTCCAGGAGGGGGTCACCTGCCAAGCAGAGTGGCCCCGCAACTCAAGCCACAAGGGTGAGGCGGTCGTACCGTAGACAAGCGGGAGCAATACCCCTTGTGGTGAGAGATACTCCACACGGCTGGGCAGCCCCCCAGAGCTGCCGCCGGAAGGAGGGGGCATGTGGCCCTACCCATGGACACATGTGGGGACACCCTCCCACCTGGGACACATGGACCGGGTGGCCGCGACAATGCCTTCCCAAGCACATGCGGGAGCGGCTCAAGAGGCACCTGACATAGGGCAGTGGGAGGGACAGGACGTCCCCTTGGTAAGACCTTCTTCCTGCAATGTCAAAGGAGGCATCCCGAGCTCCCGAAGATACCTACCTACCTACCTTACCTACTTCGTTTCCAACCAACCCCAGGGGACCAACCCACCCCTACCCGTCAACCCAATCCCTACATTCACATACAATTCATTGGTTTTGTCATCTTTAGCACCTTGTCCAACCCATTAATCTTCTTTCTCGGAATTTACATGATGAACACACTTCTACATTTTCACTTCTTCGTGCAAATTATTTGCGTTGGTGATCTAAGTCATTTAGGACATTCTACACAACTCAGTATTCCCGCTAGCTTCATTTCTTATTGAATTCCTGCCGGCTATGTCCCATTGAAGATCATGGTAGATAATGCTGTATGTAACCCAATAGGACCGCGATGCATATTGCTTTATGCTGCCGTGATGGAATATTGATTCTGTTGTACATGATTTCTAGGCATGTTAGGTAACTGACGTTTCAGCTTTGATTTTAGAGATAGCCAGAAAGTATGAGTAAAAGGTTGCTAATGACGGACTATATCTTTCAACGTTTTTTTGGTTGAAGTATTAGTATGAATCCCCATACCCCCAGACGGATCAATCCCCATGGCCGGGATAAGAAAGAGCAGATCCGGGTCAGATGATGTCTACTCATCGTGACTGCCCACCCCCCCCACACACTTTGAGACACCTTGTACCCGCTAAACTAATCAACAGTTAGTCATTGCTGATGCTGCCTCGCTTTCTCTGTCCATGTAATGCAGGCAACGGAACCCATTGCATCCAATAGGTACCCATGCATCCATTGCATTAGGTAGCCACATGTAACGCGTCCGTTGAGTGAGGTGGTATATCCTCTCTTTGGATGACGAAGACAAGCCTGTCAATAGACAGCTTGGGCAGAGCTTCAATTTCCAGTTTAACCCCACATGTTGCATTTCATTCTCAATTGTGATTGATTTTCCGTATAGCTCATTGTAATTTATACGTCTACATCCAGGTGTATTACCCTTACCCTCATTGTTTGCCTGAAGATTTGGGTTATCATTGTTCATACTTTCTATGCTAGCTTTTTGCGTAGTGTTTCTCATGTTTCCTTTTGAGCCCTACCATACCCGAGACTTAGGAGCTTTACCCTCTTAGGTGGAGATACATCTTTACCTCTAGGAAGGGTGTAGTAAGACACTACATTGGACACTCAGAACATTCAATATGAGCTTGGCTTATGCCCATACCCCTCCTTATCCTAGAACATCAGCTTGTCATGAACATTCTTAGCCAATGTGCATGAAGCTTAGGAAGGGGGTGTAATAAGTCAGGGCATTTGGGCCTCTCAGAAGCTTTCTGGAGGATCTGTATGAGACCTCTCCAAGCTTCAAGATTCTAGAACACTAGGATATTTGCTCATATTTGGCTTATATTCAAAGCATATAGCTTGCTGCTAGACTCTACTGCTCTCAGGTACACTACAGAGAGCAGAGATCCAGGATACATTAGTAGCCATACATGAATAATCACATCCCATATGCTTGTAATGTGATTTAATCATGTTTTATAGCATTTCAGAAGGTTCTAATGTATTAGAAGCTATTTTGAAGCTCTTTTGAAGCTTCAGATGGCCTGTTGCGACTGTCGCCGTCTTTTGCCGCCGACGGCAATTTACGTAATGTTGACAAGGCCTGTGATAAGATAGACTACACAGAAAGTTGCTAAAATATAGGTTTTATTGCCTTTTTAATGAAAATTTATTGTTATATCAATTTTCTTGTTATTTAGGCATGTGAACCCGTATTACTGGACCAGCCAGTTGGTCCAGCTCAATGTTCATTCACGACTTCGTCTTCTTGCTGTTGCCTGCTTTGTGCTTGCCAAGGGAATCAATTGCAATGGATCAATTCATTTGAAACAATTTGATTTTGAAGTGCAAGACAAGGATAAAAGGGTTTTTTGTGCACCCCAGGTAAGTTGGCAATACCAAGTACAAGCACAATACATGATGTCCCTTCGATGGGGCATTCTTCAAAAGTCACCAGTGTGCGACGAAAACGTTTGGTTAAAATTTTCGGGGTAGTGGGGTTTGAACCCTGGACTCCCTCCCTAGAGCACACATGCTTGCCCACTAGGGTACAGTCGAACGCTCTAATGTGGACGGCCATCGCTGCATAAACAGCAATTCAGTAAACGTGCTGACCAAGTGCCAGGGCGGAGCAATACTCCCAACGGAGGACACAAATCTCCAGGAGCTGAGAAAAATAGAAAATGTAACCAACAGGGAGTGAATCCTGTGGTTTAGCGAAGGGTGTAGCGATTTAAGAAGTCAAAACGCCAAAAATTGACGAAACAACGCGAGTAATCGTCAATTTTACACTAAAACATAAAGTCGCAGACAAGCGCAACAGAAGCAGACTCCAGAAAAAGGGTTGCGCAAGCGTAAACGGCTCTCGAAAAAGAAGGTATGAGCCGTAGTTTTTAAGGTTCTAAAGGAAATTTTTGCACAGTTGCATCAAAATGTTTATAAACTTTAGGGAAAGGTATCGAAAATCAACCCACACCACAGAGCAGGTGGACAACCCATCTCTCAGGTATGTCAGTGTCATTTCACACGCATACATTGCGTTCGTGTTGGTTGCTTCGTTAACACGTTAGGGTAGTCACCGCTGTGTTTGTTGGGGGTTCGGGTGCTCCTGTTCTTTGCTGTGCACAGGTCAAAACAAAAATGAAAGGTATGGGATGCGAATGGAGCGCGCAGCGCGCACGTAGGGTTAGTATATGCGCTGTACTCGCGATGCATGTGCCTAATTGAGGCATTCACACGCTGTGTCGCTTTCCCTGTGCCCCAATTCACCCTTGTTCTCTCTTCACAGGTAAGAAAAGAAAGTGCTTGCTCGTGTTCGTGTTTCCGTAGCGCTAAAATGGGGTTGCTTAAAACGCTTAGGGTCATTCTGCGCTGTGCAGTGCGCCTCTCCCTCTCCTCTTTCTGCAGGAAACAAGACAAGGAAAGCATGCATGACACCCAGTGCATTAATCGCTTAGGGTGGTTTATAGTTCGCCGTAGGTTGGTTCAAGCGCGTACGGTTGTTTTGCGTTCGTGTTTTCCTCGGCATTCACATGATGCGTGGTGAGTAAGGTACGTAAGCCCAGGAGAAGCTCACCTCCTGGTTGAGTCACGCTGTGATTGGTTATGTTGGGTAAGATTAGGTAAGAGGAATCGGAAGACCCGTGCATACCTGTGCATGCATACGATGCATTAAAGGGTAGGCCACGCGAAATGCGCACAGTACAATTCTTGTTTAGGCTACCCAGGGCCTCCACCCCACGTTCTATAAGAGAACGCGTGGAGTTCCTTAAGCTTGCTTGCTTGCACCTGGGTTTGAGGACAGCGTATTATAGGGCTATCTGAGAAGCGTATAATACGTGGAGGTAGTCTTGGTTCCTCAGCCGCAGACCCAGGCCATCTGCCTTTGCTTTACAGGTGGGAAGGTAAGGGCGATTGGTGCATTCTCTTTGAGCAGCGCTAAAATGTGCTGCGCAGATCACACAAACAAATAACTGCAACTAAGCCAAGAGCGGTGAGAGCAGTCCAACTTCACCGACATCCACGCTGTGCACGCACACTGAGCACTCCTTCCCTCCAAGCCCTGACAGGGAATGAAGCCGGTTCGGACCCCCGTGGCCATCTTGGTGTCACTTGGGGTGTGTATCTATGTGCCGGCAAGCCGCCATTGGCTGATATCATACTCTCCCATCCACCTGAACTAACCCGATGTGATAGTGTGATAGGTTTGGCCATTCCGGCTATGAGCGGCCATATTCAGAACCGTGGCACCGCCAGCGGAGATTTATATAGCAGAATATCAGGAATCAACAGAGTTTTATTATCATAATGTTTCCGTAATTTTTCAGCCTTTCGTTCTGATAGTCAATGTATCGGCGACTGTCAGTTGGCTCGCGATTTTGCGTTAACCGATTGGTTAACTGTTATTTCCAGATATTTTGGCGGAAACGTTTCTGAAGGGTCAGATTTCATCTGTAAAGGGTTCGTTGCTTCCGCAATTTTCTAAATAAGCACTCGAAAATTTAATCGGAATTTTTCGTGATGTCGAAATCGGATTTTCGACTTCGACATCGCCGCACTTGATTTGGACTTCTTCGAGTGGTCATACTCCTTCCCCTATGCCCGAATCAGGTTTCCCTTATACTTGCCACCCATTTGACTTGGAGATATAAGGGAAACAAAATCGAATCGTGGAATCACTTTGAAGAGCCATATCTACGCGCGAGTGTGAGGAATGAGAATAAGGAAGGTTGGGTTGGTACTGCCTTGGTCTCAACTTAATTTAGGAAGCATCACACGCCTTTGGTGCGCACACATGCCCGGTGTAGCAAGGGAAAAGGGTCAAGAGGGTATAAAGTGACCGTGCAACCGAATATTTTCATGCGACTTTCGAGTGTGCCGCATGGGTGTTGGGGTTGCATAGCAACTTTCCTTGGGTTCCTACGTATTTTTAACGTGAAGTTA
This sequence comes from Eutreptiella sp. 'Long Island Sound 2002', assembly GCA_964036045.1. Taxonomy (NCBI): domain Eukaryota; phylum Euglenozoa; class Euglenophyceae; order Eutreptiales; family Eutreptiaceae; genus Eutreptiella; species Eutreptiella sp. 'Long Island Sound 2002'. The sequence goes on from OZ038385.1 coordinate 78,964,140, forward strand.
TGCCAATGGAGGGACATGGCATATCATGGTGGGAGCCACTTTTGAGGGTATATTGTATATGTATGATATGTGTCTTGATATGCTCACGCCCATGTTATATATCTTCGTGTGGCCGAAGAGATGAGGAGCCATACATGACAAGGGCTTTGCCCATGTCCCAATTGTGGGATTCAAAGCACTAGACCAAGTCTACCGCGTATGTATTGCTCATGGTATGTTTGACAAAGAGATCCATGGGTGCACTCCCATTTTCATGGGGCATGTAGATATTAGTGGCGAAGGTATCTCCATGCGACCGATTGGGGATCCAAGTGGGGGAATTGTTCGCAAATGGTCTCAATCATTTGTGTATTGAATCATGAGCGGATATCATGGGTGAGCATAGAGATATACTATCATGACAACTTTGTATTTGGTCATATTTTCATGTTTTTGACCTCAATTTTTGCTCATTTTTGCGTTTTGTGTACTCACCTGGTCAGCTAACAGCAAGAAGCCTATGGGGAGTCGAACCATGGTATGTTGTTCATATGTTGGCTTATGCTTTGGGGTTGTACACCACCATATGCCGGATCGTGTACTCCATTTGGCTTGGCGCACGAAGGATTTCAAGAATTGGTCTCAAGATCATGGGCTGACTTGGGCAGTGCGTGGCGCCCATATCCGAAAGGGTTTCGAGGGTAAAATGGGGATGTACATGGGCATTGGCCTTTGGTCTCTATCCTCCATGAATAGTAGACTTCGATTCCATGCATGCCTGGAGCCTTCGGATATGTAGTAACTTCAATTTTGAGCATATTTTTGATATATGGCCTATATGGTGTGAATTGGCAGTTTTTTGACATGTTATGAGTTCAAACTCATAAGTCATTTCTCTAAGCCCATCCGACTCCAAGTCCAACCAAGGTTATGTCAGGGTAGGGCATGGTCCTGAGTGCCACTCTAGGCCATGACACGCCACCTTCCCTATTGGGCTAGGATTTGGAGGCTTGGGAGTGAACACATTTTTGGAGTTTGTGTATTGACTTTTGACATATGGCATTTAGTCATCTTATTGGACTGGGTTCAGGGCATCATGTTGGTGAGTCAAGGGAGGGTCTTGAGTCCAGGGAATGATGGGTCTATGGCTGTGATTGTGTAAGTTTCCATCTCTCCCCAACTTTGCTTCATATGTGTTCATATGCCAATTTCAGGGCTTTCTTCCTTGGTGCAATTCTTGTACATGCCCGCCACCGTGGGAATACCGGTGTGCTGAACGAAAGCCCGCAGCCTGATTTGGATTGTGAATTGGGTTATTGTTGGATTTGTGGGATCTGGTTGCCATTCAGGGTTGAAGGAGGATTGTATTTTCTATTTTCTATATTTTTGGTTTTGGACCCTGGATTTTGATAAATGCAAGCATTGATCCGGAGCAAGTCAGCGGGGATTACTGGCGGACGGGGCACAGCGGGGGCCGGTCCTGGTAGGGACCTTCTTTATGGTAGCAGAGGCTTACCTGCTGCCCCTACCAACCGCCGACCCGGGGACTTGGGCCCTCATGAGCCCTGCCCAAGTACGCCCCGGGTGCGTATTGTGGACTCGGTGGAGACCACGCCGGAGATTAGAGCCATAGAAGGACCGAGACGTTCAAGAGCATGGCGAACTCCGGAATTTGAAGCCCGAAGAGAAGAACGACACTCGGGAAGAGGAGGACGTGACATGGAGGACCTCGTCTCCATCTGTGAGCGTCGCTGCCGAAAGGCATGCAACCTCCGCTCCGCCGCGGAGGACTCTGATGAGGCATGCCATTCAGGCAGCAGTGGAGGACGGGCCCGGCGCTACCGGAAGCGCGGGTCACCCAAGTCCGCGGCAAGGGACGCCGGGGCTATGGACACGGACCCCAGCCCGGTCAGGCTGTGGGAATCCGAGGGGCACTCCGAGGGCTATCGGACAGCCCACGAGCCACCTTCGGAGCCGGAGATGTCCGCGCTGATCGCCAGGGCGCATACGGCCCCCGAGCCCGCCCTGCAGCACGACGCCGAGGGCTTGGAGAGGCCAGCCAGGGCCCGGACGGCACCTGTGCCTCGGCACAAGGGCCCAGAGACGGACGCCATAGGCGATACGCCTATGGGCGATGAGTCTGAGGTGCCGGGAACCGCGGGATGTGCTGAATCCGGCGGAAAGCACGCTGCGTGCCACTGCCAGCACGTGTCCTTCCTTGTGGGCAAGTACCCGAAGATGGGGATGGACGCCATCGTGAACCATCTTGACCGCCTGGACAACGCCAAGGATGCTCTAGAGGAGGACGTCGCGGGGATCCTGGACGACCAGTCGGCCGCGGAGAACCACATGGAGGAGCTGCGAGCGGATCAGGCCCGGTACCGGGAGAATCTGGAGCTGGCCCTGCAGAAGCAGCAGCAAGTGGTGGACAGCCTCCTCCACTTAGTGGAGGACATGTCGGGACGCCTGAGAAGGCTAGAGGAGCGACAGCCCCTCGCCTCGGGTCCGGAGCTCCCGGCAAAGCCGGCCGCGGTAGAGCTGGTGGAGCGGGTTAAGACCCTCAGGAGCGCCATGGAGAAACCCATGGGCGGCCCTGCAGAGGCACCATACGCGCCTCCGCGTGTTGACCCGGGTGCGCTGCCGTTTGTTCCCCTGTTCAGCGAGTCAACAATGCTCGGGGAACACACGGCACCGGCTGGGTCCGGGCGGGAAGGGCACGTAGCCACGGACCCGAGGAGCCTGACGGTGCAGATGTCCCACGCCGCCCAGGATCTACCGCCATCCACGACTACCTATGCAGTTTATGCGGAAGAGAAGATCCAGAACCAGACCACGCAGGGGCAAACCATGGGAAGGGCCGACGGACATGGTCGAGGGCATCCAAGCGGAAATCTGTGGGCGAAGGACCCCAATACGGGGATATGGACGGCCGATGGAAGAAGTCCTTCCCGCATTCCAAACCCCATGGGTTCAGACCCAACTGGACCGCACTCCATGGAGGAGAGGGATGTACGGGGAGTGTACTCAAACCCCCCGGCCACAGGTGGTATCCGTCTCGGTGGAGTGGTGGCTGGAGACGTCGGAGACGCCATCAGGATCGACGACCTCAGGGGAATCAAAATCCCCTATTATGACGGGAACCCGTCCAACCTGGATGACTTCATCCTGGACTGGGAGGACTTCGCCGAGGAGGTCGTCGGCGAGATGCGGGGAGCGCCGCGGGACAAGTGGGTATGCCGGACATTCCCACACCGGCTGGCGCAGGACCTCAAGGAGGAGCTGCGGGATCAGATCCGGGAAGGATTGATCCGCACGGAGCAGGCCTGCCTCCAGTGGCTGGAGGATGAGGAGCGGGTGGACGCTCCTAACCAGAAGCTGGAGGACCTGTGGTCCATTCCACTGCCACTGGACCGCGGTGAGTTGCGGGTCCGGGAGTGGAACCGGTATCTGCGGAAGTACCGCAGATGCCTCAAGTTGGTGGAAGACTGGAACGAGGCCAGTGAGATCCGCCACTTGCTGAAGGACGTCCCCTCGGCAGCTGGAAGAGGAGAGTGGAGGACGAGGAGAAGAAGCGCGCCAAGCGACGGGTGGCGGTGAGGATTATGGCGGCGGAGGATACCCATGCGGGTATCATGGAGTTCTTCAGGAGGAACCTGGGTGAACCCGACCGGATGTTGGGCCTGAAGAACGCCGTGTACGTGGAGGTATTCGGGGACTCCATGGGGCAAAGGTTGCTGCGCCTCAACAACGTGGAGTGGAGGCGCGGGGAGCCGCTGAAGATGCAAGTCATCTTCGCTCGCATGAGCCTGGACGAGATCGTGAAGTACATCACGGTGGAGTTGAAGCTCAATGCGAAGAACGAGGCCCACGTGCAGGATCATCATGGTCATGGACAACGAGGACACCGAGACGACCGCCATCATCGGGAGATCCAGGAGGACACGGCCAACTCCGCGGAGGATGGAAGTGGAAGTGGCCAAGACCACTGGTCCCGGAAGGATCACGAGGAGGCCCATTTCTTCGCGTTCGTGGCGCACAACGTGAAGAACCATGGGCAGGATCGGTCCAGATGGAGCCAGGTGGGACCCAGGAAGAACAGAGAAGGACCAAGGAGGATCGGGAACCCACCGCTCTCGTTCCGAGAGTACAGGTCTCAGCACGATGGGTGCTGGGTCCGTTATGGCAAGGGACACAACCATGCACACGACCACCGTCAGTGCAAGGTGTATGAGGCGGACAAGAAGGCCTACTTCGCCGCTCACCCCGAGAAGAAGCCCAAGGAGCAGCGGATTTCCGACTGGAAGGCGAAGGGCGGAGACGGGGGAAAAGGCCAAGGCAAAGGCCAAGGAAAAGGCGGAGGAAGAGGCTATGGTGGTGGACCTGGTCAAGACCGACGAGTGAGGTCGATCGAGGAAGTTGCTGAGGACATGTTGAGGACGTTGGCGGAACTCAAAGCCCAGCAAAGTGGAGGACAAAGTCCTGGCGGATCGCAGCCGGCAGGGGCTGCGGGAAGCCAAGTCTAGAGGAGCCCCCACGGGAGTGGGACCTCGGAGGTCTCTCCTCCGGAAATCAGTGGAATCCCTGAGAAGGCGAAGGCACATCGGGTGCCGAAGAAGGCTCCGGAAGAGCCATAACCACTGAGTTTCGCCACTCCCAACCCCTGGAGCGCCCTGCCAAGGGAAGTACATGTGGGTACGGGACATGGCAAGAAGGAAGGAGCGACCACGGAGAGCCCCGTGGACGGGCAGGACAAACCCAAGATCTACACCATCCGTGACCATACCCTTGAAGTCCTGATGCACCCGGACGTGCTAGAGTTGCATGCCGTGAGAGTCGTCCATACACCTCATGGCGACGAGCGGCAGTTGCACTTGAAAGTGCGAGTACGGTGCGGACTAGAGGAGAAGGTGGTGGATGTGTTGGTAGATACGGGTGCCCAGGTGAGCCTGGTCCGGAGAGGGTTGTTCAAGGAGGAATTCCTGCAGCCCAGCCGGAGACCGGTCCGCCTGAAGGTCGCCAACGGAGAGATTATGGGTGGTGGCACCCATGAGGCCACTATCAGTATGGAATTCTGGGAACATGAGCGCTTGAACCGCCCTGATCAGGCGAAGAGAAGCACTCTATCCGGGAACTTCTACGTGGCCGACATTACTGATTGGGATATGATCATGGGGTACGACTTCATGGTGGCCAACGCCATTGGAGCCCTTCCCCATCGCGCAACGCTGGTCCGGGAGGACGACGAATGCCTAACATGGCTGTCCACGGATTATGCGTGCGGGTCATCCCAATGGAATGCTGAGGAAGAGGATCGGATCGTCCGAGTGGTGCAAGCTGTGGGTGCCAAGTCCAGAGGAGACCGTGGAGTTCAGCTCACGGAGTATGGAATGGCGCCGCAAGTGTACACCAGGATGATTCAGACGCTGGGAGCTGAAGTGCCCGAGACGGACGTCTTCGCTTCCCGGGATGCCCCACTTCTGCGGAAGTGTAGGAGGCATTGGCATCGAGGAGACTCAGCCTGGCACAGGCATTGGGGTTTGAAGGAGTGGGGACCCATGTATTGGCATGGCTCCCTAGATAACACCAGACGCACGGTGGAGAAGATCATCGCGGATAGGGCGAAGGGGATCCTGGTCATAACCGGCATAGGTTCCACCCCATGTCCGCTGGAGGGTCTCAAGTCGACGCTGGACTCCATCACCCTGAACGAGATGTCATTCGGGCCAGAGGAGGAGTTGTTCATCGACGCCAAGGGTGTATCAATGCCCTCCCCGGGTCAAGCGTGGTGTACCAAGGCTTTCCTGGTGGATGGGGCGCAAGCCCAGCCCACGGCTGATGAAGCATTCATCCGTAGGGTGGAGGCGGTGCCCATGAAGGTCATGTTTGAGCCCAAGGAGGGGACGGATCAGCCAATTGATGGCATTGACGTCCTGTCCCACGCCGAGATCGACGACGTCGTCAACTACATGCGGATGGGGATGCACGACCGTGTGGCAGCCAAGAAGAGGCGGGCCATGGTCACATCTCCGCATTGGTGGGATGACAAGATGCTGGTCACCGGCAAGTACGAGAAGGACGAGTTCGTGGCGAGGGTCATGGACCACATCGCGGACCAATACGATGGTCCGGTTGGGTCGGACCCACCAACGTGGGGTTTTCCAAGAGTGGGAACCGGTAGCGACGAGCACCAGCCCGAGGCCGCAAATTTTCGAAGATTATCGGTGGGAATCGCGACCCACGACGATGAAGACGGCATATCGGACGAGGAGAGGTCGGACTCGGACCCAGAAGAGGCCTATACCGCAGTGCGGTCGGTGGTTTCGATACCGAAGCAAGCGGCTGAAGAGGCCCAGGAGAACCCGAAGGTCGCCGAGCTGAAGGAGAGGCTGATCCATGCCTATCCGCGGCTATTCAGTGGCGTCGCCAACAAGAACCCTCCAGATCGCGGGAGGTTTGGTACAGCGAAGATCAAGCTGAAGCCGAACCCGAAGATCTATCGTCATTGGGAGTACCAACTTCAGGGCGATCGGGCCGAGGCCATGAAGAAGCTGTTGGCCGAGTTCATTGAGCGGGGATGGATCGAACCCTCCGACAGTGAGTGGGCCAGCCCAGCCTTCATCGTGCCCAAGAAGGAGTGGGGCGAGTGGAGGTTGGTGGTTGATTACAGAGGTTTGAACGAGCAGACCGAGCACGACTCGTACTCGCTCCCCCTGATCGACTCCATCCTCCAAAAGCAACAGAAAAAGCGGATCTTCACGGTGTTGGACCTGAAACACGGTTACCACCAGATGCCGCTACACCCGGACTCCAGGCCCTGCACAGCGATGTCGACGCCGCTTGGGCCCATGCAGTGGAAAGTGGTGCCTATGGGTGCCAAGAATGGCAACGCCGTTTTCCAGCGCATGATGGAGGACCTACTCGGTCCTGTCCGGGACTGTGCCGATCCCTTCGTGGATGACATCATCATCGGGTCCGGCACGGAGAACATGACTGAGGACGAGCTCATCGACGCGCATGAGAAGGATCTGCGCCGAGTGCTCAGCGAGTTGGACAAACACAACATAGTGTGCAAGCCCACCAAAGCCTCACTATTCGTGAAGGAAGTGGAGTTCGCGGGTCACGTGGTTGGTCACGGGCAACGCCGTCCCATGCCTGGGAAGCTGGCGTCCCTGCACCACTGGGAGAAGCCCCAGACCATCAGCGAACTCCGGTCCTTCATGGGGTTCTGCAACTACTATTCGGGCTATGTCCGGATGTATGCAGAACTGTCGGGGCCGCTGCACAAGATGCTGCAAGTGGGCAAGTTCGATGGCCGGAAGGGGAGCAAGAAGAAGCTTGCCTGGACCCCTGAGGCTGAGGGTGCGTTCAACCGCCTGAAGGAGCGACTCCTGGGGCAGTTGGGGTTGTTCCTGGTGGACCCGGACAAGGGATTCGTGCTACGGACAGACGCCTCGGACTATGCCGTGGGGGCAGTCCTCGAGCAAGTCCGGGACGACGGGACTCATGTTCCCGTGGCGTTTTGGAGCAGGATCCTGGCCGAGGGCCAACGCCGAACATGGACCGCGAGGGAGAAGGAGACATACGCCATTGTATGTGCGCTCAGGAAGTGGTCTGGCCACATCGGACTGCAGCCGGTGGTGGTTTGCACGGACCACCAGTCCCTACAGAGCTGGCACAAGGAGCATGTCGACACCCCCTCAGGACCAGCGGCTAGGAGGGCCCGAAGGCACGAGACGTTCGCCAAGTTCGACCTCAGCGTCGTGTATATCCCGGGGAAGGACAACACTGTGGCAGATTGCCTCAGTCGCTGGGCCTACCCCGCGGGCAAGGCGTGGATGGACATATCCAGCCATGGCGACGCCGAGGAGACCGAGGAGGCCAAGCGCATCATCGAGATGGAGAAGGTCATGGAGCAAGAAGGGGTCAAGTGCTTTGTGGTGATGGCAAACCGTACGGACCTGGCCAAGACTTTCGGGGTGCCCGCGTCCAGGCTATTCGAGAGGAAACCCTCGAGCAATGGATGGTGGCCCCTGTAGAGCTAGTCCGGTCGGTGCTCACAGAGGACTGGTCGGATGACTACGCGGCATCCGAGCACTGGGGCAAGTACTGGAATGCCGTGAGCGCCCCGTCGGACGACTAATGGCCTGAGGGCTTGACCGAGGATGGCGACAAGTTGTTCCTCAAGGACAAGCTGCTGGTGCCCGAGAACCGAGTAGAGCAGCTCATTGACCATTGGCACAACGCCCAGCTCATGCATCCGGGCCGAGACAAGATGCAGCAGGACCTGGAGTGGCGTTTCAAATTCCCTCTGGGGTACTACGCCATACTGGACAGGTACTGCAGCGACTGTGCCGTGTGTCGGGCCACGAAGAGCCCCAACCACTCCACAGCCGGCAACCCGGTGTATACGGCTATACCGGAGGCCCGTATGCGGTCCGTGGCCATGGATGTGTTCGCCATGCCGGAGGTTACCGTGGAAGGAGAGACATATGATTGTGTCATCCTAGCGGTGGACAGGCACAGCGGGTATATCGTGGCAGTCCCGGGCAAGAAGTCCAAGAAGAAGGACAATAAGGACAAGCATGGAGTGGGGCTGCAGGCCAAGACCGTCACTAATGCCATGATCAGGCATTGGCTGAAGATTTTCGATGTCCCAGCTGTCATCTGCAGCGATCGGGGCAGTCAATTCGTGGGGACGTGGTTCAAGACGATGTGCAAGCACATGGGGATTCGGCATGCCAAGACCGTGGCGTACCACAGCCGGTCGAATGGCCGTGCTGAAGTGGCCGGGCGGCAGATGTTCGAGAAGTTCCGCCAGCTGCACATTGACGAACCGGGCCGGAACTGGTATAACTCGCTGTGGAGAGTGCTCCAGGCGTATCACGACCTTCCGGGACCCACTGGACTATCGCCCCATCGCAGCCTGTTCCTACGGGATCGAGTGTCACGCACTCTCCCGTGGATGAACCATGGCAAAGTGGCCCGGGATGCGAATGCCATGATGGCTGAGGCGGACGACACGGCGGCCAAAGTGTGTAAGGCACTTCAGGACGAGCATGACAAGAGGGCCAAGTACTTCAAGCAACGAAAAGTCCAGAAGTATGCTCTTCAAGACACCGTGTGGGTGGAGCGGCACCACAAGGATGTCCTGTCCAGGCATCGGCAGGCATCTTGGTATGTGCCGGGGGTAATCGTGCGGAAGGTCGGGCAGGACGTGTATGCGGTTCGTGTGGGGGATAACAAGGTCCTGGACCGCGACCATACCCAGCTTCGTCCCCGAGCACCAGATCCCAGCGGACGTCCCGTCACCTTCGAGTTCACGGCCGGCGATGTGGACTCGGACGATGAGGGTGAGGACGACGATTTCACCGCGGAGAAGATCCTGGCGGACAAGCCGGACCCGGGGACGCCTGGGGGGAGGCTTTACAAAGTCCGTTGGAAGGGATTCGCCGCATCCAGGGACTCGTGGGAGCCTCCGAGCAGTTTCGTGCCGAGGTATACCACGGTCTGGATGGACTACCTAAAGAAAAAGGGTATTTCTTTGGATGTCAAGGACGTATTGGTCCATTTGGTGGCTGCTGTAGCACCGCAATGGATCCCCCTCTTGGCATTTTGTTTGTTTCTGTGAATGGGGAGACAAGTGAGGGCGTTCATCCGGGGATTTTTCGGCCTTGACCGGCCATATACCCCCTTCACTCGATCTCCACCTATATATTGCATTGTGGTATACTTATTTAGGTCGACCGACGACGTTTTTCTATCTTTGATCCCCTTGGTCCATGTTGTAGATCAAGAGGAGACCGGATATGGCGTAGGGCGCTGATTATCAGTGTCCTCACCCCTCCCTTGGGGCATGGGGGACGCCTACGACGTGTGTGGGGCCTCCATGTGTCCTTGGGACATGGAGGGGGGGTTTGGAGCCCATTGGGGTCCTCCCGTCCTCTCTTCATTGGTTTCCGAGCGGATACAACGCTCTGAGAAGGGGGGTGAAGCCGGTTCGGACCCCCGTGGCCAGCTTGGGGTCACTTGGGGTGTGTATCTATGTGCCGGCAAGCCGCCATTGGCTGATATCATACTCTCCCATCCACCTGAACTAACCCGATGTGATAGTGTGATAGGTTTGGCCATTCCGGCTATGAGCGGCCATATTCAGAACCGTGGCACCGCCAGCGGAGATTTATATAGCAGAATATCAGGAATCAACAGGGTTTTATTATCATAATGTTTCCGTAATTTTTCAGCCTTTCGTTCTGATAGTCAATGTATCGGCGACTGTCAGTTGGCTCGCGATTTTGCGTTAACCGATTGGTTAACTGTTATTTCCAGATATTTTGGCGGAAACGTTTCTGAAGGGTCAGATTTCATCTGTAAAGGGTTCGTTGCTTCCGCAATTTTCTAAATAAGCACTCGAAAATTTAATCGGAATTTTTCGTGATGTCGAAATCGGATTTTCGACTTCGACATCGCCGCACTTGATTTGGACTTCTTCGAGTGGTCATACTCCTTCCCCTATGCCCGAATTAGGTTTCCCTTATACTTGCCACCCATTTGACTTGGAGATATAAGGGAAACAAAATCGAATCGTGGAATCACTTTGAAGAGCCATATCTACGCGCGAGTGTGAGGAATGTGAATAAGGAAGGTTGGGTTGGAACTGCCTTGGTCTCAACTTAATTTAGGAAGCATCACACGCCTTTGGTGCGCACACATGCCCGGTGTAGCAAGGGAAAAGGGTCAAGAGGGTATAAAGTGATATATAACTCTTGGACCGTGCAACCGAATATTTTCATGCGACTTTCGAGTGTGCCGCATGGGTGTTGGGGTTGCATAGCAACTTTCCTTGGGTTCCTACGTATTTTTAACGTGAAGTTATGCCAATGGAGGGACATGGCATATCATGGTGGGAGCCACTTTTGAAGGTATTTTTTATATGTATGATATGTGTCTTGATATGCTCACGCCCATGTTATATATCTTCGTCTGGCCGAAGAGATGAGGAGCCATACGTGACAAGGGCTTTGCCCATGTCCCAATTGTGGGATTCAAAGCGCTAGACCAAGTCTACCGCGTATGTATTGCTCATGGTATGTTTGACAAAGAGATCCATGGGTGCACTCCCATTCTCATGGGGCATGTAGATATTAGTGGCGAAGGTATCTCCATGCGACCGATTGGGGATCCAAGTGGGGGAATTGTTCGCAAATGGTCTCAATCATTTGTGTATTGAATCATGAGCGGATATCATGGGTGAGCATAGAGATATACTATCATGACAACTTTGTATTTGGTCATATTTTCATGTTTTTGACCTCAATTTTTGCTCATTTTTGCGTTTTGTGTACTCACCTGGTCAGCTAACAGCAAGAAGCCTATGGAGAGTCGAACCATGGTATGTTGTTCATATGTTGGCATATGCTTTGGAGTTGAACACCACCATATGCCGGATCGTGTACTCCATTTGGCTTGGCGCACGAAGGATTTCAAGAATTGGTCTCAAGATCATGGGCTGACTTGGGCAGTGCGTGGCGCCCATATCAGAAAGGGTTTCGAGGGTAAAATGGGGATGTACATGGGCATTGGCCTTTGGTCTCCATCCTCCATGAATGGTAGACTTCGATTCCATGCATGCTTGGAGCCTTTGGATATGTAGTAACTTCAATTTTGAGCATATTTTTGATATATGGCCTATATGGTGTGAATTGGCAGTTTTTTGACATGTTATGAGTTCAAACTCATAAGTCATTTCTCTAAGCCCATCCGACTCCAAGTCCAACCAAGGTTATGTCAGGGTAGGGCATGGTCCTGAGTGCCACTCTAGGCCATGACACGCCACCTTCCCCTTTGGGCTAGGATTTAGAGGCTTGGGAGTGAACACATTTTTGGGGTTTGTGTATTGACTTTTGACATATGGCATTTAGTCATCTTATTGGACTGGGTTCAGGGCATCATGTTGGTGAGTCAAGGGAGGGTCTTGAGTCCAGGGAATGATGGGTCTATGGCTGTGATTGTGTAAGTTTCCATCTCTCCCCAACTTTGCTTCATATGTGTTCATATGCCAATTTCAGGGCTTTCTTCCTTGGTGCAATTCTTGTACATGCCCGCCACCGTGGGAATACCGGTGTGCTGAACGAAAGCCCGCAGCCTGATTTGGATTGTGAATTGGGTTATTGTTGGATTTGTGGGATCTGGTTGCCATTCAGGGTTGAAGGAGGATTGTATTTTCTATTTTCTATATTTTTGGTTTTGGACCCTGGATTTTGATAAATGCAAGCATTGATCCGGAGCAAGTCAGCGGGGATTACTGGCGGAAGGGGCACAGCGGGGGCCGGTCCTGGTAGGGACCTTCTTTAGGAAACGCGTAGCTGCGTCCCTGTTAGGCCACAGTCGCTTAGTAGCGCTGTGTTCTCTTGCTTTCTCACAGGAGGGTCAGTAGGACCGGTGACATCTTTGACAGCACCTCCAAGTAGCGTGTGTAGGTGTTAGGGTCAGCAGGCCTGGCAGGAGTTGAGTGCAAGTGACCAGTGCTCACCCTGCCTTCGAAGGCCGGTGCTGGCGTTAGTGAGTGTAGTGTAGTGGAGTCTCCTGTCCCGCGTGCTTTTCCTCATGGGCAGGCGAGTGCGTTAGCTTTTGGCTTGTAGCAAAAATGGGCGTTTTGTATGCCCTTAGCACACTTTGCCACCCCTCCCCTCTAGTAGGTAGGGCTTTTGCTGCCTTCCCCCAAGGATAGGCGCCAGCACAGAAATTGGGCGCCATAGGAGTGGTAATAGTACCTGATTAGGACCTTCGGACCGACGTCAGCGAAGCGCAGTCTCTGGGAGCCACGTCGAGGAGAGAAGTGAGACACACACAGACATATGTAGCACACTTAGGGGTATGGTAAACCCTGTAAGGAAGGGTAGAACCCCAGGGATCTGGACCAGTCAGGGGTCCTAACTGTGGGCTCGCTTGGACCCAAGCAGGGAAGACACATCTTGCCATATAACACCTTGCTTGTCATTCCCCCCTGGTGTAGTAAGCCACCTTTCTCAGTTGGCTCCCCAAGGTCATTACATCAGGGCAGTCGCCATGCAACACATGGTCAACAAGGCATACACTCGCTGGGTGGCTGCAAACCTGATAAGCGGCCACCTGGTCCACGCTGGAAACCATAGGCATGGGACTGCACGGCACAAACAGGGTCAGTGCAGTGCTCAGTAAGCAGTGGTCTGTGAAAAAACAAATGGCCTTCGGCCAGGGGGTGGTTGTCACGGGGGGCTAACGGTCCAGTCCTGCGATGCAATCTGGGGCAACTGTGACAACTGCTCTTACACACATACGCAGGCTCGTCTGCACAAGAGTGCTCACTGCACCTGTAAGGTTATCACACAGTCAGTAGACTGACACAGGAAAAAAACAATTTTTTTTGCGCTGGGACAGAGTCACAGCACAGGTTAGTAGCTGCCCCTCCTTGTCCTCAACGAGGTAAGAGCAGAAGATGGGGTTGATACTCCCATCTGGTTGTATGAAGGCTGACATAGGTTCCCAGGTCGCCTCAGGTAACCCATAGCCATCCCACAGGGTTAGGAATTTCCAGCCCTGTTTATACTCGTGGCGAGCAATACCTGCAACCACGTAGTAACCATCGACTGCCATCTGATCGGCAGTCATCTCTTCGAGTTCGTCTGCCTCCTCTGAGCTGGCAGCGTTCTCTAGGTCAATACGCTCGACCTCACTGTCGCTGAGGCGCCACTAATCCCAGGACAAATCGTCAGGGGAGTGATAGTGCCTTAACTGTTTAGGTGCACACAGCAGCTCACCACCTAGACCTGGACTGCACCTGACATGGATCCTGGATCCATCTATCCTGATGATACGATAGCGTCAAAAATAAGGGTCCTGTAGGCAGTTACGTGGCGAGGAGGGTAGGCGTGAATGGTGACCCAAAACAAGGTCACCAACCTTGAAGCTGGCAGGTCGCCGTAGGCGGTTCCGCCAGCTCAGTTCACGGTCACAAATGCGTCTCAGGTTAGTTCCAGCCTGGTTAGCCATAGACTGCTTGTGTTCCAGCTGATCTCCCACAGGGCTCTTGAAGTCCTCAGGAAAGGGAGTTTTGAAGAGCCAAGCAGGTTGTCCTCCATGGAACAGTTCGTGGGGGCTGAAACCCGTAGAAAAGCTCCGCTGTGAGCTCATGGTCAGCACTGCCCAGGGCACTAGGCGTACCCAGTCTTTGGTACGCTCCTGTTTCATCAAGATTCTTAGGTTTTGCTCCACCACACGGTTCTGTCTCTCACAAAGAGGGTTAGACGTGTGGGTATAGGGCACACCTGTGGTTACCTCCACGTTGAGGGCATTTAGCACTCGTTTGTACCACTCAGTGTCACTGCGGATGCGTACATCTTCATCAGAGTGCACCTGTCTAGGTGCCCCATAGGGTTCGAACCATTGTTCGACCAACATTTTCACAGTCTGGTCACCCGTGATTTTCTTATTGCAAGGGAACACACGGGTGAAGCGGGATGGGCCAGAGGTGACCACTAGGCAACTATCGCAGCCGCTGAAGCGAGGTGGACCGTGGATGAAATCCACATAGAGAAGAGAGTTAGCACAATAGGGTATGGGTAAGCTGGAAATCAGTCCCCTATCCCTACTGTCGCTCTGCTTGCTGGCATGACAGCCACAAGCATCCACAATGGTCTGCATACGAGACCTCAGTTCAGTCAGCGTTAGACTAGAGTAGAAAGTCTCAAGGAAGAGGTCCACTGAGCGAGTAGCGCCAGTGTGACCAGAGCTGAGATGGGACCACTGTAAGCACCCATCAAGTCGGGCCTCAGGTACAGCAATACGGTCCTCGTAGAAGAGGTACTGGTTGTTTTTATACCACTGGTACCCGTCAATGACACGGGGCTCGAGACCAGTGCGGAGGGTTCCGAGAATTTCTTTATACTCTGACTGATAATCGGTTAGGCTCCGACCCTCCAGGATTCCAGCAGTGCGCATGGACAGGTCAAGCTGGACATCCATGCGCTAGAAAGCCTCTTTGGCGAGCGCCTCAGAGCTCTCACCTATAAGCGCATCGAAGTTATTGCGCGATATATAGTCAGACAGTTCATTTTTTATACCGGGGATATGATGAATTGCCAGCCTGAACTGGCTCAGGTAAGTCCACCACCGCCTTAGTTTTGCTTTCTCTCGTGGTGGGCCATTCTGAAAAGACTTCACAGCTTCCTGGTCACAGAGCCAGACAATAGGGTTAGATTCCAGGAGTCGGGATTGTGGTGAAAGCACCAACATACCGGCCAGGAGTTCCTGGTCATAGGTGCTGTAATTGGAACGCGCTTGGTTCCATTTCGTATTCCAGTGTCCCAGTGGCACCAGCCGCCACTCACTGGTAGGATAGTCATGTTTCAAGGAGCCATCACGGTTCAGTCCACTAGTACGATAATGGCAGTGGGTTAGTGCACCTGGGTTAAGCTCCTGCCATTGGTAGATCGTTCCACCCCCCCCTAGATCACTGGTATCAGTGATCAGGACTATCTCGCCCTTAGGGCGGGGTACTCCCAGGCAGTTGGAGGAGGCAATTTTCTTCTTCAACTCCTGGAAACACTCCTCCTCTCTGGCGGTCCACCTCCAGGGAGTAATTTTCTTGAGTACGTCAGTGAGGGGTGCAGAGGAGTAAGTAAAATTGTGGATTTGACGCCTATAGAAGTTACAGGCGCCCACAAAACTCCTCACATCGTGTAGACCCCTCTTAGGGTCATCGCAAAACTGCATGTGCTGTAGGGGCTGCATCTTAGACGCGGCTGGTTTCCACCAGCCATACCCCACGTCGAAACCCAAATACTCCATCTCCTCTTTCATAAACTCACATTTTTCGAGTTTGATTCGGAGATGGTTTTCTTGACGAACAATGAAAAATTCACGGAGGAGAAGGACATGGTCCTCTTGGGTATTAGTACGCAAGCTCACGTCGTCGATGTGGGCCTCCATTTCTGCACCCCGAGAAGTCAACTCCTGTACTAGAGGTCGGCGCCTTAGTTTGTACAAAATTTTGTTCATTAGCTCTTGGAAGAGTGCTGGGGCATTAGCCACCCCGAAAGGCATGACCTTCCATTTAAACACACGACCTTTAGGGGTCATAAAAGCCAGCAGC
The DNA here is from genome assembly GCA_964036045.1 of Eutreptiella sp. 'Long Island Sound 2002'. Taxonomy (NCBI): domain Eukaryota; phylum Euglenozoa; class Euglenophyceae; order Eutreptiales; family Eutreptiaceae; genus Eutreptiella; species Eutreptiella sp. 'Long Island Sound 2002'. The sequence continues at coordinate 78,980,248 of OZ038385.1, forward strand.
TCCTGAGCTGCGGCGGTTAGGTCTACCTGCCAGAAACCACTCCGTTTGTCCATTTTGGTCTTGTACCTGCATTTGGCAGTACGCTCCAGGGTATTTTCCATGTTAGGAATACTCCCTGAGTGGTTCTGGGTCTCAGTGTTGACCTCACCATAGTCAACAACCAGTCGCAGGGCAGTCGACCCTGGTTTAGCAACCAGGAAACAGGGACTGCAGTGATGGGGGTAGTCCCCCTTCTTATATTCCTCCACGAGGCCAGCATCAATACATTCCTGGATCTGGCACTCGATTTCTTCAACCTGTTCCTGTGCAGCGGGATAGGGACAACGCCTCACTCGCGTCTTTTCAAATTCACGTTTCAGTTTCAGGTCAATCTGGACCAGTTTTTTACAAGAGAGGGGGGGCGGCAAGGCGCCGAACACCTTCTCATAGGTTAGCAGCAGTTTCTTCAGTCGGGGGTCAAGGTTAACACTCTCCATTTTCTGCAGGAAATCCTCCTCAGAATGGAGTCTGCTCTTTCCATGTTCTTTCTTTTTCTGCCGATCAGCAGTTTCGGCAGGTACAGAACGATCGTCCCACTCAGGGGGACATTGCTGCCCATAGTGCAAAGAATACACTAGGGGTATCTCAGGGTCAGGCAGCGTGTAGGAATCATCGTCCTCCTCAGACCAGATGCAGGATTTCCAGGTCTGTCTGAGGTATTGCAGCCGCTCTTGGCGCTCAATACCTTCGGCCTTCAGGTACAACAGCCATCGGAGTTCCTGAAGGTCATGCTCAGACAGTGGCATGTTATTAGAAGCAGGCATCGCTAGAGCATCAGGACTCCGGGCCACAGGTTGACCTGTGTGCATAGGCTGCATGTGTAGCACCGGTTTCCCAACAAGGGAAGTGGGTTCTGAGGTTGACTCTAGATCTACCTCCTCCAGCAACAGCTGGGCTAGGAAGGCACTGTGTTTTAGATCAACACAGCTGGGACCAACAGGAGGGATAGTGCTGGCGATCTCAGACAGTTGGTCGTCAGCATCCTCCTTAACAGCTGCAGGTTCCAGATAGCCATCGGGAGATTCACACCCTGTAAGTGTGGCAGATAGGTGCTCAGGAGATGGTGTTTTGAGATGAGAAAGAGTCAGGCCACAATTTTCGGCCATGACCTCTTTCAGTAGCACCTGATGTAGGTCACACAGGGGTACAGGATTGAGAGATCTGTCAACGATGCATAGGAAACTGGCCCACTCAGGGGCCTGCATAGCTGTGTCTGAGTCCTCAGGCACAGAGATGGGACTGTCGGGGAGTTGCACTCTTCCCACGGTCATTCGACCTAGCATACGGCGCCAGTAAGCGTGTTCACCAGAGCAGCCCCAGTCAGGGGTGCACATGACAAAGTCTTCCTCCCTCAAAAGCAATTTTGGTTAGAACCTTCACGAGCAGGGAGAAGGGAGGGTTAGCATACGCTAGGCCCATTGCTTTCCAGAAGAAACGGAAAGCTTTTGTTCGAATGATTCGAGCAGTACAACTGCATGATGTGCTGTTGTCGGCTCGCAAATAATTACACTTGGATCTCATCCAGGTTTACCTGAAGGGCCGGCAGTCCATTTTCAAGAACGTGACGGGCCAATTGGTACTTTTCAGTCCGATAGTTAGTCTTGGATGCGTAGCGCAGCCCAGACTCTTTTCGTCCTGACAGCCCCAAGGGTACGGAGAAGAGCCCAGTGCCAAAGTCGCAGTGCAAAGAATAGGGGCGCTGGAGGGACAGCATTTTTACATGGGGGTTTCTTCGTAGGAAGTCGGTACCAATGACGATGTCAAAGGCGTCGGTGTCCAACACTCTGCAGTGTTGGGTCACAGTTTCGTCGCCCAGGCATATAGTCACATTGACTCCCCCCAAGGAATGGATGGTACGCCCATCCCCTGCTCTTATGGCCGCAGTCTTAGTTTTCTTGAAAGTTTTTAGCAGGCGCCGGGCCACTATGGAAAGTGTTGCACCGGTGTCAAGCACCAGTCGAAAAACTTGATCCTGGATTTTCACGAGGATCCAGAAACCCAAGTCCTCCTCTTCGGAGCCGCCCCCCTACTCCTCAGCAGGGAATTTGACATCCACCCCTGCAGCCATGAGGGATTTGGCCATCCACGCCAGTCGCCTCTCCTTGGAGTTATTCCCCTCAGCGGAGGCGTTATCCCCCTGTGGGCGCTTCTTGGGGTCACCTTCGGCAGGAGCGGGAGTAGCAGCGGGCGCTGATGAGCGCCTCTGGGGGTTAGGGGTTCCACCTTTGCCACCCCTCTTGCCACCTCCCTTACCACCTTTATCCCCATTCTGGGGGTTTCTGGTGGGTGTTTGGTTCTTCTGGCGTTCAGCCTCCTGCCGCTTGAGTTCATCACTCTCGCGTTTCTTTATGTGACATTCGTCCTCGTAGTGACAACGTTTGCCACAATAACCACAGGTGATGGTACACCTGAAATGATCCTGATGGGTTACAGTTTTCCGATCTTTGGAGTGCTGCTGTTGTTTCCTCTGCAGCATACAACTACTGCGGTGATCGCAGTCAGGGGCATGACAAGGTCTCCCCTTGTCATTGACAGGTTTACAGTAGAACAGAGGGGGTGTACCTGCATCAGGTTTAACCTCATTCATGGCACGTAGGTTACCCCTTCCTTTACCACCTCCCTGGTTGGCGTTGGTGGGATTTTCAGGCCCTTTCCCATCGCCACGTTTGGGGGTAGGGGTACCACCTCGACCCTTCTGTTTGTTGAGGAATTTCTCCATGTGGGAGTCATTCTCCCTCTCAAGAGCTAGCTCGACCAGCAGGTCCACCAGATCGTTGTACGAGTGGGTGCGGCTTTTCCTCTCAGAGGTAGCCCGGCAGTCATCCCACGTACGTTGGGGGATCTTACTCATGAGCCACAGGTGGGGCTCAGTGGCTCCATAGGAGCCCACGTTCATCCGTGAAAACAGATACTCTAGGTTGCACACGTATTCAGAGACTCGCGCAGCGGAAGGAAACTCAGGGAGCATAGGTACCTCGTCTATCTGTGTGCGCACACTGATGTCAGTCTCATAGACTGGGAATGTTTTCTCCAGTCTTTGGAGTACTTCAGCCCATGTTGAACAGGTTTTCACAATCTCTTTCACCTGTTTTTGCAAAAAATGTTTTTTGCAGGAGCGTTTCAGCAGTGAGCATTTGGTGGCCACATCCACATGGGATTGGCCAGTTAGCAAAAGAAACTCAGCAAATTCTTCTGCCCATTTGGGCAGATTTTTTGGGTCGAACTCCGGCGATTGTAGCTGGATGTTCGCCTGGGCAATAGGTCTGCCCATCTTCCCACCCCCTGGGGTTGGGCCTGAAGGGGGAGGAGATACGCCGGCAAGGGGTGCCAGGGCTAACAGCCCTCTTTTCTCAGTCTCAGTCACAGGCACGTCCTGTAATTCAGCAATTGGGACTGTCCGGGCGCGAGGATGAAAAGGGCTGGGGCAGGTGACCTTGGGTAGCAACCTGGACACCCTTGATCGTTTGAGATCATCAGCCAAAGTGCTCAACCCGGATGAAGGTGAGAGTAGTGCTGGCTTGGGTAAGGGTTCGGTGATACCCAATTTTGCCTTGCCAGCCTCCAACAGAGCTGTCACATCCGGGTCTTCAGATCCGGATAGAAGTTTGGCCAAAAGTTCGGCCGTGCGATCCAAAGCCCCATAGGTGGGCTCTGAGAAAGAAAAACGCCTTTACTCCCATTTTGGCATTAGTCTATGTTACATAAAAATGTTTGTTTAAAAAAAAAGAAAACCATACAACAATCAAGCCAACCAACAGGGCAAGGCAAAGCGTGCAACAACACTCACTAAGGTGAATCACTTGCCATGCCAAGTATGCAGTAACAAAGAGTCATCGTTGGGATCTACCTCTAACGTACACTCAACTAAGTCATAACTTGACATATTACGTCCTAATAACTAGTCCCTAATCCTATCCCTGTGCACCACTCACCCATGGCGCTGCGAACAAAGGAAAACAGGATGCGGATAAGGTAAGGGTCATGGGCAAGCATGCTACCCACGCACACCACAACCACACACGCAACACACAAGGCGAGCATGTGTCCATACTGCGAGTCTTGTATTAAAATTGCAAAACATACCCAAAACATTCAGAAGCACCCTCGCAATCCCAACTTATCTCCAAACGCTATTTAATCATGAATAAAATCAGAGATGACGACAGAATTATCCAAATCGCGACAGAGCGCGGCTACAGCTGCGGCAACAGAAGACACGCAATTCTGTTAACGGCACACAGCACATTCACACAGCAAACACAGTACACTGACAATATGGCGACCCTCAATGAAAGGCAATTTTTATTACTCCCCCCCAGACACCACACCAAGAGTTGGGTGTCTCAGGGGGCGCCATCTAACCACAAAATATCAGGGGTGTTATCATGCCTCAGGGGGTGCAGTGGTACCCCCCCCCTTTTTCTGGCATTGAACAGCAGTGCAGTCAGCATATCACCTGTGCAGGCCATCAGCAAGAACATGCTTCAACAGTCATATTACTCCAGCTGAAGTCACGACGTGAGTAAACCCCTAGAATTATGAGAACACAATACCTCTCTAATATCAATACAAAGCGCTTGTAAATTTCACCACCGGGTCTGTCAACAAAGGCAGCCATAATTTCTCGGAAAACATTCAGAACGTAGCCGTAAAATACAGACCCAGGTGTTGTTCATGACATGCCCAAGACATGTAAAGAGTCTGGCATACCTCCTTAGTCTCCCGTACGCACCATTTCCTCAAGTCTCACTTTCCTCACAGGCAGTCATCACTGTCAGTACAGCCTGGAGGCACAGGTACCCTGACAGGAGAACTACAAGCCTGTAGCGAAGGACGGGTAGGATAGTCCAGACCGGGCTACTCATGACAGGAATACCCAGTGAACAAAGGGTTAGCCTGCAGGTTCGGCCTGTTCCCATTCCCTGCCTGAGAATAGGGTAAGAGCAAAGGAGGTAGAGCAGACAAAATTCAGCTACTCCAATAGAAAAACAAAATACTGTGGCGAGTTTACTGCCAAAACTTTTGCTATAGCATCCACAGACTGGGTCGAAATTTTGACCCTGAAAAATTTCACTGACTGAGCAAGTAAGACTAGCTTCAGGCTCCATCCAACACGAATGATAATTCAGACAAATGGTAATCAGCCCCTGCTGCTGTGGCGCACAGGGGGCGGTCCTTGACATTTCACAAGGGGTGAGAAAGAGAGAGAGAGAGAGAGAGAGAGTCACTCAATAGGGCACCTGCACTTACATACCTTGATACTCCGGGCCAGCATAGGAGTGCATACAGACTTTCGGTTCCACCACCGGGTGTTGAAACACTCCCTCGGCTAACTGCAGGGTTACTCTCAACATGCCTCCCAGATTTCCGTCAGAATGGTTAGTTTGGGTGCTGGGGGGCGTGCTGGCTTACCTGGTGACCTTGGCTGGATACATGACTACTTTAACACAAAAAGAATCAATCATAACCCTCCCTCTGAGCAGACTGGCCACGTCGTTGCTTGAATAGGGGAAAAGGGTATTTTTCTCTCAGTGTGTCACCCGGCCTGTTCTCTCTCCCCTGGCTTTACTACCCCGACTCGGCCCAGTTCCTTCTCCTGAAATAAAGGAAAGAAGAAAAATGGAAACACCTCAGAGCGTGGCTAACTTGCCTCCTAGCTTACACATACACCACTACGTAGAACATTCCCAATAACCAACACTATATTTGGCTGCTACTCAGTCATGCCTTCACAGCTCCCCCACCAGGCTACCTGCAGTAGGCTGTCATACAGTCCTAAGGGTTTCTTAGCCGAGTGGACTAGGTGATGTTACTGTATTTGGTAGGGTCTTATATGCTTACCAGAGTCCAGAGGTTACTCACCTTTCGGCGGTTTCTGCGACGCTCCCGGCTACTACCACTTCTATCCTAAGATACTCAATACAGTTCACACAGGCTACAACTTCTCAGACGCCGTCTCAGTTGTTTACTCTCTGTGGATAACGGCATGAGCCTCACAGCCGGGATTCGTAGAATACTCATTAGGCTGCTCCACACCCTCAGTGGTAGTAAACACTTGTAACTTGAGGAGTGCTGTGGAGATACGGCTCATGGCCTCTCCAGCGTGCTTTCCACCTGTCGTCAGGGGAAATAATGTACATCTGGTACAGTATACACACTGACGTGTCATCACTGCATCATCAGTCCCTTAATAGACCAGAAAAATCATGTACGGTGCTACGTAGCAGTAGGGCAACAGCGGACCCCTGGGGTATTTACTGCGTACACCCTGTCACCTGAGACCTCATCAGGATCCTTGCCTGTGCTTTGACCCGTAGCACAGGGGTGCTGTGGCTTATTCTTATGGCCCGATATCAGGGAAGGTCTTGTCTTCCTGGATATAAAAAGTTATCCTATCAGCCACCCTCGAAAGTCCTTCATACCAGGCAATATTACCTCTGGACTGGTGTTCCATCACACAGCCTTCATTCCTCAGTACTGTTATGCAGGGCCTACAGAGCAAAGAAGGAACATGCTGTATCGACAGCCTTCAGATTCAGGTTATCCCTCAGTACCTGATCTCAGAGTGGGGTTGATAGGCACTGATGTTGCCTTTTTACCCCTAGGTAGACATACGCTTCTCCTATTCACACTCCATAGGAAAGAAATCATCCAGCCTGTAGGCGTCCCTGAGAACCATATCGCTGGTCTCAATGGTCAACGTTCCCTAAAGGAAAAACACAAGGGCTCCAAAGAACTGTCCAAAACTCGACAGGACATGCGGGTGTACCGTCCCAACCCTCCAATCTCTGAGGTAGAGGGTGGCAGTTTTATATCACTTGACTGGCTTTCAGTGATCCACCTTGTAAGGAGAAAAAAGGAGGTCTCGCATCAATTCCTTGGGTGCCCTCTGCAAAGAGACACAAAGGTTGATGCAAGATCAGTTCAACAAAACTCGCACAGTTCCCTGCCACAGACATGTCACAGCCGCAAGCTGGACAGCTCCCTATCAGGTACTACCGTGCCACCGAGCTTCCGGGGTGTACACCTACGAAAACTGCAAACCTCCAACTTCCAGATCATACCTCATCGGGGTTGCACGTCAGTCAGGTGGCTCAGTTCAGTAAAGTGACTTTCAGGGTTTCCTCTCAGAATATTCCCCCCCACCACAGGCTCCCTCAAACATTGCTCAAAGAGGCCTCGGTAGGTTATCATACTCGAGGGGCATTACCTGTGGGGGGTCGTCACGTCAGGCTGGAAGTGCCATATATGGTCAGGGCCTTGAGTTGGCTTCCACGACTGCACTATCTGTTGGTGTAGCGCTCAGCCCCCCCCCCTTTTCTTCAACTATAACCGCAACCTGAAGTAGGAATACCATCTGTGCGAGTGGAGAGAAGTGGGGTAACACCCTGGCTTTTGTGGATAGCGCCCCAGCTAGCGCCTGAGTAGGGACAGGGGTGCAGATCAGGACACTCTGGAAGTTTTTGGACAGCGCCCCAGTTAGCGCTTGCGGAGAGACAGGGGGTCAGATCAGGATTGCATGTCGTCAATGTTAGCTACCTTCAACTCCGCAACCGAAATCTGTTTTGGGATTCCGTGCCAGTACAAAAGAATGTTCTGGTCATCTGTGCCGGTACAGTAGAACGGTCTCAGCATTTGGGCTCCTGCCCGGATCTGTAAGTGGACCGTATTCCCAAAATACTGCGCACTCTCAAGAGTGGCTATCTGTCCCTTAACCTTATAGGCTGAACTGATCAGTAGCTTCAAGCAGATCTGCCACTTGTAGGCCAAAGTGAACTTCACCTCAGACCCTAGCCATCCCACGCGACGACGTCTCCATGCACAGACACCGTGGGGAACGCCGCAGCGAACTCGCCACTGGCATTCCAGTCGCGCGGTCGTGCAGAGTCCCCCAGAATTGAGACAGCCTCAAAACAAATAGGCACCGGCTACGAAATGCATCCGTGCTGGGTCAGGTCTATCAGTGAGAGCAGAGCCTCTACGGGCAAGAGGACCCCAGGGGCCCGCCGTAAAGTGGCGAGAGGCCCCCAGTATCCCGCCCTGCGAAGCACTCCGCCAACACCAAGAGACAACACCCGCTGGACAGTCTGCAAGCTGGGGATCCACAGCGGTGCGCCCCTTGGGCAAATTCGCAGCAACAGCAATTTACCCCTAGAGTTGACTGCAAATCTCCCGAGATAATCTGGGAAACCCTTCTATTGCTCTACTGCTCCTGAATCGATTCTCGCACACTCGCTTGTCGAAATCAAGGTGAATCAGCTAAACCTATGTCAAGCACTCCCGTCGTCACACGCCCCGGTGTGTCCCAGGCTGATTGGTCGCCTATCTATTGAGACAAGCAACGGGAAAAATGGTAACTGTTACTCCCACAAAGAAGTATTTCTCGGGTCTGTGGCGTATTCAGGGCAACCATACCGGCATGTTTAGACTCCTTGTCGATTCTGGCCCCCAAGAGTAAGGGCAGAGAGATATCAGCAAAAGAATAAATGACTCATAACAGTCCCCAACGTCCCAACACCTTTGAAGAGGAGAATTGGAAAGAAAAGAGGGTAACACACCCAAACCACGGGTGACTGCCCCGAAGAGCAGCAAACCCCGTTAGGTGAGCGAGAGAGTCATTGAACAGGAGTCAACCATAATGCCAATAAGTTACAGTGCCAACAGACAGCCAAACACGTGTGGCTTAACCTGTGCTTTTGCAGGCCTCAGACCAGACAGCCGTGGTTTGCATACATACACACACGACCATAAACCACCAGGAATGTTTGTACCACCGCTATATGCCAAACCTCACACATTCACAAGAAGACAGCACATCACAGCGTGATCCCTGCGTCTACTCCAGCCGCCGGCACATGCCCCACAGTGGGACGCCGACGGGGCTGTGGACGGTCTCAGGGGCAGGTTCACCTGGGCGGCCGTCGACGATGGCTCCTGGCGTTCGACCCCATGCCTGAAGAGGCGTGTCCCCCTCGATCGCTCAGGGGACCCTGTTTGTCGGAGCCGTTGCTGAAATCCTCCTTTGGCAGCTTGCTTCGGTGCATCTGTTGATGTCGGCGTCTTTGCATTGATATCCCGCCCAAGTGGAGGCGGTGGTGCTGGCGTAGGGATCTTTGTTTTTATACCCCGCCCAAGTGAAAGCGGTTGTGTTGGTGTAGGGGTCCTGGTGTTTATACCCCGCCCCAGAGGAGGCGGCTCATGCAGCAGCTGGGCGAGCTGGGCATCAGTCATCACAGGCTGATAGAATCAGGGATAGTACCACAACTTCCTCCGTCTCGGTAACAATCAACTCCCCATCGGTCGCCTGCCGCAGCTTCAAGCACTCTGAACCCCTCTTGCGGAGTCCATTGCACGCTTCGCTTGGTCAACTTGTTAGCTGTCAGTCCAGGGGAACGATGGGGGAAATTGTAAAGCCTTAACGCGCGCCTCTGACTGTCCCAAGCAGGGAATTTTTCATTCACACGCTCCACAACTGCCTTGGCACTTCTGATCTCTACGTCAGGCCTCCCCATCCGCACAAAATCAGCAAATCCCGAACGCGCCTTCGAGGTCCCACTGTCGTCCAAACCGTATGGTCTGCCACCTGCAGGGCGGGCATCCGTCTTGAGTCAACAGTAACGACCATCAGAACAAGAACCACGAGCCCAATTTACGGATGGGTGATCAATGTGGTTGGGATCCTCCGAAGCCAGTGCGCAGTGCGCTCTGAGCGTCTGTCTGGAAACAGAAACGGGCTAGCTTCCCCTTTTTCCTGGCCTGGGACCAGACCTTTCTTCACTGCATAAGTCGGCAGAAGTCAGGATCTGGTTGGCAGGGTCAAAAAGGTCCAACTCCTTGTCACCGAGTGGCCCACAGCGCCCCTGGCCCTCACTGGGCAGGACGCTTACACGGGTGTCGTTGTCCTTGCTGACAACATATCAGGTGTACATCACGTCAACGTCACCGGGCTCCAGATCTGCCAACTTAGATAATTCATGAAAATCTGACAATTCGTTGACCCTGATCTGTAGAGCCCGCACACCTTCCTAAAATTAATTTCCGGGCAGCGATCGTAGGCCATGCAGCGCAAGGATGCTGTCCGCCCTTCGAATCTTGCCCTGAAGTCCCAGAAAATTGTTCAGAGCAAAAGCAAGCTTTCCAGAGACCTCCAGCTTCACTCACAGTGTGTCCGGGCGACTCTCTTCCAGGCCCACGGCGTTTAGCTTCCAAATTCCAAAATACAGACCTACCAGCTCCTCACCATCGTGGATGACAGTGGCCGAGGCCATACCACTGGCACAACCCGTATACTTGTAGCGCCAATAACCAGCTTCCAAAAGACGATTCAAGAAGCGTCTAGAATTCTGGCAGGGGATAGGGAAGTCGGCAGTACACCGCAAGCATGCGAATACCCGGCATCGGGGTTGTTGTGCAGCCTGGGCAACACCACATCCACAGGTAACACCAGCTTGTCAGTCATGGGCACGCGCCTGTGCAATTGAATGGAAATTGCCGTCACGGAGGTGTCCCTGAGGGCATGGATGTCGGGGCACATATGCAGGTATCCTGGGCTGGTGGTGTCTTCTCGGAGCAACCATCTCTCTCGTACTCCGAAAGGTGCTTGGAGGGCGCAACCGTGAACGCGGAGCTGTCATCCTCCATTTGCAGCTTGAACGCCACCTGGGAGTACTTGCGGCGGTCCCGACCAGCGGAGTCAATCAGAAGCTCTTTGCCCTGGGTGCCATCGGCCCCTTCCACATGGAAATGGCTCTGCCATTCCTTGCCCCATGAAACCTTGTAATGACCCTCGATGACGGATGCAATGGTCCAGAATCGCTCTTCAATGCCAGTCAACCACTTGTTCCACGCTGCGTTGCACTCATCCTCGGGGCATGATGACGGTCCCCAGTGGGACGTGGTTGCTGAACTCAACCTCGCCCAAGCGTTTGCTGATTTTGTGGAAGTTCTCCTGCAAGTTTTGTTGTCGTTGGCTAAACCACCCACAAACACTCCATGCTCTTGGAAATCTCTGATTTACCTCCCACTGACACTGTGCAAGTCTGGTGGCAGCATGTGAAATGGGTGTCAAGGCCAGCAAGGGTGAAGGTGCCACACACAGAGCGTGCTTCTCCAAAGGGATAGAGTATCCAGAGGGATGCACGTAGAAACTCTTGGTGAACGTTTTGAGCGACTTCTCTTCACCTTTGGCGCCTTCCCACTTTACCTTGTGCTCCCCCAAAGACACAGACACCGTTTCAAGCAGGTTGATGAGCTCAGTGCAGCGGTGGTCTACAGCGTTACTTTTGGACTTCTGCTCGACGTGGCGTCCCAGGAGCTTCATCATATCGGAAAACTGGTTCTCAATTTTCCCCTGCCGGGAGTGGTGTATCCGTAGGATTGGTCCCACCCTCACTTCGATCCGAATTTGAAGAAGACCAAAGCGCCTCCAGCCTGCCTTTCCTCGGAAGGCTCAACAAGAGAGATGGTGTAGGGCAAGATCCAACTGCGTGGAGTAAGAAAAAGTCACTGCCATGTCTTTCTTGGAGGGCTTGATCCAGGCCAAGCCCCCCTTAAAACCCTTTTGTTGATGCTAAGACAAACCTAAGTGTTTTTATCTCTTTTTGGATGCCTAAAGTACACTTTCTCAAAGTAACTAGGGTTGTGACCCTAGCCCCCCATGAAGTTCACCCCTACCACTCAACTGAGCGGAGGTACCTTCCTTCATGGAGGATATACCGAAATAAAATAGGCATTTCATGCTTTAGGCCTTGGAGGTTAAGCCTAGTGGTCTCCCACCCCAAGACCCCAATACTCAATTGTTTCTACCACTTATTGTGGTCCTACTTTGTAACTGTTTCTGAATTCAGTTGCTTGGCCAAGTCATTTTCTGTGTGGTCCTGACATCTATGCCCCACATTCCTAACCAGCACCATTACACCCAAAAGAGTGCAGAAGAAGTGCCTAATGCTATCTCTGAGGCAAGAGTCAGACCAATTTTCATATAAAATCTTTTGTATTATCCATTTGTGATTGAATCTTTGTGTATAAACCTGCTTTGTCTATCTGCAGCCCTTCTGTGTTACACTGGATTCCAAAACCCATCATTGATTCGATCCGCATCCTGTTCTTGCTCTACTTGCTGCTTTGGTTTGGGTTTTCAACTACAAAACCTGCAGGATTTCATCAAAATATCTAGGGCATAAATCGAGGACATCTTTCCGGTAGCAGAGGCAGTCCCTCGTGACCTTTGGAACCGACCCCGAGAAGAAGTGCAGCACAAAAAGCTCAACAACAAGTTCATCATGTCCACGCCAAGCGTCAGGACCTGGCCCATCAGAACTGTCCAAGTGCAAATGGGCAGCATGGCCCACCCTATGAGTGAACCACCTTACCGAGATCCACAACATCTCAGTGGCGCATCTCGGTCCCAAGGAGATCCAGAACGCAGAAGAGCGGAAGAAAATAAGGGCCTTACCATCGAGGCCTTAGCGGCCCACGGTGGAGACAGCTTCAGTCATCTCTACAGACGTGTAGCAGCCTCAGTATCCAGATCCAACTGGCCAGCTTCATCCTCAACAGCGATTGAAGGCCCTGAGCAGTATGAGGAACTGAGGAAGAAAATGGATGAATACATCCTCCATGAGAAGTACTACAAATCCATTCGTGGAGAAGATGGAGAGGAGCCATTGGCAGTACATGGATCCAGACCTCGTACAGACCTAGGGTCCCACGCGCACTCTGGCCCGCCGTCCGACAGAGCCGAGACAGCATTCCTGCCAAGACGACCGAGACCCGAGTATCCAAGAGCATGTTGTCCAACCCCAAGGGCTCCCGAAGTGGGCCCGACTCCAGTTGAGGAACAACATCATCCAAGGCCAACCTACGGTGCCCTGGATCATACGGCCGAACTGCTGGCCAAACTCCTGTCTGGATCAGAGGATCCAGATGTGACGGCCCTATCGGAGGCCATTAAGGCAAAACTGGGTATTGCAGAACCTTTACCCAAGCCAGAGTTGTCCTCCCCCTCTCCCGGACTGAGTACCCTGGATGAAGATCTTAGGAAACAAGGGTCTCAAGGCTGTTGCCTAAGGTCACCTGCCCCAGCCCCTTTCACCCCCGTGCCAGGACAGTGCCTATGGCTGAACTACAGGACGTGCCTGTCACAGAGATTGAGAAAAGAGGGCTGTCAGCCCTGGCACCTCTTGCTGGCGTGTCGCCTTCAGGCCTAACTCCGGGGGGTGGGAAGACGGGCAGACCTATTGGCCAGGCGAACATCCAGCTGGAACTGCCGGAGTTCGACCCCAAAAATCTGCCCGAATGGGCAGAAGAATTTGCGGAGTTCCTTTTGCTGACTGGCGAATCCCGTGTGGATGTGGCCACCAAATGCTCACTGCTGAAACGCTCATGCAAAAGGAAATTTTTGCAAAAACAGGTGAAACAGATTGTGAAAACCTGTTCTACCTGGGCAGAGGTACTCCTGAGGTTGGAGACAACATTCCCAGTCTATGAGACTGACCTCAGCGTACGCACACAGATCGAGGAGCTACCTATGCTCCCTGAGTCTCCTTCCGCTGCGCGAATTTCTGAATATGTGTGCGACTTGGAGTACTTCTTTTCGAGGATGAACGTGGGCTCCTACAGAGACACTGAGCCCCACCTGTGGCTCATGAGTAAGATCCCCCAACGTACGTGGGATGATTGCCGCTCCACCTCTGAGAGGAAGAGCAGGACCCACTCGTATGATACACTGGTGGATCTCTTGATTGAGCTAGCTCTTGAGAGAGAGAATGACTCCCACATGGAGAAATTCCTCAAGAAGCATTTTGGTCGAGGTGGTACCCCTACCCCCGAACGTGGCGAAGGGAAAGGGCCTAAAAATCCCACTAACACCAACCAGGGAGGTGGTAAAGGGAGGGGTAACCTACGTGCCATGAATGAGGTCAAACCTGATGCAGGTACACCCCCCCTGTTCTACTGCAAACCTGTCAATGACAAGGGGGGACCTTGTCATGCCTCTGACTGCGATCTCCGCAGTGGCTGTATGCTGCAGATGAAACGTCAGCAGCATACCAAAGATGGGAAACCTGTGACCCATCAGGACCATTTCAGGTGTACCATCACCTGTGGTTACTGTGGCAAACGTCGTCACTACGAGGACGAATGCCACATCAAGAAACGCGAGAGTGACAAACTCAAGCGTCAGGAGGCGGAACGCCAGAAGACCCAAACGCCCGCCAGAAATCCCCCGAATGGGGAGAAAGGTGGTAAAGGGGGTGGCAAGGGGGGTGGCAAAAATGGACCCCCTAACCCCCAGAGGCGCTCATCAGCGCCCGTTGCTACACCCACTCCTGTTGCTACACCCGCTCCTGCCGCAGGTGACCCCAAGAAGCGCCCCCAAGGGGATAACGCTACCCCTGAGGGGAATAATTCCAAGAAGAGGCGCTTGGCTTGGATGGCCAAGTCCCTCATTGCTGCAGGGGTGGATGTCAAGTTCCCTGATGAGGAGTAGGGGGGCGGCTCCGAAGAGGAGGACTTGGTTTTCTGGATCCTCGTGAAAATCGGGGATCAGGTTTTTCGAGCGGTGCTTGACACCGGTGCAACACTTTCCAACACTTTCCATAGTGGCCCGGCGCCTGCTAAAGACTTTCAAGAAAACTAAGACCGTGGCCATAAGAGTAGGGGATGGGCATACCATCCATTCCTTAAGGGGGGTCGATGTGACTATATGTCTGGGCGACGAAACCGATACCCAACACTGCAGAGTGCTGGACACCGACGCCTTTGACATCGTCATTGGCACCGACTTCCTACGAAGAAACCCCCAGGTAAAAATGCTGTCCCTCCAGCGCCCCTATTCTTTGCACTGCGACTTTGGCAGTGGGCTATTCTCCGTACCTTTGGAGCTGTCAGGACGAAAAGAGTCTGGGCTGCGCAACGCATCCAAGACTAACTATCGGACTGAAAACTACCAATTGGCCCGTCACGTTCTTGAAAATGGACTTGCGGCCCTTCAGGTAAACCTGGATGAGATCCAGGTGGAATTGTTTGCGAGCCAACAACAGTACATCATGCAGTTGTACTGCTCAAAACAACTGAAGAATGCTTTCCGTTTCTTCTGGAAAGCAATGGGCCTAGCGTATGCTAACCCTCCCTTCTCCCTGCTCGCGAAGGTTCTAACCAAAATCGCTTATGAGGGAGGAAGGGTTGTTATGTGCACCCCTGACTGGGGTTGCTCTGGTGAACATGCTTACTGGCGCCGTATGCTAGATCGAATGACCGTCCGAAGAGTGCAACTCCCCGACGGCCCCATCTATGTGCCTGAGGACTCAGACCCAGCTATGCAGGCCCCTGAGTGGGCCAGTTTCCTGTCCATCGTCCATGGATCTCTCAATCCTGTACCCCTGTGTGACGTAGACCAGGTGCTACTGAAAGAGGTCAAGGCCGAAAATCGTGACCTGACCCTTTATGATCTCAAAAATCGATCTCCTGAGCTCCTATCTGCCACACTTACAGGGGGTGAGTTTCCCGATGACTATCTGGAACCTGCAGCTGTATAAGAGGATGCTGACAACCAACTGTCTGAGATCGCCAGCACTATTCCTTCTGTTGATCCCAGCTGTGTTGACCTAAAACATAGTGCCTTCCTAGCCCAGCTGTTGATAGAGGAGGTAGATCTAGAGTCAACCTCCGAACCCGCTTCCCCTGTTGCGAAGCCAGTGCTACACATGCAGCCTATGCACACAGATGAACCCGTGGCCCAGAGTGCTGATGCTCTGGCGCGGCCTGCTGCTAATAACATGCCATTGTCTGAGCATGACACTCAGGAACTCCGGCGGCTGTTGTACCTGAACGCCGAAGGTATTGAGCGCCAAGAGCGGCTGCAATACCTCAGACAGACCTGGAAATCCTCCATCTGGTCTGAGGAGGACGATGAGTCCTATACGCTGCCTGATCCTGAGATACCTCTAGTGTATTCTCTGCACTATGGGCAGCAATGTCCCCCTGAGTGGGACGATGGTTCTGTGCCTGCCGAAACTGCTGATCGGCAGAAAAAGAAAGAACATGGAAAAAGCAACCTCCATGCTGAGGAAGATTTCCTTCAGAAACTCGAGAGTCTTAACCTTGAGCCCCGCCTGAAGAAACTGCTTATAACCTATGAGGAGGTGTTCGGCGCCTTGCCGCCTCCCCTTTCTTGTAAAAAACTGGTCCAGATGGACCTGAAATTGAAACCTGAATTTGAAAAGACGCGAGTGAGGCGTCGTCCCTATCCCGCTCCACAGGAACAGGTTGAAGAAATCGAGCGCCAGATCAAGGAATGCATTGATACTGGCCTCGTTGAAGAGTATACGCACAGGGACTATCCCCATCACTGCAGTCCCTGTTTTCTTGTTGCCAAACCAGGGTCGACTGCCCTACGTCAGGTTGTAGACTATGGTGAGGTCAACAAGAAAACCCAGAACCACTCAGGGAGTATTCCTAACATGGAAAACACCCTGGAGCGTATTGTCAAATGCAGGTACAAGACCAAGATGGACAAACGCTCTGGTTTCTGGCAGGTGGACCTAACCGCCGTAGCTCAGGAGCTGTTGGCCCTTATAACCCCTAAGGGTCGTGTCTTCAAGTGGAAGGTTCTGCCTTTCTGGGGTGGCTAATGCCCCAGCTCTTCCAGGAGCTTATGAACAAAATTTTGTACATACTGAGGCGCAGGCCTCTAGTACATAAGTTGCTTTCTCGGGGTGCAGAAATGGAGGCTCACATCGACGACGTGAGTTTGGGTATTAATACCAAAGAGGACCATGTCCTTCTCCTCCGTGAATGTTTCATTGTCTGTCAAGAAAACCATCACCGAATCAAACTCGAAAAATGTGAGTTTATGAAAGAGGAGATGGAGTATTTGGGTTTCGACGTGGGGTATGGCTGGTGGAAACTAGCCGCGTCTAAGATGCAGCCCCTACAGGACATGCAGATTCGCGATGACCCTAAGAAGGGCCTACACGATGTGAGGAGTTTTGTGGGCGCCTGTAATTTTCATCGGCGTCACATCCACAATTTTACTTACTCCTCTGCACCCCTCACCGACCTAATCAAGAAAACTACTCCCTGGAGGTGGACCTCCAGAGAGGAAGAGTGTTTCCAGGAGTTGAAGAAGAAGATTGCCTCCTCCAACTGCCTGGGAGTGCCCCGCCCTGAGGGCAAGATAGTCCTGATCACTGATGCCAGTGATGTAGGGGGGGGAGGTACGATCTACCAATGGCAGGAGCTTAACCCGGCTGAACTAACCCACTGCCATTATCGTACTACTGGACTGAACCCCATGGTTCGTTGAAACATGACTCTCCTACCAGTGAGTGGCGACTGGTGCCACTGGGACACTGGAATTGGAAATGGAACCAAGCGCGTTCCAACTACAGCACCTATGACCAGGAACTCCTGGCCGGTATGTTGGTGCTATCGTCACAATCCCGACTCCTGGGATCTAACCCTATTGTCTGGCTGTGTGACCAGGAGCCTGTGAAGTCTTTTCAGAAGGGCCCACCACCAGAGAAAGCAAAGCTAAAACGGTGATGGACTTACCTGCGCCAGTTCAGGCTGACAGTGCATCATATCCCCGGGATAAGGAATGAACTGTCTGACTATATATCGTGCAACAACTTCGATGCGCTTTTTGGTGAGAGCTCTGAGGCGCTCGCCGGAGAGGCTTTCCAGCGTATGGATGTCCAGCTTGACCTGTCCATGCGCACTGCTGGAATCCTGGAGGGTTGGAGTCTAACCGACTATCAGTCGGAGTATGAAGAGATTCTCCAAATCCTCAGCACTGGTCTCGAACCCCGTGTCATTGACGGGCACCAGTGGTATAAAAACAATCAGTACCTCTTCTACGAGGACTGAATTGTGGTGCCTGAGGCACGACTGAATGGGTGCCTACAGTGGTCCCATTTCAGTTCTGGTCACACTGGCGCTAATCCCTCAGTGGACTTCTTCCGCGAGTGTTTCTACTCTAGTCTAACGCTGACTAAACTGGGGTCGCGTATGCAGACCATTGTGGATGCTTGTGGCTGTCATGCCAGCAAGCAAAGTGACAGTAGGGATAGGGGTCTGATCTCCAGCTTACCCATACCCTATTGTGCTAACTCTCTTCTCTACGTGGATTTCATCCACGGCCTACCACGCTTTGGCGGCTCTGATAGTTGCCTCGTGGTCACCTGTGGTCTATCTCGCTTCACCCGTGTGTTCCCTTGCAATAAGAAAATCACAGGTGAGCAGACTGTGAAAATGTTGGTCGAACAATGGTTCGAACCCTATGGTGCACCTAAGCAGGTGCACTCTGATGAGGATGTACACATCCGCAGTGACACTGGGTGGTACAAACGAGTGCTAAATGCCCTCAACGTGGAGGTAACCACAGGTGTGCCCTATAACCACCCTTCTAACCCTCTTTGTGAGAGACAGAACCGTGTGGTGGAGCAAAACGTAAGAATCCTGATGGAACAGGAGCGCACCAAGGACTGGGTACGCCTAGTGCCCTGGGCAGTGCTGACCATGAACTCACAGCGGAGCTGTTCTACGGGTTTCACCCCCCACGAACTGTTCGATGGAGGACGACCTGCTTGGTTCTTCAAAACCCCGTTTCCTGAGGACTTCAAGAGCCCTGTGGGAGATTAGCTGGAACACAAGCAGTCTCTGGCTAACCAGGCTGGTACTAACCTGAGACACATTCGTGACCGTGAACAGAGCCGACGGAACCGCCTACGGCGACCTGCCAGCTTCAAGGTTGGTGACCTTGTATTGGTACACCATTCACGCCTACCCTTCTGGCCACGCAACTGCCTACAGGACCCTTATTTTGGACCCTATCGTATCATCGGGATAGATGGATCCAGGATCCATGTCAGGTGCAGTCCACGTCTAGGTGGTGAACTGCTGTGTGCGCCTAAACAGTTGAGGCACTATCACTCCCCTGACGACTTGTCTTCGGATGAGTGGCGCCTCAGCGACAGTGAGGTCGAGCGTATAGACCTAGAGAACGCTGCCAGTCCAGAGGAGGCAGACGAACTCGAAGAGATGACTGCCGATGAAATGGCAGTCGATGGCTACTACGTGGTTGCAGGTATTGCTCGCCACGGGTATAAACAGGGCTGGAAATTCCTAACCCTGTGGGATGGCTATGCGTTATCTGAGGCGACCTGGGAACCTATGTCGGCCTTCATCCAACCAGATGGGAGTATCAACCCCATCTTCCGCACTTATCTCGTTGAGAACAACGAGGGGCAGCTCCTAACCCGTGCTGAGACTATGTCCCAGCGTAAGAAGCGAAACTAATTTCCCTGTGTCAGTCTACTGACAGGTGCAGTGAGCACTCTTCTGCAGACGTGCCTGTGTATGACTGTAAGAGCAGTTGTCACAGTTGCCCCGCATTGCATCGCAGGACAGGACTGTTAGCCCCCCGTGACAACCACTCCCTGGCCGAAGGCCATTGGTTTTTTCACAGACTACTGCTTACTGAGCACTGCACTGACCCTGTTTGTGCCCTGCAGACCCATGCCTATGGTTTCCAGCGCGGGCCAGGTGGCCGCTTATCAGGATTGCAGCCACCCAGCGAGTGTATGCCTTGTTGACCATGTGTTGCATGGGAACTGCCCTGATGTAATGACCTTGGGGAGCCAACGAAGAACTGTGGCTTACTACACCAGGGGGGAATGACAAGCAAGGTGTTATGAGGAAAGGTGTGTCTTCCTTCCTTGGGGACAAGCGAGCCCACAGTCAGGAGCCCTGACTGGTCCAGACCCATGGGGTTCTACCCTTCCTTACAGGGCTTACCATACCCCTATGTGTGCTACGTATGTCTGTGTGTGTCTCACTTCTCTCCCCAGCGTGGCTCCCGGAGAAAGGTCTTCGCTGACGTCAGATTGAAGGTCCTAATCAGGTACTATTACCACTCCTATGGCGCCCAATTTCTGGGCTGGCGCCTATCCTTGGGGGAAGACAGCAAAAGCCCTACCTACTAGAGGGGAGGGGTGGCCAAGTGTGCTAAGGGCATACAAAACGCCCATTTTTGCTACAGGCCAAAAGCTAACGCACTCCCCTGCCCACGAGGAAAAGCACGCGGGACAGGAGGCACCACTACACTACACTCACTAACGCCAGCACCAGCCTTCGAAGGCAGGGTGAGCACTCATCACTTGCACTCAACTCCTGCCAGGCCTGCTGACCCTAACCCCTACACACGCTACTGGGTGCTGCTGTCAAAGATGTCTCGGGCCCTAATGACCCTCCTGTGAAGAAGACAAGAGAACACAGCGCTGCTAAGCAACTGTGGCCTAACAGGGGACGCCACAACGCGTTTCCCCTGCGAGGGCTTGGAGGGAAGGGGTGCTCTTGTTGTGTGCACAGCGCGGATGTCGATGAAGTTGAACTGCCCTCGCCACTCCCGGCTGAGGCACAGTCTATTGATTTGTGGTCAGCGCCCCTGTTTTGCTGGGGCAGAAAAATGGGATAGCCGCCGAAGGCAGCTGCTGCGTGCACCAATCACCCTGAACCTCTCCCACCTGTACAACGGAGGCAAATGAAGGGGTGTTTGCGGCGGAGGAACCAAGCCACACTCCACGTATTATACGCTTCTCACTGTGACCTATAATACACTGTCCGCAAACACGCTGATTTGTGATCAGCTTCCCTGTCAAGCAAGCAAGCGTTAAGAGACTCCTCAGGTTCTCTTAAAGAACGTACCGAGGAGCCCCTGGGTAACCTAAACAAGGTTTACCGTGCGCAATTTGCATGGCCTACCCTTTAATGCATCATGTGCACCCAGGGAAGGGAGGCAGACCAATTCCACACTGACTCAACCAGGAGGTGAGCTCCTCCTGGGCTAACCTACCTTACTCACCATGCATCGTGTGAATGCCGAAGTAAAGCGAACACAAAACAAGCCTAAGCGTTTTAAGCAACCCTACTTTAACGCTACGGCCACACACGAACAAACACTTTCTTTACTTACCTGTGAAGACAAAACAAGGGTGAATTGGGGTACAGGGAAAGCATCACAGCGTGTGAATGCCTCGATTAGGCACATGCATCGCGAGCACAGCGCATATTCTAACCCTCCGTGCGCGCTGCGCGCTCCATTCGCATCGCATACCTTTCATTCCTGTTTTGACCTGTGCAGAGCCCGAGAGAGGAACACCCGACCCCCCAACGAACACAGCGTTGACAACCCTAACGTTTTGACGAAACAACCGCCACGAACGCAATGCGTGCGTGTGAGATGACACTGACATACCTGAGAAGTGGGTTGTTGACCTGCTCTGTGGTGTGGGTTGAATTTGAAAACTTTTCTCTGAAGTTATTAAAAATTTTGATGCAACTGTGCAAAAATTTTCTTTAGAACTTTAAAAACTACGACTCATACCTTCTTTTCCAAAAGCTGTTTAAGCTAGCGCAACCCTGTTCTTGAAGTCCGCTTCCTTTGCGCTTGTCTGCGACTTTGAGTTATGTGTAAAAATGACCATTTCCCGCGTGGTTTCATCGATCTTTAACGATTTCACTTGCTAAATCGCAACCCCTTCCGCTAAACCGCAGGAATCACTTTCTGTTGGTTACATTTTCTATTTTTTTCAGCTCCTGGAGATTTGTGTCCTCCATTGGGAGTATTGCTCCGCCCTGGCCCTTGGTCAGGACGTTTACTCAAAAGCTGTTTATACAGCGATGGCCATCCGCATTCGAGCGTTCGACTGTACCCTAGTGGGCAAGCATATGTACTCTAGGGAGGGAGTCCTGGGTTCAAACCCCACTACCCCCAAACTTTTTCCAAACGTTTTCGTCGCACGCCGGCGACTTTTGAGGAATGCCCCATCGAAGGGACATCATTCACGGTACATTACACTGTTTTTCAAGGGTACCTACAGTGTGATAGGCTTCTATGAACTGATGAGGCTGTTTTTGGTAAGTTTAATGCAATTTTTTAGGTAATTTTGGGAATATTTGAGCCTTTTTCCTTGGTCCTACTAGCTTAGTTAACTAGTACTCCAGGGGGGGGTAAGAAAAAGTCACTGCCATGTCTTTCTTGGAGGGCTTGATCCAGGCCAAGCCCCCCTTAAAACCCTTTTGTTGATGCTAAGACGAACCTAAGTGTTTTTATCTCTTTTTGGAGGCCTAAAGTACACTTTCTCAAAGTAACTAGGGTTGTGACCCTAGCCCCCCATGAAGGTCACCCCTACCACTCAACTGAGCGGAGGTACCTTCCTTCATGGAGGATATACCGAAATAAAATAGGCATTTCATGCTTTAGGCCTTGGAGGTTACGCCTAGTGGTCTCCCACCCCAAGACCCCTATACTCAATTGTTTCTACCACTTATTGTGGTCCTACTTTGTAACTGTTTCTGAATTCAGTTGCTTGGCCAAGTCATTTTCTGTGTGGTCCTGACATCTATGCCCCACATTCCTAATCAGCACCATTACACCCAAAAGAGTGCACATGAAGTGCCTAATGCTATCTCTGAGGCAAGAGTCAGACCAATTTTCATATAAGATCTTTTGAATTATCCATTTGTGATTGAATCTTTGTGTATAAACCTGCTTTGTCTATCTGCAGCCCTTCTGTGTTACACTGGATTCCAAAACCAATCATTGATTCGATCCACATCCTGTTCTTGCTCTACTTGCTGCTTTGGTTTGGGTTTTCAACTACAAAACCTGCAGGATTTCATCAAAATATCTACGGCATAAATCAAGGACATCTTTCTGGTGGCGGGCATGGATCCAACGTGCGAGGCCATAGCATTCACCTCTGTCTTATGGCGGCCGCACACACACACCATCGGCTTCCTCACCTTCAAGCCAATTGCGTAGTATTTAATGGACCACCCTAATTTGTCTCGGCCGTAGGCTCACCTGGCGCACCATCCACATTGTTTTGGGCTAATCATGCACGGCGTCAGCCATCCCGCAGCAACTGAAGCCGGTTCGGACACCCGTGGCCATCTTTGGGTCACTTGGGGTGTGTATCTATGTGTCCGCAAGCCGCCATTGGCTGCTATCATGCTCTCCCATCCGCCTGATCTAACCTGATGTGATAGTGTGATAGGCTTGGCCATTCCAGCTATGAGCGGCCATATTCAATACCGAGGCGCCGCCGGCTGAGATTTATATATCAGAATATCAGGAATCAACAGGGTCTTTTTATTATAATGTTTCCGTAATTTTTCAGCTATCCGTTCTGATTGTCAATATATCGGCGACTGTCAGTTGGCTTGCGATTTTGCGGTAACCGATTGATTAACTGTTCTTTCCAGACATTTTAGCGGAAACCCCGATGAAGGGTTAAATTTCATCAGTAAAGGGTTCGTTGCTTCTGCACTTTTCATGTTATACACTAGCAAAATTAATCCGATTTTTTCAGACATTCAGAATCGGATTTTCGATTTCGAGGTCGCCGCACTTGATATGATGAATTTCGACTGGTCCTACATTTTTCCCCGATCAGGAATCAACCTTTCTTTTGTTGTCTCCTTCATTTTTCTTGGAGATATAGGCGAAACAGAATTGATTCGTGGGGCCACTTTGAAGAATCATATCTCCAGCCCACTGCGAGGAATATCACTTTTGAGATATGGGCCGGAATCGCCTTGGTCACAACTTAATTCAGGGAGCGTCAAACACCTTTGATGTGTACACATGCCTGGTGTAGCAAGGGATAATGGTTAAGGGGGTAGAAAATGAGTTATAACTCTTGGACCATGCAACCGAATATTTTAATGCGACTTTCGAGTGTACTGCATGAGTGTTGGTGTTGCATAGAAACCTTCCTTGGGTTCCTACGTATTTTTAACGTGAAGTTATGTCCATGGAGGGGCATGGCATACCATGGTGGGAGCCACCATTTGAGGGTATGTGTTATATGGATGGTATGTGTCTTGCTATGCTCACGCCCATGTTATATATCTCCGTTTGTAGGAAGATATGTGGAGTCATACGTGGCAAGGGCTTTGCCCATGTCCCAATGGTGAGGTCCATAGTGCTAGACTAAGTCTACCGCACTTATGGTGCATGTGGGAAGGCTTACGGAGCGACCCACAAGCGCCACTATCAATTTCCCCATTTTCATGGTGCGTGTCGGGAGGAGGTTCGAAGGTGTCCCTATGCGTCCATGTGGGGATCCAAGTGGGGGGATTGTTCGCAAATGGTCCCAAGCAATTGTGTTTTGAACAATGTGTTGATACCATGGGTGAGCGAAGTTATATATCATTGTGATTACTTTGAACTTGGCATTATTTGCATGTTTTTGACCTCATTTTATCCTCATTTTTGTATTTTATGTGCTCAACTGGTCGGCTAACAGTAAAGTGCCTAGAGATCCGTGAACTATGGTATGTTGCGTATATGTTGGCATATGCTTCGGTGTTGCACCTCACCATATGCCGGATCATGTGGTCACACGAGGCCTCACAAAATTAGGTCTCAAATTCGTGAGTTGACTTGTGAAGCATGGCATGTATATATCCGGAGGGGTTTGGGAGCCAATGTTGGGATATTCTTGGGCATGGACCTTTGGTCTATATCACCCATTTATATTACTTTCCGGTTTGACACATGCGTCGAGCATTTGAACATTTGCCGTATGCATCGTTGAGTATATAATTGAATTTTGGGCACTATGGGGTGATTTGCCTAATTTTGCTATGTTGTGAGGTCATCTGCATGGGGCAATTCTCCAAGCCCAATCGAGTCCAAGTCCAACCAAGGTTATGTCAGGGTAGGGCATGGTCCCGAGCGCCACTCTAAGCCATGACACGCCACCTCCCCTATTGGGCTAGGATTTAGAGGCTTGGGGGTGAACACATTTTTGGGGTTTGTGTAGTGACTTTTGACACATGGCATTTAGCCATCTTATTTGATTTGGTTCAGGGCCTTATGTTGGCGACTCAAGGGAAGGTCCTGAGTCCAGGGAATGAGGGGTCTATGGCGGTGATTGTGTATGTTTTCATTTTTCCCCAATTTTGCCTTTTTTTTGTTCATATGCCAATTTCAGGGCTTTTCCATTATTCTATTGGTGCAATTCTATGTACATGCCCAACGCCCGTGTCTCTGTGTGCACCATGAGACGACCGGCGTGTTGAAAGGACTTGTTGAGTGTCAACGCAGGACCTCAAACACCCTTGGAAGCCCTCAGTGTGGATCATTTGGATTGGACCTATTGTACTTGGGAGTTGGTTATTGCAAGGGATCAGGATTTGTGTGAAGGAGCCATATTTTACTATTTTTTGGGGGAAATTGTGCAGGATAGGGCAAGATCATGCAGAACCTGGTGAGAAGCAAGACCATAGGAGTGACAGGAAATGGTGGAAGGGGTACAGCAGGGGCCGGTCCTGGTAGAGACCTTCTTTATGGTAGCAGAGGAGTACCTGCCCCCTACCGCCGCACCGGGGACTTGGGCCCTCATGAGCCCTGCCCAAGAACGCCCCGGGTGCAGCTCGTGGAGTCCGTGGAGTCGACGCCGGACTTGGAAGCCCGAGAAGAGCGAGAATGCTCAGAACGGAGAGCCCTTGCAGGACATGGGCTAGATATGGAGGACCTGGCCTCCATGTGTGAAGGGCGATGCCGCAAGACTTGCAATCTCCGCTCCGCTGCGGACGAGTTGGAGGAGACTGGCAGCAACGGCAGGGCTCGGCGTTACCGGAAGCGCGGGTCCCCAAAACCCGCGGCGGAAGCCAGGGCAATGGAGACGGATCCCAGCCCGGTCAGGCTGTGGTCAGCTGCAGATTCCGAGGGGCATTCTGATGGTTATCGAGGTTTGAGGTTTGAGGTTTGATTTTGCGGGTACTAGATGCCTTTCGGCCCCGGGGGGCCACCTGGTCGGGCCAGGTGATATCCTCCCCACCGGGTCCTAGTGGGGGGCCTTCCAAGACGCACCTCCTGCCTGGTGGCGGAGTCCCCCGGGTTCACAGGGCTCGGAGCCCCGTCCTTCCCCGGTATCCCCGTTTCACCACCCCCCGGTCAGTGCATCAATTCCCAGCCGTGGCTGCGGGCGCTTACCCACTGCGTCGCCCCCTTAATGCGTGGTCGCCCAGGGCGCCGGCGCCGCCGGGCCCGTGCTACTGGCTTGTCGCCAGTGGGACCCCCTTGGGCTGGCGCGGAGGCTGCCTAGCCTAGGGGTTGGGGCGTGGCGCTGTGCTCCACTACTGCCTTGGCGGGTGCAGTGCCCCGTCTGTGTGTCGGACGGTTCGGGGGGCTCGGGCCGGTACCTGGTGTTGTGTCTCTCTCGTTTCCCTCTTCCCGCCCCGCGTTTTCCGCGCTGCGTGTGGCGGGCCGTCCCGTCCGGGTGTCCCTTACCCTCGCTCGCTGGTACGCCATTCCACGCGGTCTGTGCGTTCCGCACGCTCGGTCCGGTTGCCCTTCTGGTAGTCCCCGCGTGCCCTTTACGTGTGTGTGCGCTCGCGCTCCCGCGGCGTCCGCTCCCCCCCCTCCTGGGTGGTGTGGCGTGCGCATCTCGCGCGGTCCCGGCACTGGGCGCTGGTAGGGCCGTTCCACGTGGTCCGTGCCCCTCCGCGTGTCCTGCCCCGGTCCCTTGCTCTGTCTGGCGCGCTTGAGGGGGGGCGGTCCGGTCCCGGTTCCCCCCTACTTGGCTTGGGGTTGTGGGGGTGGTGGTAGGGCGTCCCCGGGGGGGGTGCCTTCTACCGTTGCGAGGGGCGTCTGGGGTCAGGCGCTCCCCCTCCCCCGACTGCCCGCCCACTGGGCGGGCTGTTGGGGTCCGCTATCCACGTGTTGTGGGCGCGGGCGTGCGGGTGTGGGGGCCCTTCTCTGTCCCCTCGGCCTGCACGCCCTGTGTGGGCTGCGCGCCGCGGGGCGGGTCCGTGGCGTTCGTGTGCCGGGGGGCGGGCTGGGGGGGGGGGGGGGGGCGTGCGCCGTACCCCCTGTTTGTGCGGCCGGGGGGGGGCTGTAGGGCGGGGGGTCCGTCTGCCTTGTTCCGTCCCTCTGCCTTCCCTGGGCAGGCAACAAAGCGGGTGTCACTGGCGTCGTTCTGTCCAGGGGGGGCGTGGCCCCCCATACCACTCCGGTTCGTGCTCGCCCGCCTTCTCTGGGCGCGATCTGTGCGGCGTCCTGGCGCGTTGGCGCGGGCTCGCTTGTTCTCCGCGGCCCCTGTGGGAGCCGGCGGCTAGGGGCGGGGGGGCGGGTCGCGCTCCGGCTCCTCTCTCGGGCGGGGGGGGGGGGACCATCCCCCCTGCCTCGGGGGGTGGGGGCCGGGGCCCCCGCGGCTTGCGGGCCGTTGTTGGGGGTGGGTGGGGGGGCGGTCGCGCCGCGGCCTCCCTGCTCCCCTTCTGGGTGGCGGCCTGCGGTACTCAATCCTGGCCGTCCTCGTGTCGTCGGCGCACTCCCTTCTGGCGTGCGCGTGCGGTCGGGGTCGCGGTGCCGCCCCGTGGTTGGGGGGGGGTGAGGGGCGGCCCGTGGACCGCTCCCCCGGGGGCCCCTGCAGACCTGAACCCCCCCTCTGCCCTCCCTGAGTGGGCCGTGGTCACGGGAGGGTCATGTAGGGCGCGGCCTCCATACTGTTCTGGTGCGCCGCCGTGCGCCGCCCCCAAGCGTGGTGCGCGCGTTGCTCCGGCACGCTGGTGTGGGCTCGCCCCGCGGCCGCTGTCCCCGCGGGAGCAGGCGGCTGGGGGCGCTGGGGCGCGTGGTGTGCAGGTCCAGCTGCATCCACCCCCCCCGCGTCGCGGTCCCTTCTGGGGGGGGGGGGGGGCGTCCCCTCGGCTCCGGGGGGGCGGAGGGCCACTCCTGTGGCCCCCAAGCTGGAAGGGGGGAGCGGCGGGGGGGGGGTCGGGGGGCCGCCCCCCCTGCCCCCCCACTCCTTCTGGGGTCGGCCTGCCATCCGTTGTCTCCGGCGTGCCCCCCCGGGGTATACTTGTGCCGTGGGGGTTGCCGGGCGGCCGCAGGCGTCGGGCGCGGTCCGGTCGGCCGCCGACGGGCCAGTGCGGCGGGGGGGGGGGGGGGGGGACCCCCCCGCCCTGGTTCGCGCCCCCGTCTTCCCCGGCCCGGCCTCTGATAGGGCCGTTCCGTTTGCGCTGTCCTGGGCGCCGCCGGCCCGCCGCCGGCCGGCAGCGGGCAGGGCGTGCGGGCGCCTGCCTCGGCCGTGGTGCCCCCGCACCCCGGGTGCAGCGGCCTGTTCCGAGGGGGTCTGGGGCCGCCGTTTCTTCAGTCTGCCTCCGTCCGCTCTTGGGCCTGAGTGGGAGGGAGGGGGGGGAGTGGGCGGGGCCCTCTGGTCCCCCGGCGCCGCCTCCCAACGGCCGGGGGGGGGCGGCATGGCGGTCCCAGCACCTGGGGCCAGCCCCCGGGAGGGGGGTTGCACCCTTGCCCCGCCCCCCTCTACCTAGAGGTAGGTAGGTAGGTATCTTCGGGAGCTCGGGATGCCTCCTTTGACATTGCAGGAAGAAGGTCTTACCAAGGGGACGTCCTGTCCCTCCCACTGCCCTATGTCAGGTGCCTCTTGAGCCGCTCCCGCATGTGCTTGGGAAGGCATTGTCGCGGCCACCCGGTCCATGTGTCCCAGGTGGGAGGGTGTCGCCACATGTGTCCATGGGTAGGGCCACATGCCCCCTCCTTTGGGCGGCAGCTCTGGGGGGCTGCCCAGCCGTGTGGAGTATCTCTCACCACGAGGGGTATTGCTCCCGCTTGTCTACGGTACGAACGCCTCACCCTTGTGGCTTGAGTTGCGGGGCCACTCTGCTTGGCAGGTGACCCCCTCCTGGACTGTGTACCGGCTCGCCTGTCACCGGTTGCTTCCATGGCTCCGGGTGACGTTTGCCATGGTCCTCGATGCAGCCTGGCCGGGCTCGGACCAGTGGCTTTGGAGTACCGCTCCTGCCACTGGCCCGGTGGGTCGGCTGGGTCGCCCCAGTGCGTCCGACCCATGGGGTATTGGTTCTTTCCTGTCCCTCGGCTGCCCTACGTGTGTGCAGCGTCCTGGGCCGTTGGGCTCCTGTTCACCGGTGTGCCCGCGCGGTTTGCTGTGGTGCGTCTGCGGTGTCCTGGGCCAGCTGGCTCCTGTTCACCGGTGTGCCCGCTCGGTGTGTTGTGTCGCATGTGCGGTGTCCTGGGCCCCTGGGCTCCTGTTTACCGGTGTGCGTGTTGTGTGCGGTGCGCGTGTGCCATGGGTGGATGTGTCCCTCTTCCTCCCCCCCTAATGTTCGTTTTTTTTTTTTTAGTTTTTGCTTTTTTTTTACTTCTGTTTTTTTTTTCTTTTTTTGAAAAAAGAAAAAGAAAAAACAAAAAAGAGGAAAACAGAGGCGCGCGTACACTGCAGGCACAGGCATGGGCAGCTGGTGCGGCGGTGCTATAGCGTTGTGTCCTCTGGCGTGTGTCGCCGGTGCTGTGGCGGCGGTCGCGCCCCAGGGGTGCGGCTCGCGTGTCCTGATGTACATGGGTATGGGTCAGGATGGGTTTGGTTAGGTGTCTCTTTGCTTCTGGTGCTGGCTGGTTAGGCGGCTGTGTGGGCTGTGGGTGTGCGCTGTGGTTGCGTTGTTCCCTCGGCGGGTTTGGTTAGGAGTCAAGGGTTAGCGGTTTCGGGGTGTGGCTCGGGTTTGATTTGTGCGGCGGGGGGGGGGGGGGGGGGGAGGGGGGGGGAACCCCCCCGCCCTGGTTCGCGCCCCCGTCTTCCCCGGCCCGGCCTCTGATAGGGCCGTTCCGTTTGCGCTGTCCTGGGCGCCGCCGGCCCGCCGCCGGCCGGCAGCGGGCAGGGCGTGCGGGCGCCTGCCTCGGCCGTGGTGCCCCCGCACCCCGGGTGCAGCGGCCTCTTCCGAGGGGGTCCGGGGCCGCCGTTTCTTCAGTCTGCCTCCGTCCGCTCTTGGGCCTGAGTGGGAGGGAGGGGGGGGAGTGGGGGGGGGCCTCTGGTCCCCCGGCGCCGCCTCCCAACGGCCGGGGGGGGGCGGCATGGGCGGTCCCGGCACCGGGGGCCAGCCCCCGGGAGGGGGGTTGCACCCTTCCCCCGCCCCCCTCTACCTAGAGCCGGACCCTCGTGCAGGCCTTCGCTGGGGCCCCTCATCCCCCCTGCCGTCGTCGCGCGGCGCTGGCCGGTCGGGGGCGGCCGTGAGGGTTAGCGGTCAGCGGTTAGCGGGCTACGAAGCAGCAGGTTCCCCCCCGCGCTCGTTGTCTCCGCCCTCCCTCACTCGGGAGGTGGCGCGCGCTCCTTCGTCACGCCGTACCTTGGGGGGGGCGTGGGTCGGGGGGCCCAGCTCCCCCCCCCACTTTCTCGCGTCCGCCGTCTGGGCCGTCACCTGCTGCGCCGCTTGTGTGGGGGCTGGGGCTGTGCCGCGGCGGGTTGCGCCGACGGTAGCGCCAGTGGGCGAGGGCGCTGCGCAAGGCCCGGGGGAGCCAGTTGTTGGCGTCTGCATCCGTGATGCGGAGCACCGCTCCCCCTTCCAGGAAGGCCGGCCACGTCGGCTCCCTGTCGGGCCACGCCGCCCGGATCACTGACCTGAGGACCCTCTCATGGTCCTCTGGGGCTGCCCACCCCCCCGGGGGTACCTCTCAGTTTCCTCCGTCCCTCAGGAGGAGCACGGCATCAAAGGGCCAGTTCCTCAACCCCCTGGTGGTCCCCTGGTTGGCCCAGCACAACCACCCGTACACCTCCCCAACCAGGGGGAGGGCCTCCTCCCCCAGAGGGTCCGGGACCGTGCCCCAGTCCCGGTCCCAGGGCCGGGCCCCCTCTGCCCCTCGCGCTGGCCCCCCCTGCTGCCCCTGTGCCTGCGGCGCCGATGGCGCGCCCCACCTCCCCTCCCGCCGAGGCCATCCGCTCCGCCTGCGCTCTCGGCGCGGGGGGGGGCTGGCTGGTGCTGGGGTCGTGGGGGTTGGGGGGGGACGAGCTCGCCGGCGTCAGGGTCGATGTTGTAGAGGTGGTGGTGGTGGTGGTGGTGGTGGTGGGTGTGGTGCACCGGCATCTGTTGGATGCCGGGGGGGATGCACCTCACCGGCTGCACGTCCGGCTGCGGGGGCGCCCCGCTCCCCGCCCCCCTCCCATCGGCCCGCCCTCCCCCCCGGGCTCCCATGCCCCGTCCCGTCTGTCCCTTGGGGCCCGCAGCGGCCTTGCCCT
This sequence comes from Eutreptiella sp. 'Long Island Sound 2002', assembly GCA_964036045.1. Taxonomy (NCBI): domain Eukaryota; phylum Euglenozoa; class Euglenophyceae; order Eutreptiales; family Eutreptiaceae; genus Eutreptiella; species Eutreptiella sp. 'Long Island Sound 2002'. Next base: position 79,011,342 of record OZ038385.1, read on the forward strand.
TGCCCTTGGGCTCCTTTCTGGCCCCCTGCCCGTGCCGCGGGTCCTGCCCCCTGTCCCCCACGCCCTGGCCCGCCCGCTCGCCCACCGTCCCTCGCCCCGCTCCCTGCACCTGGGCGCCCTGCCCGCGCCCCTGCGCGTCCTTCCCGTGCTCTGGTCCCTTCCCGGCCCCCTGCCCTGAGTCGCGCCGTCCGCTGCCTGCGCTCTGTCCACTTCCGCTGCTGCGCCCTTGCTCCCCGCCGCGCGTGCCCTGGCCTGCTCCTTGCACGCGCTCCTCGGCACTTCCCCTGTCGCCTCCTGTCCCCCGCCTCCGCGCTCCCGTGGCTGGCACGCAGCTCTGCCTGCGCGCCGTCCCCTCCTTGGTGGATCACGCGCCGGGCGTCCCGCTGTCTTTGCAGCTGCGGCAGCGTGACGCTCGGCGGCGAGCGCTCGGGCGCCGGGGGGCGGACGTGCCGCGCCCGCCCCGGAGGGAAGGGCTTGGGGGGGAACGGCTTGGAGGGACTGGTGTGGGTGTGGGTGGGGTTGGCGTGGGCGCGGTACTTCGCGCTCTCCCTGCCCACTGCTGCTGCTGCGGCGGCCGCCGGCGAGGCGCCCGTGGCCCGTGCGGGGTCCTTCCCCCGCTTGCGCGGCGTGCTGGGGGTCGCGGCGTGGCCGGCCGAGGCGGTGGCGCGGCTTGCCGGGGCCTCGGTCTCAACCCCTCGCGCGCCCTCCCCGCTCTCCTCTGCGGCTGCGGCAGCCCTCGGCGATACGCCCGGTTCCTGCGCCGGGGCTACCCCCCGTGTCGGCGGCGTGCCAGGGGCCGCGGCGTGGCTCGCTGGGGCTGCGGTCTCCGCTTCCTGCGCGTCTGGGGCCCCCTCTCGGGGCGGGGCGTCAGTGCTTGCTGCTTGGGCGGCGGGGGCGGTCACCTCGGCTGGCTCAGGCTCCTGGGCCGGCGGCGGCGGCCCGACCAGCACCGAGGCCTCCGCAAGCCTCCGCTCCTCGCGCACTGCGGGGGTCTCCCCAGTCCACTCCGGGGAGACAGGGGAGCAGGAGTGGGACCGGCGGTGGTGGTGGTCGTCCCGCTGGGGGGAGCCATCGGAGTCTGCCATCAGTGTTATCCTGGTAGGCATGCGTGGTGCCAGGCGCGCCCTTCCCACTACCTCCTGGTGCAATAGTGCCGTGCCGTGGGCAGTGCCGTGCGCTGCTCTGCCGGGGGGAGGGGGGGAGGGGTTGGGGGGCCGGCTGTGGCGTCAGCCCCGCACGGGCGGGGGCCGGCGGCCATCCATCGGCATTTGGAGGGGAGGCGGGGGAGCCACGCGGCCCACGCGTCACGCCACATCCCCCAGTCTGGGGCGGGGCCCAGGGCCCTGGGCCCCAGGGGGTCGTCGGGTGGTGTCGGGGGGAGCCGGGCTAGGTGGACCCCCGTAACGGTGGTGACCTCCTGTGTTCGCAGGAAGGTGTGTACTCCGTCCCGCGCCGTGGGCGCCAGGAGGGGGGGGCGGGGTACGGGTGCTGCCCCATAGAGGTGGGTGGGGGTGATCCCCAGGACCCGCTCCGGGTCCCCGCGGGTCGCAACGACGAGGAGGAGCAGGGGGGTGCCAGGGCACTCTTGCCAGAGGAAGTGCCCCCTGTGGTGGGCAGCCCCGGTCCTGGAGAGGGGGAGGGACAGGTCTGGGTTGGCCCAGCCGCGGGGCGCGTGCGTCGCCGGCGGCAGGGCGGGGCACCAAGCAGGCTCCATGGGGAGCGCCTCGCATACGATGGCGTACGGGGGGGTGGGCCTCCTGCCATCGTACACCGGGTTGGTCGGTCGGAGGCGGGCGGGCGCCTCGTCCGGGCCTTCCACAAACAACCTGATCTCGCCCACCTCCAGGTCCTCGTCCGGTGGGTGTAGAAGCCGGAGCGCCGCATCCAGCTCGGACACTCCCCCCGGGTATGTGGCCCGCGCCTGGTTCAGGTACGGGGCCGCATCCCCGGGGTAGCGCGTCCTGAGGGCGTGCAGCAGGGCTGGGGCGCTGCTGCGGAGGGACATGGCGGACCCCGCTCCCGTCAGCTGCAGGGTATCCCCCATGGACAGGGGCCGGCCTGACCGGTTGGACTCATGCCACTCCATCCAGTGCCCGTAGAGGGCCGCCTCCGGGCTGATGAGCCCCGGCTGGATGGTGTTCACGATCCGGTGCATCGCCGGGAGCAGCGTAGGGGCCCCTGCTTCGTTCAGGGCGCGGACGGCCGGGAGGGCGGTCTCGTTGAGGAAGGCCCTCGCACTGCCCGTCAGGTCACGCCGTGCGGCAGCGTGCGCCTCGTGCGCCTCCGCCACTGCATCCGCCACCAGGTCCCGCACGGCCGCCTCCTGCGCTTTGCGGCGGGCCCTGGCGTGTCCCGGCCCATCCCCCCATTGGCGTGGCATGGTACTGCGGGCTCTGCAAAGGGCGGCGGCGGGTGGGGGTCAGGGCGCGAACACGTGCGACAGATGCGCAACGGATGTGGGGTCCCGCAGGTGCACGTGGATCCACAGAAGGGCAGCGCCCGCGGGGCCCGCGCGTTCGTGTGAGGGGGCGTGTGCCCCCTCGAAGCGCCGGTGCAGGGCCTCCTCCTCTGTGCGCCTGCGCGGGCCTGCGGGAGGTTTGGGCCAGGGGCACGCGGCCACCTGGGCGCACCGCGCGCACCTGTTGGCGCCTGTCGACGCTGCGGAGGACACCGTGTCACATTCCCCGCAGAGCCGGCAGGTGTGTGGGAGGTGGGAGGGCGGCGACCAAGGGTCGAGATGGCGGAGCCAGAGGTGGTCCCACCTCTGTCGGAGGGGGTCCCGGATCTCCAGCAGGCGGGCGCGGACGCGGCGCCGGTATTCCCTGCCGAGCGTCTTCCGCTGGACCTCCTGCCACGTGTCGTCGGGGAGAATCCCGTGGTCGTGGAAGGCGGCGAAGAGGTCGTCCCACGCCGGGCGGGGGTGCCCCTGGGGGGGGGTTGCCATGTACACGTGGCGCCCGGTGAGGTGGGGCGTCAGCGCATCCCATTGGCACCCGTTCTCGGCGTCTTGGTGGAGGAGGGCCAGCAGGGTGCCATCCGCGACTGCCTCCCATCCCACTTGCAGCCCTTCGCAGGCGTCCAGCTCCTGGCGCAGCGCGGCTGCAATGTCTGGGGGGAGCATGAGGAGCAAGGGCCCCCGGGTGTCGCACAGCCGGGACAGGGCGTCGTCGTATACCGGCCCCCCAGCTTTGAAGTGCGCCACAGCGAGCTGGGCGGCCCCGTCCTCTGGGGGGTGCCACCGGACGGTGGCCGCGGCGTGTCCCCATTTGCGTATCTCCGTAGCCCGGAGTACGTTGGCGGCGTGAAGGACGATGCGGGGGGGGGACGGGTGTCATGACGAGTGAGGACACGTCCCCAGTCAATCCTGTTTGTGGCCCGGGGGCCGCTTGCAGCCATTCTCCCGTCGCCGCGTCCCACGGGTGGTCAGGTCCCGCCCCGCGGATCGCGGTGGGTCGCGGTGGGGCGGGCACTCCAGAGTGCCATTCACGACACGGAGGGAGGCTACGAAGTCCTTGTCAGGGCGCGGGGCAGGGGGAGGGTGGTCGCCCTCCGCCGCAGTGAGCCATCGGTGTGCCCGGGCCGCCGCGTTTAGGGGCTCGGAGGAGTTGCTCCAGCCGGTGGTTGCGAAGCTCCCATGCGAAGTCCCCCAGCTGGAGCATGTGGTGGAGAAAATCGTCCACAGAGGTCCTTGCTGGCGGGTCTTAGCAGGCTATGGCGCGGAGCTGCGCCTCAGCGTCCTCGGGCGCCAGTCCGGAGCACAAGACTTTCGTCCATGTGGCGCCTGCGGAGCGCCACGAGGCCACCCACAGGGCTTTGTCCCCGGGTGGGAGGTGGCGGGCCGCCTCGTGTACCGCCTGGCGGTAGTGGGGCCAGAGGAGCCGTGAGTCGGCGCACCCCACGTGCATGTGCACCGGGGTCTCCTCCGGGCCGCCGCATAGGAGGCACGGTTGTGGGACGACGGCGACGCCGCAGAGCCGCTCCTTACGGACGCGGAGCCTGCGCTGCACCGGCGTGTGGCCGTCTCGGGCTTGCAGCGCCCGGCGGTTGGTGGCCGTCGCGGTGAGGTCCCGGGCGTGGACATAGGCTCTGGCGTGGGCCGCGCCCAAAGGTGTTTGTCCCCGGTGCGTCAGCGCATGGTCCGTCTGCGCCCGCTGCGCGATCTCGCCGAGCGCCCGCATCGTGGGGGGCCGTAGATCGAGGTGGCCGTCACGGCCGGCGACAATGAGTCCGGCGTGGCCAGGGTCCGGGGGCGTGTTCTGCAGGACGGTTTCCTGGGACGCCGCCCAGTCCGCCTTGTGTAGTAGGGCGTCACTGTGGTGCGAGGTGGCTCGGACGTACCAGAACGGGTGCCCGGCGTGTTGCCCTCGCGCGCACAGGCCGTCCCGGAGCCACCGCAGAGGCATATGGTTGACCACTTTTGCTGCGCCTGCGGGGACCCCTGTGGTCCGCTCGCGATCTGCCTGCCGCAGGAGGTGGAGGATGACTTCGGCGTCCACCGTGTGGCCCCATGGTCGGTGGGCACCGTATTGTAGGGGGATCGAGGCGGCCACCCCCTCCCAGTCGGGCACCGTGCCCGAGATGGCAACCGCCCACGTGCGGGTGAGGTCGGCGGCGAGAGCGACGCTGGTGGTGTGTTTGCAGGGTCCGCCCCCGGACGCGTCGGAAGAGGTGTGGCCCCAGGCCTACGGGATCCAGTAGTACCCGGTGGGGCTGAGCCAACCCGCGTTGAGGTCGGCGGAGTGCCACCGGACGTCGGGGTGGCTGGGGGTCAGTTGGTCCACGCTCAGCGCCCTGGTGTCACCGGGGCTGATCGCCGGGTGGTGGTGCAGCCGGATCTCTGCTCCGGCGATCGTGCTTGCCCAGGACCGAAGTGCCGTCACATGTTCCTTGAGCCACGCCGGGCCTCCGGGCTGGTGCGCCACGAGGTGTCCTGTGTCCTCCGGCTGGTCCTCCAGCGCGTGCACTGCCATGTGTGGGTCCCGCGGCACCCCCGTAGCTACCAGCAGGGCGGTGCCACGGGGGAGCCCACGGGGTTTGGGCTTGCCTGCCCCCACCTGCACTATTACCCACTCCGCCCGGAGCTGCGCTTGCCCCGCCGCTTGGGTGCATGTGTCGTCCGTGGTCACCAACCACAACGGCGTCGGCGCTTGGGGCCGGGGGCGCAGGGGCTCGGGCCATGCCACATCCGCGTTAGGCTCTTGGTGCTCGCTTTCCGCGAGTACGTCGCAGAGGATGTACATGAGGGCTGCCGGCGGGTGGTACGCTGCCCCCCGCGTGGGGGGGGAAAGGCCGCCCCGGCGGCGGTAGCCCCCGACGTGGAGGTGCAGGCCGTCCGGGGTCACCCGTGGGCCGGTGTGGGCGTCCTGCTTAGCCCTCGTGGGCCGGACGAGTCTCAGGCGGGGGTCCCGCGTGCCGGTGGTGTGGAAGAGGTGGACCAAGGCATCGAGCCACCCGGGGTGGTTGATGGGCTCCTTCTCCCGGCCGCAATGGTGGAGGTGGTCATCGGCGCATTGGTTGAGGCATTCCCGCACCGCCGTCGGCCGCGGGTCGTCGTTGTCGGGGAAGGGGTGGCGTGGCCCGTGGTGCCCATGCCACGGCGTTGTGTGCGGCACCGTCAGGCGGCACGTGTCGCGGTGTTGCAGCTTGGCGGTGCGCAGCGTGACGATGTTGCTCGGCGGGGACTGTAGTTGGACATGGGCCGCCCTGGGGCACGCGATGGGGTTGTACAGCCCCACTCCCAGGGCGGCCAGGGCCCGGGGTATGCGGTGGACCCAGTCACCCCCCGCTAGAGTTGCGAAATCCGGGACGGGGTAGTGCACCTCGGGACATATTCTGTGCGCGCCGGTTATTTCCCAGAACATCTTGGTGACCTCGGCGCGCACGGAGGTTGAGCGGTGGTGGACGAGTGTACCCACGAGGGCCACCGCTGCCTGCTGGCACCGCGTTGGCACCCGTGTGAGCCCCAGGGTCCGGTCATCCTGCAGGCTGTCCCGCGAGGCGTCGAAGGCGTACCGCGCCCTGTCTTCCGCAACCTGGACCGTGATGTGGTCCAGGTGGCGTGCGGTGTCGGAGTCGTCGGCGATGAAAGGGGCGACGTACTGCGTCACCTCTCGAGGATCGCCAGGATGACGTCCTGCACCACTTTTGGTGGCCCGAGGGTGTTCAGGCACCAGTGGTGCACCGCCGCCAGGCGTAGCCGGTGCTTGCGCTGCAGGGAGAACTCCCCGTCCGGCTGCAGCTGGAGTCCCAGGTAGGGGACGGAGTCCGCCGCTGGTACCCAGTGCCACGGGTTTTCCAGGTGGGGACAGAGGCGCAGCTGCAGGCCCGGGACCCCCTCCGTGGTGGCCATGGCGCACTTGCGGGGGTGGAGCTCCATGCCCATCATCCCCAGGTACGCGGCCACCGCCTCCACGCCCTCGACGAAGTGCTGCAGCGTGTGGGCCACCACCAGCAGGTCGTCGATGTAGGCCTGGATGAGGCCGTGCCCGGCCCCTCCTGGCGGGCGCAGGCAGTGCCCCTGCGCCCTGAGCAGGGGCTCCAGGAGGAGCGCGTGCAGCAGGGGGCTCTCAGGGTTGCCCTGCCAGACGCCACACAGCATGTAGACGGGCTGTGTTAGCCCGTCTGCGGTGACGATGCGCAGCCTGGCGCACATGTGGAGGAAGAGCAGGAGGTTGATGACGTCTGGCGGCACGGAGAGGTGGCGCAGGATGAGTTGGAGGCCGCCGTGCGGGGCGGTGTCGAAGGCCTTGCGGGCGTCGAAAGAGAAGATGTAGTTGGGCCTTCCCCGCTGGAGCTGCCGCTGCGACGTGAACAGTGGGGGGCCTGTGTTGGAGCCAGGAAGGGCCCCTTGCTGCCAGTCGCTGACCACTCCGTGCCGTGTGAGCACTTCCGTGATGCGCTGGGTGAGGGGGCCCGTGAGCAGCTTCATGTCCAGCTGGCCCAGGGCTATGGGCCTGTAGTCGTCCAGTCTGGCAGAGCCCGGTACCTTGGGGCTGAGCCAGATGTGTGCGTCCCTCCAGTGCATCGGCGGCGGGGCGCCGCGGAGGATGGCCCGGTAGGAGTGGACCAGGAGCCACTTGACGGGTGCCGGGAGGGCCTTGATGAAACGGGCCTCCATGTGGTTGGGACCTGGGGCCTTGCCATCGGCCTTGTCCAAGGCGGACTTCAGGTCTTGCATGGAGTACTGCTGGACCTGTGTCCAGGCCCCTTCAGGGACCCGGGGGACATGGCGGCTGAGGACTGCCTGGAAGCCTGGGAGGTCCACCAGGCGTTTGTCCTACAGTTCTCGCCAGAAGGCGCGAACTGCGAACATCACGTCGTGGGCCTCCGTGAGGAGCGTTTGGGTGTTGGGGACCCGCACGTTCCAGAGGCCTGACGGGCCCGGGGCCTCTACCTGTATGGCTCCCCGCACGGCTTTCCATCGCTGGGCGATGTCGGGGGCGTGGCGGCAAGGTCGGATCTTTCATGGAACGCCGTTCAGCTCTAGTGCGAGCCAACGGATATCCTACACGACTGGAGGGTCGCCACTGCCTCATACGCGAAATGTATCATTGGCAAGTTGTCTCAGACAAGTAGATGTAGTAAATCTCCAAAAAATGCTATTGTAGTTAAAGTGTGTTCTGTACCTTACCGGAAGACCAATTACGGCGAGCCCCTTGCCCAGCAGATGGTTGTACAAAGCCATCCGTGCTGGGGCCTGTCTTCCTACATGAAGAATGAATTCCGCTCAACTGAATTGCAGGATTCAGGCTATCTTCTTGGAGCTTAACTCTGTCATCTATCTCTACCGCAAGAGAAGGGGTCTATCCCACTGCAGGGAAAGTACTTATCTACGCGCGCGAGGGTAGAAGCCCATTACTGTAGGCTTTCGATACCTTTCGATAATCCTTTTCAATGACCCTACCGTAGTGCACCGCTGGTCTCAGTGGCTACCGGCGTAGGGCTCTTCACTAACACATCGCGGAATGCATTAGCCAAGTCACAGGCTAAGTGACCAAGCTTAAACCTGTTCACTTGTGTTGCACAACAAGGATGTGGCCGGGTGAGACCAACGCCTGCTCCTGTAAGCCGAAACTGACTATCTACACGAAGGAGATGACTGTTGTATGTGTAGTCTGATGAGGGAGGGAATGTGTGAAAAATCCAAGTAAGTCTGTCATGCTGATGGTCTGGTCGGGGGGATAGAAAATGTGATACTGTAGACTGCAGACACCCAATCGAGCACTCTCAAACCCAGTAATTGAGGCTGTACCAGGCGATCTAGCGAAAGATAACGAAGCAGAACGTACCCGTAGTGGTTCGGTAGCAAATTTGAGGATAAACTAGCTCTTTACACCAAATGACCTAGGTCAATGATCGCGAGGGTTGGAAAAGAGATTCATTCCTCACAACTTGCAGTTAATCAACAAAGACTAAGTGGTTTCGAATTGATTGTTCGTCGCTGCGATCCAAAACTCGGGGTCTATTGAGCAATTAGTTGCTCATAGAACTACGTAGGGCAGATCAATTACGGACCATATTGCATGTTGAGCGGTATGGGCAAGCCCTTGCAATAAGGAAGTAATGCAATAAGTATGAAATGTAGGATTTGCAGAGTGAAATGCAATCAATGAGTGACCTTTCTGAACGAAATGAATGAAATGCAATCCGAATGGAGAGTAGAACACATCACTAGTCAAACGCTTGCCTTGATGGCCATGCAGTGATGGATGAGATGCATGGTAGGGTGAAATGAGGACAAATCACTTCCTAGCTCAAATGCAATGGTGCTCAAATGAAACAATGGATGACACACAGCTCATATGAAATAACTTGACAAAGGGTCTCAGCACACGCATGAGTGGCGGACCGTGACCAGAAGTCACGCAGTCTATGCAGAGTCTCGGCAACCCATAAGAGGGCACGGACCGTGCTCAGAACTACATTGAACTATGTCAGGTAGTTCAGTAAAGAGATCAAAATCAGTTAAATGGCATTGCACGCTAACATTCAGGCCTGCACCTACTGGAATGGTTACCTCTATTACCTTACCTTAGATTACAGTACCAGCGCCTTGCGGCACCTCTCCTCACCACCCTGCCCTACAGGAAGAGGACCGGAGACATTAAGTTGCATACACAACCGTCAGCATTAGGGTAATACCATAAAATCAATGCACCCCCTACACTGGCTTGTTAGCTAGCTAGCTAACTAGAGTAGGTAAGTAAGAGTAAGGAAGTTTTGCAAGCTTCTTCCGCGACCAGTTGCCACCACCAACCTCTCTCATCGGAAAATGGTCACAAGGACCCCAAGAGAGGTCAATGCCAATGGTTTGGTCGAGTGCGGTCTTTTAATGTTTCACTTGGGTGCTCCTGCATTGAGTCTTCTTTCCGCCTTCCGCTCACACCCATCAATCGCCTGCCTACTCCCTGCTGGCAACAAGCCCCACGCCTTCTTTGTCCCCATGACAACGGGCCAGCCGAACTGAGCCACTCAGCCTGGAGTCCAGAAGTCAGCCAGAAGTCCTTGATGGCGCGCTTGCGGTCTGCCGCCAGGAGTGCGCGGAGCTGGCGAATGTCCTCTCCGAGGGCGGCTGCTTGCCTCTCCAGCTCCTCCTGTAGCTGGCCCTGTGTGGTCGGGCGGAACTCGGGCGACACACCCCGCAGCTCCTCCGCGAGCCAGAGCGCCGCCTCGAACCGGATGCCATGCCGTGCCGCGTCCGCCTGGTACGCTGGCGGCGCGCGCACTGCCAGGGTGTCATTGCGGAGGACCGCCACCTGGAGCCCACTTTCTGCTCTTCGGGAGGTCCCCCTCCGCCGGGTCCGTCCCCGCCGGGGACGACTGCCGGCGTCCCACCACACGCGCCAGGGCGTCATGCGTCGCGTGGAGGTGTTCGAACACGTTGTCCACTGCGGCCGCTGGCATGGACCCGTAGTCGTGCTGCTCTGCGGGACCCAGCCAGGGCGCCAGGGAGGGTTCATCCTGCGCGGCGGTGACCGCCGCCCACAGGCAGTGTTGGACGGGCGCGGCCTCGGCGTCGTACGGGAGGAGGCGGCCCTCCGTGTGGCTGTAGGGGGTGGGCATCGCCGCGCCCCCCGCTGCGCTGAGGAGGCCCGGCAGGGCCAGGCGGACCGGGAGGTGGTCCGAGCCGACCACCTGGGGATGTGCCATGCCGCGAGCCCAGACGCTTTCCCGCAGGGACCACGGCAGGAGGGGCTCGTTGACCAGGAAGGTGTCCACCCTGTGCCGGGACGGGTGGAGCGTGGGGGTCATGTCCTCCTCGCCGCCTGCCGTGGCCCTCCGGAAACCGCAGGCCTCCCATCCCGCTCGGAAGTGCTCCGTGGCCGGGTTGGTGGTGGCATCCATGTAGATGTTGGTGTCGCCGGCGATGGCCACCGGGTGTCTCCCACCGAGGCTGCATGCCGTGGCATACATTTGTATGTCGGCCCAGAACGCCGCCCGTCCCGCCCACGGGGAGCAGCCTGCTTGCGGCCCGTGGAAGTTGATGAGGGTGAGGCCTCCCCCGTCCCTGCGGATCTCCAGGGCCGCGGCCTTCCCGGGGACGATTTCCGTGAAACTGAGCACCTCGTGCTCCGCCACGTACTTGCTGCTGACCGCGGTGAGGAGGCCCCCCCCTCTCGAGGTGGAAGTGGCTCCCGTCTCCGCCAGCCGGCTGCTGAAGAAGGCGGTGTACCCCTTGTCCCGGAGCGCCGCGGCCACGTGCATCTCCTGCGCCCGGGTGGCGATCCCTGTTTCCTGGAACATGATGGCAAAGCCCCCCTCCTGGGGTAGCATGCCGGTGATGAGGTGCTCCTTGTCGGTACAGGCCGCCGGCCCCCGGCGCCGCCGGAGCTTGTCCCGGAGGGACCGGTCTGGCGGTATGAGGCCGTTGCGCAGGTTCCACAAGAGGAGCCACAGTGCGTCGCCCGCCGTGTCCTCCTGGAGTCAGCTATCCCGCATCGGCATCACCGCTGGGTTCGCCGGCGCAGCCAGGGCATCCGGGTGCGCCGCGTCCGCTGAGCCCGTTCCCAGCGGGGCCCACAGGGGGGCCCGGAGGGCCGGGGGAGCCAGGGGGGCCAGGGGGGCCAGCCCCGCGGGGATGGACCCTGCTTGGCCCGCACCGCCCGTCCCCGGGGCCGCCCCGGGTGCCTCCTAATCGCCGTCTGCGTGGTCGGCCGCCTGAGGCGGGGGGCGCCGGGCATACGGGGCGTGCTATGGGGACCTCCGTGCCCTCCCTTGCAGTATGTTGGAGGCCGCCTCCTTGTCGTCCACTGGGGCTGCAGTGTGCACCGCGTGCCACGCCAGGTGTTCCAGCATTGCCCCGCTTGTGTAGTACTTGTCTGCACAAAGGGGGCATTTCGTCGGCTCCGTGGCCCCTCGCGCCGGGGGGAGCGGCACCGACTTCCGGATGGCGCCCTCCGCCGCAGGTTCGAAGGGCAGGTTGGCCAGTGGAACCCTGTGTGGCGCCAGTGTGCGGCCCGGGGCCGCCGCATCGAGGGCTCGTGTCGCGGGCGCGGGCCCGAGACTCCGGATGGCATCGCGCTGCACGTCTGCTTGCAACCACATTTGCCAGAGTGTGGAGCCGATTTAGCGGTTGGGTTTGCCCCTCCATCGCAGGTCGTGGAAGGCTTGTAGCCAGTGGTACACTGTGGTCGGGACCGCCAGCTGGAGCTCTAGGTCGGCGGGGTGCGCCGCTGCCGGCCACACCCCCGGCCTCGCTGCCACGGCATTGTCCTTCACCCTGACCTGGAGCAGGAGGGCGTGGTGTTCGCCCTCCTGTAGCGCCTTAACGATCATGCAGGTACAGTCTGCCACGCGGACCATGGCTTCGGGCCCTGGCAGGCGCTCGGGGTTGCAGACGACGATGTGCGCGTCCGCCGGGCTGAACATGCAGACCACCCACTGCGGGTCCTGCTCTCCCCGTTGGGCCACCGCCAGGGTAGCCGCCGGGCGGGCGTGCGTGATTGGCCCTGCGTGGAGATCCAGGACGTCCGTGGCCCTGATGGCGTCTCCCTGCGACGCGGCCCGTAGATGCTCCTCCTGGTTCGGGCTCCACACCAGTGCGAGGGGGTTGACCCACCCCGGTTCCTGCCTCTTGTTGAAGGCGCTGACGGTGTGCAGCAGGACTGCCAGCGGCCAGGGGTCCGCCGCATGTAGTAGGCCTGGGTGGGCCCCTGCTGCCAGTCGACGTGGGGCAGGGGCGGGAATGCCCCTTGCCTGGCGGTGCTGTGCCAGAAAGTCCAGCGGTACCCTCCGGCGTGGCCGTGCAGGATGGCCTGGTAGCCTGCCGTCTGCAGCACCTGTGCCTCCCCCTGCTGAGGCCCGGTAGGGGTGTGCCATCGCCCGCATCCCAGACGCGGGTGCGCCCGCAGAGTGTGGCGTGCCACGGGTCTGGTGCATCGCGCTGCGGCCCTTGTATGCTTCCCGTAATCTGCGCCGGGCCGTGGTGGTGGACGAAGCTCTCCCCGCCGTCCGCTAGCAACGCCGCCGCGACGACGTATAGCTGCTCCGCCGTGAGGGGTGCCGTCGGCGCGTGCGTTGCGGCCGGCCGGCGGGGCTGCGTGTCGCGGCAGGGGACGTCGGGCAGCAGTTGCGCCGACCACGCCGCCACGGGACCCACAGTGACGGCCGCGACCGCCGCCGCAAGCGCCGTGCGGTCCGTTGGTCTGTACCGCCAGAGCCCCGTGGTGTCTCGGGCGAGGTGCCTGCAGGCTGTCATCCAGGCCACCGCTCTTCAGTTCGTGACGTCCGGTTCGGCACCATCCTCGCTGTCGCGTCCCCTTTGTTGTACCGTGGTGGCGGTGTCGAGCGGAGGGCCCTGCTGCAGCGCCTCCCGGCCCTGCCCCGGCAAGAGGGCGGGCGGGACTGGCTGCAGGAAGCCCTGCGCGCCTCGGCGCTCCGGGTGCGTGTGGTACGGGTTTTGCCGGCGGTGTTCCGGGGCCGCCCGTGGTAGGAAAAGGAGTTGGTGGTGGTACCAGTGGCCTTCCGCGGCGGACGGGTTGCGGAGCGTTAGCCACTGTTCAACCACGCCTCCCGGGTGCGCGGCCTCAACGCGGCGCTGCAACCCCAGGCGGCCTAGGTGGTTGGACGTGCCTGCGGGTGGGACGTGGGTCTGCGGGTAAAGCACCCGCAGCGGCTCCAGCGCCAGGTCCAGCACCTCGTCGTTGAGCTGCTCCGTGGCAGGCGACGCCCTTTGCAGGGCGTGGCAGACCCTGGGTGTGGGGGCCGTGAGCTGTTCGAGCACCGGCCCCGGCGGGTACCGTGCAGCCGGGTTCGTTAGCCACTCCCTGGTGTGGCCCAGTACGGCCTTCCACACGACCCTCGTAAACGCGTGCTGAGGGGTCAAAGAGGGGACCATCCGTAGGAGGCGGTGGCACGCCGGCGGCGATCGCATGGGCTGTGGGGCGGCCGCTGTGATTCACCTGCACGCCGTGCCGGGCACAATCGCCCCCCATTACACGGTCCCCATGCCCTCGGCGTGGAGCAGCGCCTGGCCCTGGACCAGGGGGAAATAGGGGCTAGAGCGCCCGCCTCCTTCCTTCCACCGTACCCAGGCGGCCCCCGCCTGCAGGCTGCGGAGTAGGGCCACGCCGGGGAGGAGCGGCTGCGGGAAAGCACCCTTGACGGCTTGAGTGGCGTGGGCCAGGGTGCCCATGGGCAAATACCACAACGGGAGGACCCAGGGGCCCGGCAGCGGTTGCGCCTCCCCTGCGTCCCATCGCCACTTGGAGTCTGGCGGGGCTGCCGGGACCGTGCCCGTCTGCAGGAAGTGGCATGCCCTCTTGTCGGGGTGCTGTTGGAAGGTTGCCGCGAGGCTGAGCCCCTCTGCCGCGGGTGCCACTGGGAGGCCGCGCCGGGGCCTGCGCCAGGGGTAATCCTGGTCGGCCGGCCAGGTGTGGAGGTCCCGGGTGATTTCCTCCGCGGTCCCTGTGGGGGCGTCCTCCGGTGCCAGGTGCCACATGACGGCGAGCACCGCCCACGTGGAGAAGGGCCACGCCCGTGGGGGGGTATACACCTGGATGGTCCACTGTGGGCACGCCCGCCGCACACGGGATGCATGGAGCATTTGAACATTTGCCGTATGCATTTTTGAGTATATAATTGAATTTTGGGCATTATGGTGTGATTTGCCTAATTTTGCTGTGTTGTGAGGTGATCTTCATGGGGCAGTTCTTGTCGTTGAATTATGCCCTAGGTCTTTTGATGTATTCCTGCAAGTTGGTTTTGTAGTTGAAAACCCCAAACCAAAGCAGCAAGTAGAGCAAGGACTGAATATGGATCGAATCAATGAAATCAATGATTGGTTTTGGAATCCAGTGTAACACAGAAGGGCTGCAGATAGACAAAGCAGGTATATGAACATATATTCAATCACAAATGGGTAAAGCAAAAGGTTTTATATGAAAATTGGTCAGACTCTAGCCTCAGAGGTTGCAATAGGCACTTCATGTGCACTCTTTTGGGTGAAATGGTGCTGGTTAGGACTGAGGGGCATAGATGTCAGGACCACACAGAAAATGACTTGGCCAAGCAACTGAATTCAGAAATAGTTACAAAGTAGGACCACAATAAGTGGTAGAATCAATTGAGTATAGGGGTCTTGGGGTGGGAGACCACTTAGGCTTAACCTCCAAGGCCCACAAGCATGGAATGCCTGATTTATTTTGGTATGACCTCCATGAAGGAAGGTACCTCCGCTCAGTTGAGTGGTAGGGGTGAACTTCATGGGGGGGGCTAGGGTCACAACCCTAGTTACTTTGAGAAAGTGTACTTTAGGCAACAAAAGAGAGATAAAAACACTTAAGTTTGTCTCAGCATCAACAAAAGGGTTTTAAGGGGGGCTTAGCCTGGATCAAGCCCTCCAAGAAAGACATGGCAGTGACTTTTTCTTACTCCCCCCTGGAGTACTAGTTAGCTAAGCTAGTAGGACCAAGGAAAAAGGCTCAAATATTCCCAAAGTTACCTCAAAAAATGCATTAAACTTACCAGAAACATTCTCGCCACTTCATAGAAGCCTATCACACTGTAGGGACCCTTGAAAAACAGTGTAATGTACCGTGAATGATGTCCCTTCGAAGGGGCATTCCTCAAAAGTCGCCGGCGTGAGGCGAAAACTTTTGGAAAAAAAAAGTGTGGGGGCAGTGGGAATTGAACCCAGGACTCCCTGTCCAGAGCACATGTGTCTGTCCACTAGGGTACAGTCGAACGCTCTAATGCGGACGGTTATCGCCGTATAAACAACGTTTTAGTAAACGTCCTGACCAAGGGCCAGGGCGGAGCAATACTCCCAATGGAGGACACAAACCCCCAGGAGCTGAAAAAAATAGAAAGTGGAACAAGCAGGGAGTGATTCCTGCGGTTTTGCGGAAGGGGTTGCGATTTAGCAAGTGAAATCGTTGAAAATCGACGAAACCACGCAGGAAATCGTCATTTTTACACATAACTTAAAGTCGCAGACAAGCGCAAACGAAGCGGACGCCAAGAAAAGGGTTGCGCAAGCGAAAACGGCTTTTGGAAAAGAAGGTATGAGCCGTAGTTTTTAAAGTTTTAAAGAAAATTTTTGCACAGTTGCATCAAAATTTTTATAAACTTCAGAGTAAAGAATTCAAAATCAGCCCACACCACAGAGCAGTTCAACAACCCGTCTCTCAGGTATGTCTGTGTCACTTCACACTCACGCATTGCGTTTGTGTTGGTTGTTCCGTCAAAACGTTAGGGTTGTCAACGCTGTGCTCGTTGGGGGGTCGGGTGTTCATCTCTCGTGCTCTGCACAGGCGAAAGCAGGAATGAAAGGTATGTGATGCGCATGGAGCGCGCAGCGCGCACGTAGGGTTAGAATATGCGCTGTGCTCGCGATGCATGTGCCTAATCTAGGCATCCACACGCTGTATCGCTTCAACTGTATCCCTAATCCACCCTTGTTTCCTTCTTCACAGGTAAGCGTTTGTACGTGTGCGGCCGTAGCGTTAAAGTTGAGTTGCTTAAAACGCTTAGGTTTGTTCTGTGTTCGTTTCAATGCGGCATTCGCACGATGCATGGTGAGTAAGGTAGGTTAGCCCAGGAGGAGCTCACCTCCTGGTTGAGTCTGTGGTTACGCCTCCCTTCCCTGCGTGCACATGATGCATTAAAGGGTAGGCCACGCGAATTGCGCACGGTAAACCTTGTTTAGGTTACCCAGAGGCTCCTGGGTACGTTCTTTAAGAGAACCCGAGGAGTTTCTTAAAGCTTGCTTGCTTGACAGGGGTAGCTGCATCTGCAGCGTGTTTGCGAACAGCGTATTATAGGTCACACTGAGAAGGGTATAATACCTGGAGTGTGGCTTGGTTCCACAGTCGCAAACGCCCCTTCATCTGCCTCTTTTGTACAGGTGGGAGAGGTTAGGGTGATTGGTGCACGCAGCAGCTGCCTTCGGCGGCTACCATTTTTCTGCCCCAGCAAAACAGGGGCGCTGATCACAAGTCAAATCACTGTGCCTCAGCCAGGAGTGGCGAGGACAGTTCGACTTCAACGACATCTGCGCTGTGCACGCAACGAGAGCACCCCTCCCCTCCAAGCCCTAGCAGGGGAAACGCGTTGTGGCGTCCCCTGTTAGGCCACAGCTGCTTAGGAGCGCTGTGTTCTCTCGTCCTTTTCACAGGAGGGTCGTTAGGACCCATGAGAACTTCACCTCCGCAACGCCAAGTGGAGTGTGCGTGTAGGAGTGGTAGTCCTGAGTGGGGGCTAGAGCCAGTTGCCCAGTGCTCGCCCACCAGGATGGTGCCACTGTAGGGTGTGTAGGACCTGTAGGGGGCGTGTCACTGTCCCACCCTTTTCCTGCAATTTTAGCTGGGCTGGTGGGCTGTGACAGTGGTTAGGTTAGTGTTTTTGGCCACATAGCAAACAGGCGTTTTGCATGCCTTCATAGCTTTTGGCCACCCCCCCCTGTAGTAGACAGATAGGTAGGGAAAACAATACCTGGACTAACACTCTGGGTATTCCCCCAAGGTTTTGCGCCAGCACAGAAATTGGGCGCATAGGGGAGGGGAGACCCGGGGCGTACCCCGTGGCATCAATAAGCCAACCCTCCAGGTTTAGCAAGGGCGCAGACTTGGGTATAATTAGGACACCACTTCTGCGGCTTGCTCTCAGGACATTAGGACTAGCACACTCACACATACGTTATGGCAGGTAAGGTTAAGGTAAACCCTGTAAGGAAGGGTAGAACCCCATGGGTCTGGACCAGTCAGGGGTCCTAACTGTGGGCTCGCTTGTCCCCAAGGAGGGAAGACACACCTTGCCTCATAACACCTTGCTTGTCATTCCCCCCTGGTGTAGAAAGCCACCGTTCTTCGTTGGCTCACCAAGGTCATTACATTAGGGCAGTACCCATGCAACACATGGTCAACAAGGCAAACACTCGCTGGGTGGCTGCAATTTTGATAAGCGGCCACCTGGCTCACGCTGGAAACCATAGGCATGGGTCTGCAGGGCACAGACAGGGTCAGTAGACTGACACAGGGTAATTAGTTTCGCTTCTTACGCTGGGACATAGTCTCAGCACGGGTTAGGAGCTGCCCCTCGTTGTTCTCAACGAGGTAAGTGCGGAAGATGGGGTTGATACTCCCATCTGGTTGTATGAAGGCTGACATAGGTTCCCAGCCCTGTTTATACTCGTGGCGAGCAATACCTGCAACCACGTAGTAACCATCGACTGCCATCTCATCGGCAGTCATCTCTTCGAGTTCGTCTGCCTCCTCTGGACTGGCAGCGTTCTCTAGGTCTAGACGTTCAATCTCACTGTCGCTGAGGCGCCACTCATCCGAAGACAAGTCGTCAGGGGAGTGATAGTGCCTCAACTGCTTAGGAGCACATAGCAGTTCACCACCTAGACGTGGACTGCACCTGACATGGATCCTGGATCCATCTATCCTGATGATACGATAGGGTCCAAAGTAAGGGTCCTGTAGGCAGTTACGTGGGCAGGAGGGTAGGCGTGAATGGTGTACCAAAACAAGGTCACCAACCTTGAAGCTGGCAGGTCGCCGTAGGCGGTTCCGTCGGCTCTGTTCACGGTCACGAATGTGCCTCAGGTTAGTACCAGCCTGGTTAGCCAGAGACTGCTTGTGTTCTAGCCAATCTCCCACAGGGCTCTTGAAGTCCTCAGGAAAGGGGGTTTTGAAGAACCAAGCAGGTCGTCCTCCATGGAACAGTTCGTGGGGGGTGAAACCCGTAGAAGAGCTCCGCTGTGAGTTCATGGACAGAACTGCCCAGGGCACTAGGCGTACCCAGTCCTTGGTGCGCTCCTGTTTCATCAGGATTCTTAAGTATTGCTCCACCACACGGTTCTGTCTCTCACAGAGAGGGTTAGACGTGTGAGTGTAGGGCACACCTGTGGTTACCTCCACGTTGAGGGCATTTAGCACTCGTTTGTACCACCCAGTGTCACTGCGGATGCGTACATCTTCATCAGAGTGCACCTGTTTAGGTGCTCCATAGGGTTCGAACCATTGTTCGACCAACATTTTTACAGTCTGCTCACCTGTGATTTTCTTATTGCAAGGGAACACACGGGTGAAGCGAGATAGACCACAGGTGACCACGAGGCAACTATCATAGCCGCCAAAGCGTGGTAAGCCGTGGATGTAATCCACGTAGAGAAGAGAGTTAGCACAATAGGGTATGGGTAAGCTGGAGATCAGACCCCTATCCCTACTGTCACTTTGCTTGCTGGCATGACAGCCACAAGCATCCACAATGGTCTGCATACGCGACCTCAGTTCAGTCAGGGTTAGACTAGAGTAGAAACACTCACGGAAGAAGTCCACTGAGCGATTAGCGCCAGTGTGACCAGAACTGAGATGGGACCACTGTATGCACCCATCCAGTCGTGCCTCAGGCACCACGATTCGGTCCTCGTAGAAGAGGTACTGATTGTTTTTATACCACTGGTGCCCGTCAATGACACGGGGTTCGAGACCAGTGTTGAGGGTTTGGAGAATTTCTTCATACTCTGACTGATAGTCGGTTAGACTCCAACCCTCCAGGATTCCAGCAGTGCGCATGGACAGGTCAAGCTGGACATCCATACGCTGGAAAGCCTCTTTGGCGAGTGCCTCAGAGCTCTCACCAATAAGCGCATCGAAGTTGTTGCGCGATATATAGTCAGACAGTTCATTCTTAATCCCGGGGATATGATGCACTGTCAGCCTGAACTGGCTCAGGTAAGTCCACCACCGTTTTTGCTTCGCTTTTTCTGGTGGTGGGCCCTTCTGAAAAGACTTCACAGGCTCCTGGTCACACAGCCAGACAATAGGGTTAGACCCCAGGAGTCGGGATTGTGAAGATAGCACCAACATACCGGCCAGGAGTTCCTGGTCATAGGTGCTGTAGTTGGAACGCGCTTGGTTCCACTTCCAATTCCAGTGTCCCAGTGGCACCAGTCGCCACTCACTGGTAGGATAGTCATGTTTCAACGAACCATCACGGTTCAGTCCAGTAGTACGATAATGGCAGTGGGTTAGCTCAGCGGGGTTAAGCTCCTGCCATTGGTAGATCGTACCTCCCCCCCCTACATCACTGGCATCAGTGATCAGGACTATCTCGCCCTCAGGGCCGGGAACTCCCAGGCAGTTGGAGGAGGCAATCTTCTTCTTCAACTCCTGGAAACACTCTTCCTCTCGGGAGGTCCACCTCCAGGGAGTAGTTTTCTTGATTAGGTCAGTGAGGGGTGCAGAGGAGTAAGTAAAATTGTGGATGTGACGCCGATAGAAATTACAGGCGCCCACAAAACTCCTCACATCGTGTAGACCCTTCTTAGGGTCATCGCGAATCTGCATGTCCTGTAGGGGCTGCATCTTAGACGCGGCTGGTTTCCACCAGCCATACCCCACATCGAAACCCAAATACTCCATCTCCTCTTTCATAAACTCGCATTTTTCGAGTTTGATTCGGAGATGGTTTTCTTGACAGACAGTGAAGAATTCACGGAGGAGAAGGACATGGTCCTCTTTGGTATTAGTACCCAAACTCACGTCGTCGATGTGAGCCTCCATTTCTGCACCCCGAGAAATCAACTCTTGTACTAGAGACCTGCGCCTCAGTATGTACAAAATTTTGTTCATAAGCTCCTGGAAGAGCGCTGGGGCGTTAGCCACCCCGAAAGGCATGACCTTCCACTTGAAGACACGACCCTTAGGGGTTATAAAGGCAAGCAGCTCCTGAGCTGCGGCGGTTAGGTCAACCTGCCAGAAACCAGAGCGTTTGTCCATTTTGGTCTTATACCTGCATTTGGCAATACGCTCCAGGGTGTTTTCCATGTTAGGAATACTCCCTGAATGGTTCTGGGTTTTCTTGTTGACCTCACCATAGTCTACAACAAGACGTAGAGCAGTCGACCCTGGTTTAGCAACAAGGAAACAGGGGCTGCAGTGATGGGGATAGTCCCCATGTTTGTACTCTTCAACGAGGCCAGCATCAATGCATTCTTGGATCTGGCGCTCGATTTCTTCAACCTGTTCCTGTGGAGCGGGATAGGGACGACGCCTCACTCGCGTCTTTTCAAATTCTGGTTTCAATTTCAGGTCCATCTGGACCAGTTTTTTGCAAGATAGAGGAGGCGGCAAGGCGCCGAACACCTCCTCATAGGTTATAAGCAGTTTCTTCAGGCGGGGGTCAAGGTTAAGACTCTCGACTTTCTGAAGGAAGTCCTCCTCAGCATGGAGGTTGCTTTTTCCATGTTCTTTCTTTTTATGCCGATCAGCAGTTTCGGCAGGTACAGTACCATCGTCCCACTCAGGGGGACATTGCTGCCCATAGTGTAGAGAGTACACTAGAGGTATCTCAGGATCAGGCAGCGTATAGGACTCATCGTCCTCCTCAGACCAGATGGAGTATTTCCAGGTCTGTCTGAGGTATTGCAGCCGCTCTTGGCGCTCAATACCTTCGGCCTTCAGGTACAGCAGCCGTCGGAGTTCTTGCGTGTCATGCTCAGACAAGGGCATGTTATTAGCAGCAGGCCGTGCCAGAGCATCAGTACTCCGGGCCACGGGTTCACCTGTGTGCACAGGCTGCATGTGTAGCACTGGTTTCCCAACAGAGGAAGCGGGTTCAGAGGTTGACTCTAGATCTACCTCCTCTAGCAACAGCTGGGCCAGGAAAGCACTATGTTTTAGGTCAACACAGCTGGGATCAACAGAGGGAATAGTGCTGGCGATCTCAGACAGTTGGTCGTCAGCATCCTCTTTTACAGTTGCAGGTTCCAGATAGTCATCAGGAGACTCACACCCTGTAAGTGTGGCAGATAGGTGCTCAGGAGATCGATTTTTGAGATCATAAAGGGTCAGGCCACGATTTTCGGCCATGACCTCTTTTAGTAGCACCTGGTCCAGGTCACACAGGGGTACAGGATTGAGAGATCCATCGATGATGGACAGGAAACTGGCCCACTCAGGGGCCTGCATAGCTGTGTCTGAGTCCTCAGGCACATAGATGGGTCCGTCGGGGAGTTGCACTCTTCCCACGGTCATTCGGTCAAGCATACGGCACCAGTAAGCATGTTCACCAGAACAACCCCAGTCAGGGGTGCACATAACAACCCTTCCTCCCTCATAAGCGATCTTGGTTAGAACCTTCGCGAGCAGGGAGAAGGGAGGGTTAGCATACGCTAGGCCCATTGCTTTCCAGAAGAATCGGAAAGCATTGTTCATTTGTTTCGAGCAGTACAACTGCATGATGTGCTGTTGTTGGCTCGCAAACAATTCCACCTGGATCTCGTCCAGGTTTACCTGAAGGGTCGCCAGTCCATTTTCGAGAACATGACGGGCCAGTTGGTAGTTTTCAGTACGATAGTTCGTCTTGGCTGCGTAGCGCAGCCCAGACTCTTTTCGTCCTGACAGCTCCAAAGGAACGGAGAATAGCCCACTGCCAAAGTCGCAGTGCAAAGAGTAAGGACGCTGTAGGGACAGCATTTTAACCTGGGGGTTTCTTCTTAGAAAGTCAGTGCCAATGCCAATGTCAAAGGCGTCAGTGTCCAACACTCTGCAGTGTTGGGTCACGGTTTCGTCGCCCAGACATATGGTCACATCGACCCCCCCCAAGGAATGGATGGTACGCCCATCCCCTACTCTTATGGCCACAGTCTTGGTCTTCCTGAAAGTTTTAAGCAGGCGCCGGGCCACTATGGAAAGTGTTGCACCGGTATCAAGCACTGCTCGAAAAACCTGATCCCCGATTTTCACGAGGATCCAGAAAACCAAGTCCTCCTCTTCGGAGCCGCCCCCCTATTCCTCATCAGGGAATTTCACATCCACTCCTGCAGCCATGAGGGACTTGGCCATCCAGGCCAAGCGCCTCTTCTTAGAATTTATCCCCTCAGGGGTAGCGTTATCCCCTTGGGGGCGCTTCTGGGGGACACCTGCGGCAGGAGCGGGTGTAGCAGCAGGAGTAGGCGTAGCAACGGGCGCTGATGAGCGCCTCTGGGGGTTAGGGGGTCCAGTCTTACCTCCCCCCTTGCCACCTCCTTTACCTTTATCCCCATTCGGGGGATTTCTGGCGGGCGTCGGGTTCTTCTGGCGCTCCGCCTCCTGACGCTTGAGTTTGTCACTCTCGCGTTTCTTGATGTGGCATTCGTCCTCATAGTGACGACGCTTGCCACAGTAACCACAGGTGATGGTACACCTGAAGTGGTCCTGATGGGTCACAGTTTTCCCATCTTTAGTATGCTGCTGACGTTTCATCTGCAGCATACAGCCACTGCGGAGATCGCAGTCAGAGGCATGACAAGGTCCCCCCTTGTCATTGACAGGTCGGCAGTAAAACAGGGGGGGGGTGCCTGCATCAGTTGGAACCTCGTTCATGGCACGTAGGTTGCCCCTCCCTTTACCGCCTCCCTGGTTGGTGTTAGTGGGATTTTTATGCCCCTTCCCTTCGCCACGTTCAGGGGTAGGGGTACCACCTCGTCCCAAATGCTTCTTGAGGAACTTCTCCATGTGGGAGTCGTTCTCTCTCTCAAGAGCTAGCTCAATCAAGAGATCCACCAGTGTATCATACGAGTGGGTCCTGCTCTTCCTCTCAGAGGTTGAGCGGCAATCATCCCACGTACGCTGGGGGATCTTACTCATGAGCCACAGGTGGGGCTCAGTGGCTCCGTAGGAGCCCACATTCATCCTCGAAAATAAGTACTCCATGTCGCACACATACTCAGAAATTCGCGCAGCGGATGGAAACTCCGGGAGCATAGGTAGCTCCTCGATTTGTGTGCGTACGCTGAGGTCAGTCTCATAGACTGGGAATGTTTTCTCTAACCTCAGGAGTACCTCCGCCCAAGTAGAACAGGTTTTCACAATCTGTTTGACCTCTTTTTGCAAAAATTTCTTTTTGCATGAGCGTTTTAGCAGTGAACATTTGGTGGCCACATCCACATGGGATTGGCCAGTCAACAAAAGGAACTCCGCAAATTCTTCTGCCCATTCAGGCAGGTTTTTAGGGTCGAACTCCGGCAGTTCCAGCTGGATGTTCGCCTGGGCAATTGGTCTGCCCATCTTCCCACCCCCTGGAGTTAGGCCTGAAGGCGACACGCCGGCAAGTGGGGCCAGGGCTGACAGGCCTCTTCTCTCACTCTCTGTGACAGGCACGTCCTGTAGGTCCGCCATAGGCACAGTCCTGGCACGGGGGTGAAAGGGGCTGGGGCAGGTAACCTTAGGCAACAGCCTTGAGACCCTCGATCTCTTGAGATCTTCGGCCAGGGTACTCAGCCCTGGAGAGAGAGAGAGGAACTCAGGCTTGGGTAAGGGTTCTGCAATACCCAGTTTAGCCTTAATGGCCTCTGATAAGGCCGTCACATCTGGATCTTCTGATCCAGACAGGAATTTGTCCAGCAGCTCGGCCGTTTGATCCAGGGCACCGTAGGTTGGCCTTGGATGATGTTCTTCGACTCGTGTTGGGCCCACTTCTGGAGCCCTTGGGGTTGGGTACTCAGGTCGTAGTCGTCTTGGAAGGGATGCAGTAGACGGAGGGCCTGAGTGTGAGTAGGACCCTAGATCCGTACGTGGTCTGGACCCATGTACAGCCAGTGGTTCCTCTCCATCTTCCCCACGGATGGATTTGTAGTACTCATCGTGCATGATGTACTCATCCATCTTCATCTTCAGCTTCTCATATTCCTCAGGTCCTTCAATGGCAGTTGAGGATGAAGCTGGGCAATTGGATCGTGATACTGAAGCAGCCACACGTCTGTGGAGGTGACTGAAGCTGTCTCCACCGTGTGCTGCTAAGGCCTCGGTGGTAAGGCCTTTATTCTTCTCCGCCCTTCTGCGTTCTGGATCTCCTTGGGACCCAGATGCGCCACTGAGGTGATGTGGTGCTCGGTGTGGTGGTTCACTCATTGGGTGGACCACACTGCCCATTTGTACTTGGACAGTTCGGATAGGCCAGGTCCTGACACTTGGTGTGGTCATTATGGACTTGTTGTTGAGCTTTTTTTGTGCACTTCTCAGGGTCGGTTCAAAAGGTCTCAAGGGACTGCCTCTGCTACCGGAAAGATGTCCTTGAATTATGCCCTAGGTCTTTTGATGTATTCCTGCAAGTTGGTTTTGTAGTTGAAAACCCCAAACCAAAGCAGCAAGTAGAGCAAGGACTGAATATGGATCGAATCAATGAAATCAATGATTGGTTTTGGAATCCAGTGTAACACAGAAGGGCTGCAGATAGACAAAGCAGGTATATGAACATAGATTCAATCACAAATGGGTAAAGCAAAAGGTTTTATATGAAAATTGGTCAGACTCTAGCCTCAGAGGTTGCAATAGGCACTTCATGTGCACTCTTTTGGGTGAAATGGTGCTGGTTAGGACTGAGGGGCATAGATGTCAGGACCACACAAAAAATGACTTGGCCAAGCAACTGAATTCAGAAATAGTTACAAAGTAGGACCACAATAAGTGGTAGAATCAATTGAGTATAGGGGTCTTGGGGTGGGAGACCACTTAGGCTTAACCTCCAAGGCCCACAAGCATGGAATGCCTGATTTATTTTGGTATGACCTCCATGAAGGAAGGTACCTCCGCTCAGTTGAGTGGTAGGGTTGAACTTCATGGGGGGGGCTAGGGTCACAACCCTAGTTACTTTGAGAAAGTGTACTTTAGGCAACAAAAGAGAGATAAAAACACTTAAGTTTGTCTCAGCATCAACAAAGGGTTTTAAGGGGGGCTTAGCCTGGATCAAGCCCTCCAAGAAAGACATGGCAGTGACTTTTTCTTACTGTTCTCCAAGCCCAATCGACTCCAAGTCCAACCAAGGTTATGTCAGGCTAGGGCATCGTCCCGAGCGCCACTCTAGGCCATGACACGCCACCTCCCCTATTGGGCTAGGATTTAGAGGCTTTGGAGTGAACACATTTTTGGGGTTTGTGTAGTGACTTTTGACACATGGCATTTAGCCATCTTATTTGACTTGGTTCAGGGCATCATGTTGGCGAGTCAAGGAAAGTTCCTGAGTCCAGGGAATGAGGGGTCTATGGCGGTGATTGTGTATGTTTTCATCTTTCCCCAATTTTGCCTGATTTGTGTTCATATGCCAATATCAGGGCTTTTCAATTATTCTATTGGTGCAATTCTATGTACATGCCCAACGCCCGTGTCTCCGTGTGCACCGTGAGACGACTGGCGTGTTGAAAGGAGTTGTTGAGTGTCAACGCGGGACCTCAAACACCCTTGGAAGCCCTCAGTGTGGATCATTTGCATTGGAGCTATTGTACTTTGGAGTTGGTTATTGCAAGGGATCGGGATTTGTGTGAAGGAGCCATATTTTACTATTTTTTGTGGGAAATTGTGCAGGATAGGGCAAGATCATGCAGAATCTGGTGAGAAGCAAGACCATAGGAGTGACAGGAAATGGTGGAAGGGGTACAGCAGGGGCCGGTCCTGGTAGAGACCTTCTTTATGGTAGCAGAGGAGTACCTGCCCCCTACCGCTGCACCGGGGACTTGGGCCCTCATGAGCCCTGCCCAAGGACGCCCCGGGTGCAGATCGTGGAGTTCGTGGAGTCGACGCCGGACTTGGAAGCCCGGGAAGAGCGAAGATGCTCAGAACGGAGAGCCCTTGCAGGACATGGGCTAGATATGTAGGACCTGGCCTCCATGTGTGAAAGGCAATGCCGCAAGGCTTGCAATCTCCGCTCCGCTGCGGAGGAGTTGAAGGAGACTGGCAGCAACGGCAGGGCTCGGCGTTACCGGAAGCGCGGGTCCCCAAAACCCGCGGCGGAAGCCAGGGCGATGGAGACGGATCCCAGCCCGGTCAGGCTGTGGTCAGCTGCAGATTCCGAGGGGCATTCCGATGATTATCGGACCGCTTTCCCTTCGGAGTCGGAGGAGATGCCCATACCGCCCACAAGGGCGCACACGGCCCCGTAACCCAGCCTGGAGCATGACGCCGAGGCGTTGGAGAGGCCTACCAGAGCCAGAACGGCGCCTGTGGCCCGGCACACGGAGCCAACGCGGGATAACATGGGCGACACACCCATGGCGGAGGAGTCCGGGGCGCCGGGAACCGTGGGATGCGCCGGATCAGGTGGAAGGCACGTTGAGTGCCACTGCGAGCACGTATCCTTCCTCATCGGCAAGTACCCAAAGATGGGGATGGACGCCATCGTGCAGCACCTCGACCGCCTGGACAACCAGAAGGACGGCCTAGAGGAGGACATTGCGGGGATCCTGGGTGACCAGTCGGAAGCGAAGAGAGACATGGCCGAGCTGCGAGCGGAGAAGGACTGGTACCGGGAGAAGCTGGAGATGGCCCTGCAGAAGCAGCAGCGAGTGGTGGACAGCCTCCTCCACCTGGTGGAGGACGTGTCGGGACGCCTGAAAAGGATAGAGGAGTTACAGCCCCTCGTCTCGGGTCCGGAGCTCCAGGCAAGGCGGGCAACGGCAGAGCTGGTGGAGCGGGTTAAGACCCTCAGGAGCGCCATGGATAAACCCATGGGCGGCCCTGCAGAGGCACCCTACGCGCCTCCGCATGTTGACCCGGGTGCGCTGCCGTTTGTTCCCATGTTCAGCGAATCCATAATGCTTGGGGAGCATACGGCACCGGCTGGGTCCATGCGGGAAGAGCACGGAACCAATCACCTGAGGAGCCTGACGGTACAGATGTCCCATGCCGCCCAGGATCCACTGACCGCTATGACTGCCCATGCAGTTTACGCGGAAGAGGAGATCCAGACCATGCAGGGGCGAACCATGGGAAGGGCTGACGGACATGGTCGAGGCAATCCAGGCGGAAACCTGTGGGTGAAGGACCCCACTACGGGGATATGGACAACCGATGGAGCATGTCCTTCCCGCATCCCAAACCCCATGGGTTCAGGCCCAACTGGACCGCACTCCATGGAGGAGAGGGATGTACGGGGAGTGTACTCACACCCCCCGGCCACAGGTGGTATCCGTCTCGGTGGAGTGGTGGCTGCAGACGTCTGAGACGCCATCAGGATTGACGACCTCAGGGGAATCAAAATCCCCTACTACAATGGCAACCCCTCCAACCTGGATGACTTCATCCTGGATTGGGAGGACTTCGCCGAGGAGGTCGTCGGCGAGATGAAGGGAGCGCCAAGGGACAAGTGGGTATGTCGGACATTCCCACACTGGCTGCCGCAGGACCTGAAGGAGGAGCTCAGGGATCAGATCCGCGAGGGAGTGATCCAGACGGAGCAGGCCTGCCTCCAGTGGCGGGAGGACGAGGAGCGAGTGGACGCCCCCAACCACAACTTGGAGGATTTGTGGTCCATTCCGCTGCCGCTGGAGCGCGGGGAATTGGGGGTCCGGGAATGGAATCGGTACATCCGCAAGTACCGAAGAAGCCTCAAGCTGGTGGAGGACTGGAATGAGGCCAGCGAGATCCGACACCTGCTGAAGGACGTCCTCCCCGGCCACTGGAAGAGAAGGGTGGAGGATGAGGAGAAGAAGAGAGCAACGAAGCGCGTGGCCGTACGGATCATGGCATCAGAGGACACCCACGCCGGAATAATGGAGTTTTTCGGCGAAACCTCGGCGAGCCCAGCCGAATGTTGGGGTTGAAGAACGCCGTCCACGTGGAGGTATTTGGCGACACCATGGGGCAAAGGCTGATGCGCCTCAACAACGCGGAGTGGAGGCACAGAGAGCCGCTGAGGATGCAGTTCATCTTCGCCCGCATGAGCCTGGTCGAGATACATCACGGTGGAGCTGAAGCTCAACGCCAAGAACAAGGCCCACGTGCAGGATCGACAGGGCCATGGACATCGAGGTCATCCGGAAGATCGCCAACACCGAGAGGTCGAGGAGGAGACGGTTGGCACCGCGGAGGAAGGGAGTGGAAGCGTCCGAAATCTCTGGACCGCGACCACCCAAGAGGATCAGGAAGAAGCCCACTTCTTCGCGTTCGTAGCGCACAATACGAAGGAGCATGGGCAGGACACGTACAGGTGGAACCGCC
Organism: Eutreptiella sp. 'Long Island Sound 2002'; assembly: GCA_964036045.1. Taxonomy (NCBI): domain Eukaryota; phylum Euglenozoa; class Euglenophyceae; order Eutreptiales; family Eutreptiaceae; genus Eutreptiella; species Eutreptiella sp. 'Long Island Sound 2002'. The sequence continues at coordinate 79,039,760 of OZ038385.1, forward strand.
TGGACCCAAGGACCAAGAACCGCAAGGAACCGCGGAGGATCCGGAACCCGCCGCTCTCGTTCCGCGAGTACAGATCACAGCACGATGGTTGCTGGGTCTGCTACGGCAAGGGAAACAACCATGCACATGACCACCGGCATTGCAAGGTATATGAGGAAGACAAGAAGACCTGCTTCGCCACCCATCCCGACAAGAAGCCCTAGGAGCAACCAATTGCCGATTGGAAGGCAAAGGGCAGAGACGGTGGAAAAGGCCAAGGAAAGGGCCAGAGGAAAGGCGGAGGAAAAGGCTATGGTGGAGGACACGGCCCAGACCGACGCATGAGGTCGATCCAGGAGGTTGCTGAGGACATGTTGAGGACGTTGGAGGAACTCAAAGCCCAGCAACGTGGTGGACAAAGTCTGAGCGGATCGCAGCAGGAGGGAGCTGCGGCAGGCCACGTCTAGAGGAGCCCCCACGGGAGTGGGACCCCGGAGGCCTCTCCTCTGAACATCAGTGGAATCCTAGAGAAAGCGAAGGCACATCAGGTGCCAAGGAAGGCTCCAGATGAGCCAAAACCACTGAGTTTCGCCACTCCCAACCCCTGGAGCGCCCTGCCAAGGGAAGTGTATTTGGGCAAGGGACGTGGCAAGAAAGAAGGAGCAACCACGGAGAGCCCCGTGGACGGGCAGGACCAGCCGAGGATCTACACCATCCGTGACCATACCCTCGAAGTCCTGATGCAACCGGATGTGTTAGAGCTGCATGCCGTGAGAGTCGTCCATACACCTCAGGGTGACGAGCGGCAGTTGCACTTGAAGGTGCGTGTACGGTGCGGACAAGAGGAGTCGGTGGTGGATGTTTTGGTGGATACGGGTGCCCAGGTGAGCCTGGTCCGGAGAGGGTTGTTCAAGGAGGAATCCCTGCAGCCCAGCCGTAGACCGGTACGCCTGAAGGTGGCCAATGGAGAGATTATGGGTGGTGGCACCCATGAGGCCACTATCAGTATGGAATTCTGGGAGCATGAAGGCTTGAACCCCCCTGACTTCGCGAAGAAAAGCACTCTCCAAGAATTTCTATGTGGCCAAATTTACAGATTGGGATATGATCATGGGGTATGACTTCATGGTCGGAAACGCCATTGGAGCCCGTCCCCATCGTGCAACGCTGGTCCGGGAGGATAATGAATGCCTTACATGGCTATCGAGGGACTACACATGCGGATCTTCCCAATGGAATGCTGAGGAAGAGGATCGGATCGTCCAAGCGGTGCAAGCTGTGGGTGCCAAGTCCAGAGGAGACCGCGGAGTTCAGCTCACGGAATATGGAATGGCGCCGCAGGTGTAGGCCAGGATGATCCAGACGCTGGGAGCCGAAGCGCCCGAGACGGACGTTTTCGCTTCCCGGTGAAGCCGGTTCGGACCCCCGTGGCCATCTTTGGGTCACTTGGGGTGTGTATCTATGTGCCGGCAAGCCGCCATTGGCTGATATCATACTCTCCCATCCATCTGACCTAACCTGATGTGATAGTGTGATAGGTTTGGCCATTCCGGCTATGAGCCGCCATATTCAGTACCGAGGCACCGGCAGCGGAGATTTATATATCAGAATATCAGGAATCAACAGGGTTTTTTTATCATAATGTTTCCGTAATTTTCAGCCTTTCGTTCTGATGGTCAATGTATCGGCGACTGTCAGTTGGGTCGCGATTTTGTGTTAACCGATTGGTTTACTGTTATTTCCAGATATTTTGGCGGAAACTCCGATGAAGGGTGAGATTTCATCAGTAAAGGGTTTGTTGCTTCCGCAATTTTCTAAATATGCACTCGAAATTTTATTCTGAATTTTTCGCGATGTCGAAATCGGATTTTCGACTTCAACATCGCCGCACTTGATTTGGTTTTCTTCGAGTGGTCATACTCCTTTCCCCATGCCCAAATCAGGTTTCTCTTATACTTGCCACCCATTTGACCTGGAGATATAAGGGAAACAAAAGTGAATCGTGGGACCACTTTGAAGGGCCATATCTACGCGCGAGTGTGAGGAAAGAGAATAATAGAGGTTGCGTTGCAAGCGCCCTGGTCTCAACTGAATTCGGAAAGCATCAAACGCCTTTGGTGTGTACACATGCTTGGTAAAGCAAGGGATAATGGTCAAGAGGGTAGAAAGTGATATATAACTCTTGGACCGTGCAACCGAATATTTTATTGCGACTTTCGAGTTTACCGCATGTGTGTTGGGGTTGCATAGATACTTTCCTTGGGTTCCCACGTATTTTTAACGTGAAGTTATGTCCATGGAGGGGCATGGCATACCATGGTGGGAGCCACTTTTGAGGCTATGTGTTATATGCATGGTATGTGCTTCGATATGCTCACGCCCATGTTATATATCTTCGTGTGGCCGAAGAGATGGGGAGCCACACGTGACAAGGGCTTTGCCCATGTCCCAATTGTGGAATTCAAAGCGCTAGACTAAGTCTACCGCATATGTATTGCTCATGGTATGTTTGGCAAGGAGATCCATGAGTGCACTCCCATTTTCATGGGGCATGTAGATACGAGTGGCGAAGGTATCTCCATGCGCCTGATTGGGGATCCAAGTGGGGGAATTGTTCGCAAATGGTTCCAATCATTTGCATATTGAACCATGCCCGGATATCATGGGTGAGCATAGAGATACACTATCATGACAACTTTGTATTTGGACATATTTGCATGTTTTTGACCTCATTTTATGCTCATTTTTGTGTTTTATGTGCTCAACTGGTCGGCTGACAGTAAAGTGCCTAGAGATTCGTGAACTCTGGTATGTTGCGTGTATGTTGGCATATGCTTCGGTGTTGTACCTCACCATATGCCGGATCACATGGTCACTTTGGCGTGGCACACGAGGCCTCACAAAATTAGGTCTCAAACTCATGAGCTGACTTGTGAAGCATGCAATGTACATAACCGGAGAGGTTTCGGAGCCAATGATAGGATATTCTTGGGCATGAAACTTTGGTCTATATCACTCTTGTATATCACTTTCCGGTTTGACACATGCATGGAGCATTTGGGTATTTGCCGTATGCATTTTTGAGTATATAATCGAATATTGGGCACTATCGTGTGTTTTGCCTGATTTTGTTAAGTTGTGAGGTCATCTTCATGGGGCAGTTCTCCAAGCCCATTCGATTCCAAGTCCAACCAAGGTTATGTCAAGGCAGGGCATGGTCCTGAGTGCCACTCTAGGCCATGACACGCAACCTCCTTCATTGGGCTAGGAATCAGAGGCTTGGGAGTGAACACATTTTTGGGGTTTGTGTGGTGACTTGTGACACATGGCATTCAGCCATCTCATTTGACCTGGTTCAGGGCAATATGTTGATGAGTCAGGGGAAGGTCTTGAGTCCAGGGAATGAGGGGTTTATGGCTATGAATGTGTATGTTTACCTCTTTCCCCAACTTTGCTTTATTTGTGTCCATATGCCAATTTCAGGGCTTTCTTCCTTGGTGCAATTCTTGTACATGCCCGCCACCGTGGGACGACCGGTGTGCTGAACGGAAGCCCGCAGTGTGGATTGGATTATTGCTGGATTTGTGGGATCTGGTTGCTGTTCAGGGTTGAAGGAGGATTGTATTTAATTTTCTATATTTTTGGATTTGGAACCCTGGATTTTGATAAATGCAATCGTTGATCAGGAGCAAATCGGCAGGGGTTACAGGCGGAAGGGGCACAGCAGGGGCCGGTCCTGGTAGGGACCTTCTTTATGGTAGCAGAGGCTTACCTGCTGCCCCTACCTACCGCCGACCCGGGGACTTGGGCCCCTATGAGCCCTGCCCAAGTACGCCCCGGGTGCGTATTGTGGACTCAGTGGAGACCACGCCGGAGATTGGAGCCATAGAAGAGCCGAGACGTTCAAGAGCATGGCGAACTCCGGAAGTTGAAGCCCGAAGAGAGGTACGACATTCGGGAAGAGGGGGACTTCCCTAGTGACCCCTTTTGCACACCATGGTGCCATGTCCTATGTTCAACCGGTGTTCAACTGACTTCACCTGGGCCCTTGAACCACCCCTGAACAGCGGTTGAACACCCCCACCGCGCGTAGTGCAATTTTACCAAAAATTAAACTTTTGATGTATCACCATGCCATTCCAAACCATCCATGACGATGTACCATGCTTTTAACAACATACTAATGCCCAATGCACTATTCCATGCCATACCCCTCACATTGCCACTCCCTTTCTATCATGTCCAAGAGTAGCGTCAACGCCGCCTTGGTGTTCACCCATGCGGTTGAACACCCCACTTGACACATTCCCCTAAGCTTTGACCTTCATTGTGGTCCTTTGGCTTCCATTCTATCGTGGATGGTGTTCAGAGGTTTTTGCAGTGTGCACCTGCCTTATCCAAATCAATTATAACCACAACACCATGGATTTTCTGCTACTTTTATATTGCCGCCCATACGCGTTCGGCCATGTTCAACTGCGTGTTCAACCGCGCGGTTGAACACGGTTGAACACGGTTGAACACGGTTGAACACACACTGGAGCGCGTTAGGAGAAATGCCGCACGTAATCGCAATCACACAACAATGGCACCAACAATTCACGTCAAATTGGATGAACAATCCCAGTGCCTGTCACCATGGGAACCCCAGGTCCAGGAGTTCAGTGCGCATCGGAGCGGGAGGGCGGTGCAACGCGATAGATGTATACGCCACGGTGGCATACCTTTCACCCTCCCATCGCTCCGGCCCATGCGTACGCCACGCATTGAAAATCACCCCCTTTCGTGCATCCACAACAACCCCTTGCACAATTTGACGCCCACATTGCATCCATGCTTGACGCTGCGCCCCCCCCTCCCCCCCACCACCCATCCACGCCGTAGTAAAGAAACCACCACCACGGAAATCACCCACCGCCACCACCCCACTCAACGCGGAGTCATCCCTTGGATGTTTGTGTACATCCATGGGTGCACATCCGTTGCCCCACACGATGGAAATTGCGGTGTAACTGAGGGACGGTAAACAAACCGTGAGGAAATTATTTACAAGGCGCACAACAGGTGCATCATCATGTGTCCTCATAGGCTGCACACGTGTGTAACCGTCGGAAACTTCCTTGTTGCTCCCCATAGGATCCGGCGGTACTCTCCTCCATGTTTCTTCTTGTGCAGCCATCCCTTCAAGCCTTGTAAGTCTTCATGGACCTTGTCGGCTAGTCACTTTGAGTCCACGGCCCATAGCGCTTGCGTCTCGCGTCCGACCTCCTCCTTCCCATCATCGGCACACTCCTTCTCCCTTGTGCTCGCCATTGCCCTTTCGCTCCCACCTTCGTGCATGCCGTCTTGAGGTCCACCTTCCTCCTTTGCATCATCTCCAACATGAGGTCGTTCATTCTCCTTGGCATCGTGCTCCACCTTGGGGTTGTTGAGGGCATCGGACATGCCCTCCTTGTTGGCATCGTCCACGGACGTGCCCTCCTTGTTCGAATCCCCCACGGACATGCGCTCCTTGTTGGAATCGTCCAGGTCATTTGAAGTGCTCTCCTTCATGGGATCCTCGGAGTCCTCCTTGGTGTCATTGTCCGACGCATTGGTGGTACTTCCCGTGATTGCTTCCGTGCTTGCGATTGCTTCCGTGCTTGCCCCATCTTGACCTCCATCTTTTGTATCTCCGCTCTCGGTTGCCGCGTCTTGGCCTCCATGTTTTGCATCTCCGCTCTCGGTTTCCTTGTCGTGGCCTCCATGTCTTGCATCTCCGCTCTCGGTTTCCTTGGTCGCTTTCTCCATGTTCTCCCCCCACTTCGCCAACATGGCCTTTGCCTCATCCTCGCTCGGGCCACAATTGCATGTGGAAGAAGACATATACGTGATAGTTCGATGAAAGCTAGGTAGGCACTCTATGTTGCACAAACATGAGTCGCATTTGTTTCATATGTGTTCAACCGCACACTTGAACGCATCTCGCATACGGTTGAACACTCCTTGCATACATGCAACGCACCATGGTATGCATGTAGGACATGTAGAGCACCTATTTTTCGGCATTTCCAAGTCAAGGATCAACCGGACGGCATCCTTGGGTGTAAACACCCTTTCCATGACCTTCCGGTCATCCCGTCGACTACGCCGCCCACTACCCATTCTAGTCTTGAGGCCTTCCCATAGTGTACGACGACCCTTGGATGCGGTGAACAAGTTGACCAAATCACTCATCAGTTCATCCGATTGTAATCCAGTGTAGTGATCTGCAATACATTGCTTCAAGTTTGACGTTGGCATTTTTGATTGTAAAATGAGAGGGATCCTTGCATACAAGTAAGAAACCACAATGGGGAATCTCTTGGTGCTCTAATTTGTTCTTATTGTTACGTTATTTTTGGTGACACTACCATATTGCACAAAGGTGAAATTAAATATTCTTCAATTCAATGCGTCATGTATATAGTAAAAAGCGAGCAGGTGGCAACTACTACACACCATGTGCATTCCCTTTACCGCCACGTGTTGGCCACCACGTGCCGGCTCCAGTTTTCATGTATGTGGTCACCACACCGCCACCTGCCCATTGGTAGTAGGTTCCTGGTTTTAACTGGGTTTTAGGGAACAGCTCAAAACCAAAATTGTGGGACAGGCTACAGTTACCAATTAACCACTGTTGAACGCGTGATCGCGCGAGCACGCGCCACCGATTGGCGCGATAGGCCAGTTGAACTGTTCAACCGCGTTCAACCGAGTTCAACTGGGGGGTTGAACAGCAACATGCTGTTCAACTGGGTTCAACCGCTGTTCAACCGCTACGCTCAAAGGTGTGCAAAAGGGGTCACTAGGGTTGACATGGAGGATCTGGTGACTGGTCTCCATGTGTGAGCGTCGCTGCCGAAAGGCATGCAACCTCCGCTCCGCCGCGGAGGACTCTGAGGAGGCCTGCCATTCAGGCAGCAGTGGAGGACGGGCCCGGCGCTACCGGAAGCGCGGGTCACCCAAGTCCGCGGCAAGGGAAGCCGGGGCTATGGATACGGACCCCAGCCCGGTCAGGCTGTGGGACTCCGAGCACTCCGAGGGCTATCGGACAGCTTCTGAGCAACCCTCGGAGTCGGAAGAGACGGCCAGACCGCCCACAAGGGCGAACACGGCCCCCAAGCCCGCCCTGAAGCACGACGCCGAGGGCTTCGAGAGGCCAGCCAGGGCCCGGACGGCACCTGAGGAGCCTGACGGTACAGATGTCCCATGCCACCAAGGATCCACCGCCCACTACGACCGCCTATGCAGTTTATGCGGAAGAGGAGACCCAGAGCCAGACCATGCAGGGGCGAACCATGGGTAGCGCCGAAGGACATGGTCGAGTTCATCCAGGGGGAAACCTGTGGGCGAAGGACCCCAATACGGGAATATATGGACGGCCGATGGAGCAAGTCCTTCCCGCATTCCAGACCCCACATGTTCAGGCCCAACTGGACCGCACTCCACGGAGGAGAGGGATGTACGGGGAGTGAACTCACACCCCCCGGCCACAGGTGGTATCCGTCTCGGTGGAGTGGTAGCTGGGGACGTCGGAGACGCCATCAGGATTGACGACCTCAGGGGAATCAAAATTCCCTACTACGATGGCAACCCCTCCAACCTGGATGACTTCATCCTGGATTGGGAGGACTTCGCCGAGGAGGTCGTCGGCGAGATGCGGGGAGCGCCGCGGGACTAGTGGGTATGTCGGACATTCCCACACCTGCTGGCGCAGGACCTGAAGGAGGAGCTGCGGGATCAGATCCGAGAAGGATTGATCCGTACGGAGCAGGCCTGCCTCCAGTGGCTGGAGGATGAGGAGCGGGTGGACGCTCCGAACCAGAAGCTGGAGAACTTGTGGTCCATCCCGCTGCCGCTGGACCGCGGTGAGTTGCGGGTCCAGGAGTGGAACTGGTATCTGCGGAAGTACTGCAGATGCCTCAAGCTGGCGGAGGACTGGAACGAGGCCAGCGAGATCCGCCACCTGCTGAACGACGTCCTCCCCGGCAACTGGAAGAGGAGAGGGGAGGACGAGGAAAAGAAGAGGGCGAAGAAGCGCCCGGCGGTGAGGATCATGGCGGCGGAGGATACCCATGCGGGTATCATGGAGTTCTTCAGAAGGAACCTGGGCGAGCCCAACCGGATGTTGGGACTGAAGAACGCCGTGTACGTGGAGGTATTTGGAGACTCCATGGGGCAAAGGTTGCTGCGCCTCAACAATGTGGAGTGGAGGCACGGGGAGCCGCTGGGGATGCAGGTCATCCTCGCCTGCATGAGCCTGGACGAGATCGTGAAGTACATCACGGTGGAGTTGAAGCTCAATGCGAAGAACGAGGCCCACGTGCTGGATCGACATGGTCATGGACAACGAGGCCACCGAGAAGACCGCCATTATCGGCAGATCCAGGAGGACACGGCCAACTCCGCGGAGGATGGTAGTGGAAGTGGCCAAGACCACTGGACCGGGTCCTGGGAGGATCACGAGGAGGCCCATTTCTTCGCATTTGTGGCGCGCAACGTGAAGAACCATGGGCAGGATCGGTCCAGATGGAGCCAGGTGGGACCCAAGAGGAGCAGAGAGCCAAGGAGGATCGGGAACCCACCGCTCTCATTCCGGGAGTACAGATCTCAGCACGACGGGTGCTGGGTCTGTTATGGCAAGGGAGACAACCATGCACACGACCACCGTCAGTGCAAGGTGTATGAGGCAGACAAGAAGGCCTACTTCGCCGCCCACCCCGAGAAGAAGCCCAAGGAGCAGCGGATTTCCGATTGGAAGGCGAGGGGCGGTGACGGGGGAAAAGGCCAAGGCAAAGGCCAAGGTAAAGGCAGAGGAAGAGGCTATGGTGGTGGACCTGGCCAAGACCGACGAGTGAGGTCGATGGAGGAAGTTGCTGAGGACATGTTGAGGACGTTGGAGGAACTCAAAGCCCAGCAACGTGGTGGACAAGGTCCCGGCGGATCGCAGCCGGAAGGGGCTGCGGGGAGCCGAGTCTAGAGGAGCCCCCACGGGAGTGGGACCTCGGACGTCTCTCCTCCGGAAATCAGTGGAATCCCTGAGAAAGCAAAGGCACATCGGGTGCCGAAGAAGGCTCCGGAAGAGCCAAAACCACTGAGTTTCGCCACTCCCAACCCCTGGAGCGCCCTGCCAAGGGAAGTACATGTGGGTACGGGACATGGCAAGAAGGAAGGAGCGACCACGGAGAGCCCTGTGGACGGGCAGGACCAACCCAAGATCTACACCATCCGTGACCATACCCTTGAAGTCCTGATGCACCCGGACGTGCTAGAGTTGCATGCCGTGAGAGTCGTCCATACACCTCATGGCGACGAGCGGCAGTTGCACTTGAAGGTGCGAGTACGGTGCGGACGGGAGGATAAGGTGGTGGATGTGTTAGTGGATACGGGTGCCCAGGTGAGCCTGCTCCGGAGAGGGTTGTTCAAGGAGGAACTCCTGCAGCCCAGCCGGAGACCGGTCCGCCTGAAGGTCGCCAACGGAGAGATTATGGGTCTCGGCACCCATGAGGCCACCATCAGCATGGAATTCTGGGAGCATGAGCGCTTGAACCGCCCTGATCAGGCGAAGAGAAGCACTCTATCCGGGAACTTCTATGTGGCCGACATTACCGATTGGGATATGATCATGGGGTATGACTTCATGGTGGCAAATGCCATTGGAGCCCTTCCCCATTGTGCAACGCTGGTCCGGGAGGATGATGAATGCCTAACATGGCTGTCCACGGACTATGCATGCGGATCATCCCAATGGAATGCTGAGGAAGAGGGTCGGATTGTCCAAGCGGTGCAAGCTGTGGGTGCCAAGTCCAGAGGAGACCGTGGAGTTCAGCTCACGGAGTATGGAATGGCGCCGCAGGTGTATGCCAGGATGATCCAGACGCTGGGAGCCGAAGCGCCCGAGACGGACGTCTTCGCTTCCCGGGATGCCCCACTTTTGCGGAAGTGTAGGAGGCTTTGGCATCGAGGAGACTCAGCCTGGCATAGGCATTGGGGTTTGAAGGAGTGGGGGCCCATGTATTGGCATGGCTCCCTGGACAATACCAGACGTACGGTGGAGAAGATCGTCGCGAATAGGGCGAAGGGGATCCTGGTCATAACCGGCATAGGATCCAGCCCATGTCCGCTGGAGGGTCTCAAGTGGACGCTGGACTTGATCACCCTGAACGAGATGTCATTCAGGCCAGAGGAGGAGTTGTTCATCGACGCCAAGGGTGTATCAATGCCCTCCCCGGGTCAAGCGTGGGGTACCAAGGCTTTCCTGGTGAATGGGGCGCAGGCCCAGCCCACGGGTGATGAAGCATCCATCCGTAGGGTGGAGGAGGTGCCCATGAAGCTCATGTTTGAGCCCAAGGAGGGGACGGATCAGCCAATCGATGGCATTGATGTCCTGTCCCATGCCGAGATCGACTACATGCGGATGGGGATGCACGACCGTGTGGCAGCCAAGAAGAGGCGGGCCATGGTCACATCTCCGCATTGGTGGGATGACAAAATTTTGGTCACCGGCAAGTACGAGAAGGATGAGTTCGTGGCGAGGGTCATGGATCACATCGCGGACCAATATGATGGTCCGGTTGGGTCGGACCCGCCGACATGGGGTTTTCCAAGAGTGCGAAAACGATAGCGACGAGCACCAGCCCGAGGCCGCAAATTTTCGAAGATTATCGGTGGGAATCTCGACCCACGACAATGAAGACGGCATATCGGACGGGGAGAAGTCAGACTCGGACCCAGAAGAGGCCTACACCGCAGTGCGGTCGGTTGTATCGATACCGAAGCAAGCGGCTGAAGAGGCCCAGGTGAACCCGAAGGTCGCCGAGCTGAAGGAGAGGCTGATCATTGCCTATCCGCGGCTATTCAGTGGCGTCGCCAACAAGAACCCTCCAGATCGTGGGAGGTTTGGTACAGCGAAGATCAAGCTGAAGCCGAACCCCAAGATCTATCGTCATCGGGAGTACCAACTTCAGGGCGATCGGGCCGAGGCCATGAAGAAGCTGTTGGCCGAGTTCATTGAGCTGGTCCGGATCGAACCCTCCGACAGTGAGTGGGCCAGCCCAGCCTTCATCGTGCCCAAGAAGGAGCAGGGCAAGTGGAGGTTGGTGGTTGATTACAGAGGTTTGAACGAGCAGACCGAGCACGACTCGTACTCGCTTCCCCTGATCGACTCCATCCTCCAAAAACAACAGAAAAAGCAGATTTTCACGGTGTTAGACCTGAAACACGGCTATCACCAGATGCCGCTACACCCGGACTCCAGGCCCTGCACAGCGATGTCCACGCCGCTGGGGCCCATGCAGTGGAAAGTGGTGCCTATGGGCGCCAAGAATGGCAACGCCGCTTTCCAGCGCATGATGGAGGACCTACTCGGTCCTGTCCGGGACTGTGCCGACCCCTTTGTGGCTGACATCATCATCGGGTCCGGCACGGAGAACATGACTGAGGACAAGCTCATCGACGCGCATGAGAAGGATCTGCGCCGAGTGCTTAGCGAGTTGGACAAGCACAACATGGTGTGCAAGCCCACCAAAGCCTCACTCTTCGTGAAGGAAGTGGAGTTCGCGGGTCAGGTGGTTGGCCACGGGCAACGCCGTCCCATGCCTGGGAAGCTGGCGTCCCTGCACCACTGGGAGAAGCCCCAGACCATCAGCGAACTCCGGTCCTTCATGGGGTTCTGCAATTACTATTCGGGCTATGTCCGATTGTATGCAGAACTGTCGGGCCGCTGCACAAAATGCTGCAGGTGGGCAAGTTCGATGGCCGGAAGGGGAGCAAGAAGAAGCTTGCCTGGACCCCTGAGGCTGAGGATGCGTTCAACCGCCTGAAGGAGCGACTCCTGGGGCAGTTGTGGCTGTTCCTGGTGCACCCGGACAAGGGATTCGTGCTACGGACAGACGCCTCGGACTATGCCGTGGGGGCAGTCCTCGAGCAAGTCCGGGCCGACAGGACTCATGTTCCCGTGGCGTTTTGGAGCAGGATCCTGGCCGAGGGCCAACGCCGAACATGGACCGCGAGGGAGAAAGAGACATACGCCATTGTATGTGCGCTCAGGAAGTGGTCTGGCCACATCGGACTGCAGCCGGTGGTGCCTTGCACGGACCACTTGTCCCTACAGAGCTGGCACAAGGGGCATGTCGACACCCCCTCAGGACCAGCGGCCAGGAGGGCCCGATGGCACGAGACGTTCGCCAAGTTCGACCTCAGCGTCGTGTACGTTCCGGGGAAGGACAACACTGTGGCAGATTGCCTCAGTCGCTGGGCCTACCCCGCGGGCAAGGCGTGGATGGACATATCCAGCCATGGTGACGCCGAGGAGACCAAGGCGGCCAAGCGCATCATCGAGATGGAGAAGGCCATGGAGCAAGAGGGGGTCAAGTGCTTTGTGGTGATGGCAAACCGGACGGACCTGGCCAAGTTCCGGGGTGCCCGCGTCCAAGCTATTCGAGAGGAAACCCTCGAGGAATGGATGGTGGCCCCTGTAGAGCTAGTCAGGTCGGTGCTCACAGAGGACTGGTCGGATGACTACGCGGCATCCGAGCACTGGAGCAAGTACTGGAATGCCGTGAGCGCCCCGTCGGACGACGAATGGCCTGAGGGCTTGACCGAGGATGGAGACAAGTTGTTCCTCAAGGACAAGCTGCTGGTGCCCGAGAACCGATTGGAGGAGCTCATTGACCATTGGCACAACGCCCAGCTCATGCACCCTGGCCGAGACAAGATGCAGCAGGACCTGGAGTGGCGTTTCAAGTTCCCTCCGGGGTACTACGCCATCCTGGATAGGTACTGCAGCGACTGTGCCGTGTGTCGGGCCACGAAGAGCCCCAACCACTCCACAGCGGGCAACCCGGTGTATACGGTTATACCTGAGGCCCCTATGCGGTCCGTGGCCATGGATGTGTTCGCCATGCCTGAGGTCACCGTGGACGGAGAGACCTACGACTGTGTCATCCTGGCGGTGGACAGACACAGCGGGTATATCGCGGCAGTCCCGGGCAGGAAGTCCAAGAAGAAGGACAAGAAGGACAAACATGGAGTGGGGCTGCAGGCCAAGACCGTCGCTAATGCCATGATCAGGCATTGGCTGACGATTTTTGATGTCCCGGCTGTCATCTGCAGCGATCGGGGCAGTCAGTTTGTGGGTACGTGGTTCAAGACGATGTGCAAGCACATGGGTATTCGGCACGCCAAGACCGTGGCGTACCACAGCCGGTCGAATGGCTGAGCTGAGGTGGCCGGGCGGCAGATGTTCGAGAAGTTCCGCCAGCTGCACATCGACGAACCGGGCCGGAATCGGTATAATTTGCTGTGGAGAGTACTCCAAGCGTATCACAACCTTCCGGGACCCACTGGACTGTCACCCCATTGTATCCTGTTCCTACGGGATCCAGTGTCACGCACTCTCCCGTGGTTGAACCATGGCAAAGTGGCCCGGGATGCGAACGCTATGATGGCTGAGGCGGACGACACGGCGGCCAAGGTGTGCAAGGCACTTCAGGACGAGCATGACAAGAGGGCCAAGCACTTCAAGCAGGGAAAGGTCCAGAAGTATGCTCTCCAAGACACCGTGTGGGTGGAGCGGCACCACAAGGAAGTCCTGTCCAGGCATTGGCAGGCATCTTGGTATGTGCCGGGGGTAATCGTGCTTAAGGTCGGGCAGGATGTGTATGCGGTTCGTGTGGGGGATAACAAGATCCTGGACCGCGACCATACCCAGCTTCGTCCCCGAGCACCACACCCCAGCGGACGTCCCGTCACCTTCGAGTTCACGGCCGGCGATGTGGACTCGGACGACGAGGGTGAGGACGACGACTTCACAGCTGAGAAGATCCTGGCGGACAAGCCGGACCCAGGGACGCCTGGGGGGAGGCTTTATAAAGTCCGTTGGAAGGGATTCGCCGCATCCAGGGATTCGTGGGAGCCTCCGAGCAGTTTTGTGCCGAGGTACACCACGGTCTGGATGGACTACCTGAAGAAAAAGAATATTTCTTTGGATGTCAAGGACGTGTTGGTCCATTTGGTGGCTTCAGTAGCACCGTAATGGACTCCCCTTGGCATTTTTGTTTGTTTCTGTGCTTGGGAGACGGGTGAGGGCGTTCATTCGGGGCTTTTTGGGCCTTGATTGGCCATCTACCCCCTTCACTCGATCTCCACATATATATTTCATTGTGGTATACTTATTTAGGTCGACCGACGACGTTTCTCTATCTTTGATCCCCTTGGTCCATGTTGTAGATCAAGAGGAGACCGGATATGGCGTAGGGCGCTGAGTATCAGTGTCCTCACCCCTCCCTTGGGGCATGGGGGACGCCTACGACGTGTGTGGGGCCTCCATGTGTGCTTGGGACATGGAGGGGGGGGTTGGAGCCCATTGGGGTCCTCCCGTCCTCTCTTCAATGACTTCCGAGCGGTAACAACGCTCTGAGAAGGGGGGTGAAGCCGGTTCGGACCCCGGTGGCCATCTTTGGGTCACTTGGGGTGTGTATCTATGTGCCGGCAATCCGCCATTGGCTGATATCATACTCTCCCATCCATCTGACCTAAGCCAATGTGATAGTGTGATAGGTTTGGCCATTCCGGCTATGAGCGGCCATATTCAGTACCGAGGCACCGCCAGCGGAGATTTATATATCAGAATATCAGGAATCAACAGGGTTTTTTTATCATAATGTTTCCGTAATTTTTCAGCCTTTCGTTCTGATGGTCAATGTATCGGCGACTGTCAGTTGGGTCGCGATTCTGCGTTAACCGATTGGTTAGCTGTTATTTCCAGATATTTTGGCAGAAACTCCGATGAAGGGTCAGATTTCATCAGTAAGGGGTTCGTTGCTTCCGCAATTTTCTAAAGATGCACTCGAAATTTAATTCTGAGTTTTTCGCGATGTCGAAATCGGATTTTCGACTTCGACATCGCCGCAGTTGATTTGGTCTTCTTCCAGTTGTCATACTCCTTTCCCTATGCCCAAATCAGGTTTCCCTTATACTTGCCAGCCATTTGACTTGGAGATATAAGGGAAACAAAAGTGAATCGTGGGACCACTTTGAAGGGCCATATCTACGCGCGAGTGTGAGGAAAGAGAATAATGAAGGTTGCGTTGCAAGCGCCCTGGTCTCAACTTAATTTGGAAAGCATCAAACGCCTTTGGTGTGTACAAATGCCCGGTATAGCAAGGGATAATGGTCAAGAGGGTAGAAAGTGATATATAACTCTTGGACCGTGCAACCGAATATTTTATTGCGACTCTCCAGTGTACCGCATGAGTGTTGGGGTTGCATAGATACTTTCTTTGGGTTCCCACGTATTTTTAATGTGAAGTTATGTCCATGGAGGGGCATGGCATACCATGGTGGGAGCCACTTTTGAGGGTATGTGTTATATGCATGGTATGTGCTTCGATATGCTCACGCCCATGTTATATATCTTCGTGTGGCCGAAGAGATGGGGAGCCACACGTGACAAGGGTCTTGCCCATGTTCCAATTGTGTAATTCAAAGCGCTAGACTAAGTGTACCGCATATGTATTGCTCATGGTATGTTTGGCAAGGAGATCCATGAGTGCACTCCCATTTTCATGGGGCATGTAGATACGAGTTGCGAAGTTATCTCCATGCGCCTGATTGGGGATCCAAGTACGGGGATTTTTGGCAAATGGTTTCAATCATTCGCATATTGAACCATGCGCGGATATCATGGGTGAGCATAGAGATATACTATCATGACAACTTTGTATTTGGACATATTTGCATGTTTTTGACCTCATTTTATGCTCATTTTCATATTTTATGTGCTCAGCTGGTCAGCTGACAGTAAAGTGCCTAGAGATTCGTGAACTATGGTATGTTGCTTATATGTTGGCAGATGCTTCGGTGTTGTACCTCATCATATGCCGGATCACATGGTCACTTTGGCGTGGCACACAAGGCCTCACAGGATTAGGTCCCAAACTCATGAGCTGACTTGTGAAGCATGCCATGTACATAACCGGAGAGGTTTCGGAGCCAATGATGGGATATTCTTGGGCATAGATATTTGGTCTGTATCACCCTTGTATATCACTCTCCGATTTGACACATGCATGGAGCATTTGGGTATTTGCCGTATGCATTTTTGAGTATATAATCGAATATTGGGCACTATGGTGTGTTTTGCCTGATTTTGTTAAGTTGTTGGGTCATCTTCATGGGGCAGTTCTCCAAGCCCATTCGATTCCAAGTCCAACCAAGGTTATGTCAGGGCAGGGCATGGTCCTGAGTGCCACTCTAGGCCATGACACGCCACCTTCCCTATTTGGCTAGGATTCAGAGGCTGCGGAGTGAACACATTTTTGGGGTTTGTGTAGTGACCTGTGACACACGGCATTCAGCCATCTCATTTGACCTGGTTCAGGGCAGTATGTTGATGAGTCAAGGGAAGGTCCTGAGTCCAGGGAATGAGGGGTTTATGGCTATGAATCTGTATGTTTACCTCTTTCCCCAACTTTGCTTTATTTGTGTTCATATGCCAATTTCAGGGCTTTCTTCCTTGGTGCAATTCTCGTACATGCCCGCCACCGTGGGACGACCGGTGTGCTGAACGGAAGCCCGCAGTGTTGATTGGATTATTGCTGGATTTGTGGGATCTGGTTGCTGTTCAGGGTTGAAGGAGGATTGTATTTAATTTTCTATATTTTTGGAATTGGAACCCTGGATTTTGATAAATGCAATCGTTCATCAGGAGCAAATCGGCAGGGGTTACAGGCGGAAGGGGCACAGCAAGGGGGCGGTCCTGGTAGGGACCTTCTTTACCGGGATGCCCCACTTTTGAGGAAGTGTAGGAGGCATTGGCATCGAGGAGACTCAGCGTGGCACAGACAGTGGGGTTTGAAGGAGTGGGGGCCCATGTATTGGCATGGAAAATACCAGACGTACGGTGGAGAAGATCCTCGCGGATAGGGCGAAGGGGATCCTGGTCATAACCGGCATAGGATCCACCCCATGTCCGCTGGAAGGTCTCCAGTCGACGCTGGACTTGATCACCCTGAACACGATGTCATTCGGGCCAGAGGAGGAGTTGTTCATCGACGCCAAGGGTTTACCAATACCCTCCCCTGGTCAAGCGTGGGGTACCAAGGCTTTCCTGGTGGATGGGGTGCAAGCCCAGCCCACGGGTGATGAAGCATTCATCCGTAGGGTTGAGGCGGTGCCCATGCGGGTTATGTTTGAGCCCAAGGAGGGGACGGATCAGCCAATGGATGGCATTGACGTCCTGTCCCACGCCGAGATCGACCACGTCGTCAACTACATGCGGATGGGGATGCACGACCGTGTGGCAGCCAAGAAGGGGCGGGCCATGGTCAAATCTCCGCATTGGTGGGATGACAAGATGTTGGTCACCGGCAAGTACGAGAAGGATGAGTTCGTGGCGAGGGTCATGGATCACATCGCGGACCAATATGATGGTCCGGTTGGGTCGGACCCACCGACGTGGGATTTTGCAAGAATGGGGGCCGGCAGCAACAAGAACTCGGCTGAGGCCGCAAATTTCCGAAGATTATCGGTGGGAAGCATGCCCCACGACGATGAAGATGGCATATCGGACGAGGAGAAGTCGGACTTGGACCCGGAAGAGGCCTATACCGCAGTGCGGTCCGTTGTATCGATACCGAAGCAAGCGGCCGAAGAGGCTCAGGAGAACCCGAAGGTCGCCGAGCTGAAGGAGAGGCTGATAAAGGCCTATTCGCGGCTATTCAGTGGTGTCGCCAACAAGAACCCTCCAGATTGTGGGAGGTTTGGCACAGCAAGGATCAAGCTGAAGCCGAACCCCAAGATCTATCGTCATCGGGAGTACCAACTTCAGGGCGATCGGGCTGAGGCCATGAAGAAGTTGTTGGCCAAGTTTATTGAGCGGGGATGGATCGAACCCTCCGACAGTGAGTGGGCCAGCCCAGCCTTTATCGTGTCCAAGAAGGAGAAGGGCGAGTGGAGGTTGGTGGTTGATTATAGAGGTTTGAACGAGCAAACCGAGCACAACTCGTACTCGCTTCCTCTGATCGACACCATCCTTCAAAAACAACAAAAAAAGCAGATCTTCACGGTGTTAGACCTGAAACACGGCTATGACCAGATGCCGCTACACCCGGACTCCAGGCCCTGCACAGGGATGTCGACGCTGCTGGGGCCCATGCAGTGGAAAGTGGTGCCTATGGGCGCCAAGAATGGCAACGCCGCTTTCCAGCGCATGATGGAGGACCTACTTGGTCCTGTCCGGGACTGTGCCGACCCCTTTGTGGATGACATCATCATCGGGTCAGGCACGGAAGACATGACTGAGGACGAGCTCATCGGGGTGCATGAGAAGGATCTGTGCCGAGTGCTCAGCGAGCTGGACAAGCACAACATGGTGTGCAGGCCCACCAGAGCCTCACTCTTCGTGAAGGAAGTGGAGTTCGCGGGTCACGTGGTTGGTCACGGGCAACGCCGTCCCATGCCTGGGAAGCTGGCGTCCCTGGACCACTGGGAGAAGCCCCAGACCATCAGCGAACTCGGATCCTTCATGGGGTTCTGCAATTACTGTTCGGGCTATGTCCGGATGTATGCAGAACTATCGGGGCCGCTGCACAAGATGCTGCAGGTGGGCAAGTTCGATGGCCAGAAGGGGAGCAAGAAGGAGCTTGCCCGGACCCCGGAGGCCGCAGATGCGTTCAGCCGCCTGAAGGAGCAACTCCTGGGGCAGCTGGGGCTATTCCTGGTGGACCCGACAAGGGATTCGTGCTACGAACGGACGCCTCGGACTATGCTGTAGGGGCAGTCCTCGAGCAGGTCAGGGACGACGGGTCGCACGTACCCGTGGCGTTTTGGAGCCGGATCCTGGCCGAGGGCCAACGTTGAACCTGGACCGCGAGGAGACATACGCCATTGTTAGTGCGCTCAGGAAGTGGTCTGGCCACATCGGATTGCAACCGGTGGTGGTTTGCACGGACCATCAGTCTTTACAGAGCTGGCACAAGGAGCACGTCGACAGCCCCTCGGTACCTGCGGAAAGGAGGGCCCAATGGCATGAGACGTTCACCAAGTTTGACCTCAGCGTCGTGTACGTCCCGGGGAAGGACAACACTGTGGCAGATTGCCTCAGTCATTGGGCCTACCCCGCGGGCAAGGCATGGATGGACATATCCAGCCATGGGGACGCTGAGGAGACCAAGGAGGCCGAGCGCATCATTGAGATGGAGAACGCCGTGGAGCAAGAGGGGGTCAAGTGCTTTGTGGTGCTGGCAAACCGTACAGACCTGGCCAAGTTCCGGGGCGCCCGAGTCCAAGCTATTCGAGAGGAAACCCTTGAGCAATGGATGGTGGCCCCCGTAGAGCTAGTCAGGTCGGTGCTGACAGAGGACTGGTCAGATGACTATGCGGCATCCGACCACTGGAGCAAGTACTGGAATGCCGTGAGCGCCCCCTCGGACGACGAATGGCCTGAGGGCTTGACCGAGGACGGGGATAAACTATTCTTCAAGGACAAGCTATTGGTCCCTGAGAACCGAATGGAGGAGCTCATTGACCACTGGCATAACGCCCAGCTCATGCATCCTGGTCGGGACAAGATGCAGCAGGACCTGAAGTGGCGCTTCAAGTTCCCACCGGGGTACTATGCCATCCTGGACGAGTACTGCAGCGACTGCGCTGTGTGTTGGGCCACGAAAAGCCCCAACCACTCCACAGCGGGCAACCCGGTTCATACGGCTATACCGGAGGTCCACATGCGGTCCTTCGCCATGGATGTATTCGCCATGCCTGAGGTCACCGTGGAAGGAGAGACCTCCGACTGTGTGATCCTGGCGGTGGATAGGCACAGCGGGTATATCGTGGCGGTCCCTGGCAAGAAGTCCAAGAAGAAGGACAAGAAGGTCAAGCATGGAGTGGGTCTGCAGGCCAAGACCGTCGCTAATGCCACGATCAGGCATTGGCTGACGATTTTTGATGTCTCAGCTGTCATCTGCAGCGATCGGGGCAGTCAATTTGTTGGGACGTGGTTCAAGACGATGTGCAAGCACATGGGGATTCGGCATGCCAAGACCGAGGCGTACCACAGCCGGTCAAATGGCTGAGCTGAGGTGGCCGGGCGGCAGATGTTCGAGAAGTTCCGCCAGCTGCACATGGACGAACCGGGCCGGAATTGGTACAATTTGCTGTGGAGAGTACTCCAGGCGTACCACGACCTTCCGGGGCCCACTGGACTGTCGCCCCATCGTATTGACGCGTTCCCGTGGGGGGCCGGCCACGGGACGCTGCGGTGACACGCACAGGTGAGCAGGCAGGCATAGCACTACGCTCACAAGGGCATCAATACGCTCGTGTCATGTGACAAAGCGTTTCAGGATCCTTGCCACTCTGCAACAAGGGAACGAAAGTATGTACAGCAACACATCAGGATATGTACACATGGGGTTAAGACTGGACTGGGGTAAGGGCATCACAGGACAATAGACACTCTATCCTAACTTGTATCCCAATCCCAGGTCCGACCCTCTCAGTGGCTGGTGGGGGCGGGGGCTCAAACACAACCCATGCCCTGCTCAGTCCGGACCCTGAAACCCTGCCAATGGGAGAAATGTCCCGCCTAGCCACAGGCGATTTTCCCGAAACCAAGGAACTCCAAGGCCAACCGACAGTGGCACTCCATGCTCCCTAAACGGCAGGTCCAAACTCCACTCTGAGCCAGAGATATGGCCCCGCCATTATCCCTCAGGAGTTGGTAGCTGAAAATGGGCTGTTTCAGCCCAAACTGAAATTAGCTTGAAAAACTCCAAAGTTGATCCCTCGTCCGGACATGCCAGAGGTAGGGACGAGGCAACTGACCCTATGCCCTTTGAGTACGAACTCCCTGGAGCCCTCACCCAACCTGGTTCCCTCTGAGGTCCCGGCATCAGGGCAACACGTATTCGTCAAGTCGGGTCATGATGCCAAAATCACCAAAATTGGCGTCATTCCCACGCGTGGCTCGCCCGGCCAGGGCGAGGCCAATGGCTCACAGGTTAGGAGGCAGGACCTGCGACTAATGTCTGAGTGTACAACTTAAATTTAGGTCCAGGCTCCCTGTGGGCATAGAGAAATGGAGCCGCCAATTGACCACACGGAAGGGGGAAATTGGGGTCCCAAAATGGGGTCATTTTGGCTGCTCGAAATGGGCCAAAACTCAGGGTGCTCCCAATAGTATATCTCCACGCCGGCTTGGAAATCGGATCTGCCATTCGATACCCGATCTGTCAGGAGTCCAACGAAGACTACCATGCAATTGGCTCTCAAAGATCTTGATGCCACTTGGCGTGGTGACGATCCCAATTGGGACCACAAATGCCAAAATGTCAAAATTGCTCACACTCATTTTGGGCTAGCACCTTAACGAAGGTGGCTCCGCTTCGCCCACGTGGTGTGTGGACCATGGGGAACATTACCCATAACACCCATGTCATATATGGTCCATTGGTCCATGCGTCCGGCGTGCACGAGGGTTAGAACATAGTGCACGGCGGGCAGCAAAAATGGAAAATTGCTCAAAATGACCAAAAATGCGCACACTCATGGTTGGGGCAAATGAGGCACATGCCCGACTCGGACCGCAGTGTGCCATGGGATTGGTATCAAGTCATATGTGTCCAACATATCTTTTGGGTGTCGCTCAACTCCTCCGGTATTGGGAATGGCAGGGTCGCCAAGTGAGCCCATGATTTGGGATAGTCCCAAATCGCCAACATGGCGGCCACGGTATGCCAAGCCTAAGAGGAGTTATTCGCCGGGTCCAAGATATGTTGGGTACCGAAGTATGTACCCTCACATCATACTTGGGTCATGATGTCAATTGAGCGCAACGTTGAGATACACGGTCGCCACTTGACATCATGACGGGCCAAAAACGGCAAAATTGGCACAAGCACACACAAAAGTGCCTTGAAAGGTGCACAATTATATTATAATATCTCCGGCTTGGATCGTGCAATCACTTAATCCTTCTAAACACAATGACTTGACACCAATGACCTTCGATCCCACATATGTGCTCCACTTGGGGCGCCTTGAAAGGTTACTAGCGCTACTTCCCAAGTGGGCACATGAAATTATGGAAAATTGCAAAACACATGCCTTGCTCCCAACGCATCGCTTCGGGATCACCATACAAGCTTCCCTTCACGAAGGTTAGGCTTGCAATTGATCGTGGGGAGTATGGAGAAGGGGCTTGCACAATATGAGGTCCATTGGCGGGTTCGGCTTGGAGCGATGGACTCGCCAAATGGGCATGCAACACAACACATGGCACATACCACATATTGCCCAAAAAAGTAGCTCCCCCCACGATATGTCATGCTTCTCCAAGGGCATAACTTTGTGTCAATCGCTCATAGGAACTCAAGGAGAGTTCCGATGCAACACCAACACTTGCGCGCTACACTCGAAAGTTATCTTAACGCACGCAATGTCATGGCCAAAGAGTTATAACGCAAACTCTACCCTCTTGACCATGATCCATTACACTAGCGCGCACGTGTGGAAACGTAAGGCATATAAAGCTTCCCAAATTACGTCGGGAGTATTGTGAATACATCCCACGTTTCCTTATTGTCATTCCTCGCAAGCCGCACGAGATATGACCCTTACAAGTGGCCTCACGAATCAACTTTGTTTTGCCCATATCTCTGAGTCAAATGGAGGGCAAGATAAAAGGAAAGTTGATTCGTGCATAGGGAAACACGTAGGTCCACTCGAAAGAGGTCAAATCAAGTGCGGGGATGTTGGAGTCGAAAATCCGATTTCGACATCCTGAAAAATTCTGATTAAGGTTGCGAGTGTAAGATGTGAAAATTGCGGAATCGTCCATGCAGTTCCTGAAGGCTTTGGAGCCTTCGTGACGGATTGCGTTAAAATTTCCATTATAAACAGTTAAACTGGCGGTTACGGTAAAGTCGCGATCCAACCGCCAGCAGTCAAAACAGTGAATATCAGAACGGAAGCATAGAAATTGACGGAAACAATATGGAAATAAAACCCTGTTGATTCCTGATATTCTGATATGCAAATCTCTGCTGGCGGTGCATCGGTTGCCGATGCGGGGCTTTACGGCACGGATCGGAGCGTCAACGGGCGTCTTTCCTTCCGTACATGGGGTTAGTGGACCGGAGACCGGTTGTATGCCGTAACCTAGCCATGGGGTTCTGGGTACCGCTTCACCCCCCTCCTTAGAGCGAACCCTGGGGGGGGCTCGATAACACCCAAGCATGGCAGCGGGAACCCAGGACCATCCCCTGAAGGGGGGGTGTCACATCCTCACTTGAGGCTGATTCTGGGTTAGGCTGCCAATTCCAACGCATAGTAAAACAGGTATGATGCTGTAGATGTTAGTAATAAGCGGTACAGTATCAAGTATCAAGTCCCGGGTCCTGGCGGCGATTGTTCGGCATCCAAAGGACCCGTTAACCCATACCAGGCGCACCGGGTGCCGGCTGCTACGGTCACCACCACAGTGGCAGTGGCATACACGGCCAACATAGGCGACACACGACGACCGAGGTGGTCCCACAGGTCGAGAGCGACCACAAGAATCCATCAGGCTACCCCAAGCTTCCCAAGGCCCCTTCCTCGGGCGCACCATGTCGATATCCATACGACGCGAGTCCAGAGAGCCATAGTCGAACTCCTTAAGAATCCCAGATCTTAAGGGAGCTCCTCCTTAAGGGGTCGGGCATCAAGGCCGTCTTTTCCCTCGCCCTATTACCACGAAGGCCATACATGAGGGAGTCCTCATGCAGTGTGGGCGGAGGCGTCGACTCCTCAAACCACCAGTTTCCCAGGCAGACTGACCGAGGTCAGGAGCACCGGAGGCCGCCATCCGAATGCAAGTGCGTCTGCGAATCGGTAGGCTCACACTGGGACTGACAGTGGCGGACCGCTGGGAGTGTAGTCAGGCAACTGGGCTTCCCGCCTGGCGCCATCAGGATCTCCAGATCACAGCGAATAGGGCAACACGGTATCACGGGCACTCAAACAGTAGAATATGTACTGAGGTACTGGTCCAGGCTGGACCATATGTAAAAACATGTAAACGGCGACTCAGGGCGCCTCTGTATCCCGATTCGTGGTGAAAGACAGTCCATCCCTCAGCGATGGGCTGATGACACTTAACATACAGATGCACATATCCTGGAGGGCAGAAAAGCACAACAAGCGGGGTAAATAGGCGTGTAAACACACTCTGGACAGAGTGCCAAACCACGCCACGGTCAGGATAAGGCAAATGCAGGAGGGTGGACAGGAGAACCCCTGAGTCCAGGCCATATATAGTCTGCAGACACACGTCGACTGGTCTGGACCCCGCAAGTGCCATGGGACCAGACCACACACTCAAAAATCGCAATGCCGATGACAGCGGCATCCGTTGCGCAACGTCCTATGGGCTTCAAGGCCCCAAGAGCTCAAAAATATGAAGGTCAGTCGCCCTACCTGGTTTCCCAAGGATTCAGCAGGGGGGGGAGTGACGAATAGAATTGAAGGGAGGGGCCATCCTCCTCTGGATTCAGCAGGGGGGGTATATGGCCACTCTGTCACCCAAAGATGGAAGAGAGCAAGCAAGTAAGGGACGATTCGTCGGCCTCACAAGCGCTCAAAACGCATCAGGGGAGAGCCCAGGGCGCTGATCACGCACCCCTGGCTGCAATCGCCCGGGTGAGTGCTGCCAAGTCCGAAACGTGGATCTTGGTCTTGTGCTTGCGGATGTACTCCATGAAGGGAGTATTGACCCGCGGCACAAGCGAGGAGACGGGTTCCCAGGTATCGTGGGATGGCCCATAGCCTCGCCAACGAACCTTGAACTCCAGACCTCCGGGTGCCGAGGCTTTCGGACGCTGAGCCAGGATCTTCTCGACAGTATAGTTGTCCTGCTCAGCATAGTCATCATCTGAATCAGCCTCATGTGCGGCATAGCTCAAGGACACATGTTGGCCACGGAGGTCGGGTTCCCGCACGCGAAGTTGACTCTCGTGGCGCTCCTGGAACTGTCCGTGACCCACCTTGATGCGGTATGTGTCCTCACCAATCCTGCGGACCACCTCTCCGGGTGTGAACTAGGTTTTGGTGCGGTGGGTGCCCATGGGGCGGGGTCTGATCACCCACACCGGGTCTCCCAGCCTGAACTTCTGCGCTGTCGAGCTCGGGGCGGACTTCTGACGCTCAGCATGCTCCTTCTCGAGCTGCTGGCGGATGTCCCGCGCCGTTTGCTCTTGCCGCGCGAAGAATTCCTTGGCATCCATAGCCATGCCATCACCAGACAAGGGAAGTCCCCTGCCCAGGGGGTCCCTGCCGAACAGAATCTGGTGAGGGGACAAACCGCCTGGAGTGGGGGTGTCATGATGGGCCTTCAGAGCAGGCCACATCTCCTCAAACCAGTTCCGACGTGGATTGGTGATGTGGATCTTGCGCAGCTTCTCGAACAGCTGCCGTCCAGCCACTTCAGCACGGCCGTTAGACCGGCTGGGATAGGCGACGCTCTTGGCATGACGTATTCCCATGAGGGAACACATAGCCTTGAACCAGCCACCAGTAAACTGGGGCCCTCGGTCACTGCAAATGGTGCGGGGGATGTCAAAGACGGTCAGCCAATGACGAATCATCATGACTGCCACTTCCTTGGCAAGCAACCCCTTTTTGCGTGCCGGAACGGCTACAATGTAGCCGCTGTGGCGGTCCACACAGAGAACCACACAGTCAAAGGTCTCCTTGCCAATGTGCACTTCGGGCATGGAGAAGACGTCCATGGCCACGCTCTCCATGGGCTGGTCAGGAACCGGGGTCCATTGGGGTTCCCCCTTGACGTTCCGGTTGTCGGGATTGCAGGCCTGGCAGACCGAGCAACCCTTCCTGACCTTCTTGATGGCGGTGTAGAGAACGATATGGTCTATCTCGAACCGACGCTGCATGTCAAGAGCTTGCTTCTTGACCCCTGGGTGCAGCATGTGGTGGTGCCAAGCGTCACACAGCTCGAGCACCCGGGACTCTGGTACTAGCAGCTTACCATTCCGGTAGAGCTTGCCATCTTCCTCAGTCAGCCCCTTTGGCCACTTCTGCCCGTCATCAGGGTCGGTCACAGCCCTATACTCGGCCGCAAAGGCCTCAGACTTGGCGTAATTGTCGGTCCAGTCGTCCTGGAGGCAAGACTCCGGGAAGATGTGCTTGTCGGACTCAGCTCCCACAGGGGCGCGTACACTGACCGCTCTGCTCACCCTCGACGCGAGGGGGGCATCTGCAGCCATGACGACGAAGCATTTAGCACCCTCCTCCTCAGTCAGGCGCTCCATTTCGATGATCCTCTTGGCTTCAGCGGTCTCAGCCTCATCGCCATGGGCAGAGATATCCTGCATGCCCTTGCTGGCGGGATAGGCCCACCTGCTGAGACAGTCCGCCACGGTGTTATCCTTTCCAGGAATATAAACAACCGTAAGGTCGAACTTGGCCAAGGTCTCGTGCCATCTTGCCCGTCGGGAGGCGGGACCTGAGGGGGTGTCCACGGTCTCCTTGTGCCACGACTGCAGACTCTGATGGTCGGTGCAGACGGTGACGGGATGGAGGGCTATGTACCCAGCCCATTTCCTGAGAGCCATGACGATGGCATACGCCTCCTTTTCACGGGGCGTCCACGTCCGTCTCTGGCCTTCCGCCAGGACTCGGCTCCAGAAGGCCACGGGCACGTGCCTCCCGTCGTCAAGCACTTGCTCCAACACAGCGCCAATGGCGTAGTCGGAAGCGTCGGTGCGCAGGACGAACCCCCGGTCGGGATCCACGAGGTGCAGACCCACTGCGGATAGCAGCGCCTGCTTCATCCCCTCAAAGGCACGGTCGGACTCTTCAGTCCAGACCAGAGCCTTCTTGGACCCCTTCTTGGTCTCCTCTCGGTTGCCCTTGAGCATGGTCGTCATGGGGGCTGCATACTCGGCATACATCTTGATATACCCCGAGTAGTAGTTGCAGAACCCCGGATACACCCGTAGCTCAGAGACCGTCTTGGGCTTCTCCCAGTGCTCAATTGCAGCCACCTTGCCAGGTATGGGCTTTCGCTGCCCGTTCCCGACTACGTGGCCAGCAAAGACCACCTCGCTTACCGCAATGGTGGCCTTGTCACTGCTGCCCGTGAGTTTGTGCCGAACCAGAAGGTCCAGCACTCGAGTGACGTCCCTCTCGTGTGCCTCCAGGAGCTCCTCGTAGCTCATGCTGGGGTCCCCGGACGCGATGATTACGTCGTCCACGAAGGGGTCCGCACAGTCGCGCACCGGCTCAAGCAGGTTCTCCAGCATCCGCTGAAAAGCCGCATTGCCGTTGGTAACGCCCATGGGCATCACCTTCCACTGGAGAGGTCCAAGTGGGGTGCTCATGGCTGTGCAGGCACGGGACTCCTCGGCGAGAGGCATCTGATGATAACCATGTTTCAGGTCAATCACCGTGAAGATCCTCCGCCGGTGTTGCTTTTGCAGCATGTCCTCAATGAGGGGCAGCGTATAGCTGTTGTGCTGCGTTTGGGCGTTCAGGCCGCGGTAGTCGACCCCGAGCCGCCACTCACCGGCAACCTTCTTGGGGACGACGAAGCAGGGAGAGGCCCACTCGGAGTTGCACGGCTCAAGCCAGCCTCTCTGGATGAAGTCCCGGAGGATCTTCTCCACGGCCTCTTTCCTCTCGCCCCTCAGGGCAAACTCCCGGTGCCGATACACACGGGGGTCCTGCTTCAGTCGTATCTTGGCCTCGCCATACGGTCCACGCACCGGTGGGGGGAACACAGGTTTTCCGCTGAAGAAGGTCTCGCCGTACTTCTGCTTCAGCCTGGCCCTCAACGCCTGGATCTTGGGGCAATCGTCGGACTCCGCCTTGGCTTTTCCGGGCACTTGAACCACGGAGCTTACTTGAGGGGTAGCTACTCCGCTCGCTTTCGGCTCAGGTGGTCTTCCCAGGTGGCCCCAAGGGCCATCTCTGGTCTTGCCTCGGAACAGATCGCCGTAGGTGGTTTGGTTACCCCCGATTGGCTCGTCCTGGCTGGACAGGTGGTCCAGTACCCTCCTTACGAAGGTATCTCCATCATAGGAACCAGAGACGATCGAGTCCACTTCCCACCAGGCTTTGTCCTCGCCTTTGCCCTCACGCTGGTTTCCCCAGTCGTGAAAGGGCTGATCCATATACCCCTGAACCAGATCCCACTCCTCTTCAGTGAGGGGCTCTTCCGATTCCGATTCCTCGATGTCAACAGGGGGAACCGCAAAGCATTGCCTCCAAGGCTCCGCTATGATGCGGTTGACACACACGAAGTCCGTGGTGTCGGCCTGATCAAGGCCCCCATCCACATAGTGGAATTCCGTTGGCCATCTCTGGGGTGGCATGGGCTGTCCCTTAGCGTCCTGATAGACACTCTCCCCAGCCGGTAGGACGACCTTGTTTAAGGTCATGTTGGTCAATGAGGCTACCCAATGTCGGGTACTTTCCTCCTCGGTGCATCCCATAGGAACAACCAGCACTGCCTCGGAGCGGTCCTTGCGAATCTTCGCTATCGCTCTTGGAATGTCCCAACGGGGGCAATGGATCCACATCAATCCCTGATGCGGACCCCAGTGCTTCTTCCACGCGGAGTCCTGTGCGCTCCAGTACTTCTCACACACCCGAAGATGGGCGGAGGTTCCTGAAGAGAACGCATCCAGGGCCAAATCCGAAGCTCCCAAGTCCGCGACAACTCAGCTCGCCACTTCCGGCCTTACGCCGTACTCCTGGTTTGCAGGACCAGTTGGCTCAGTGTCCAGCGCGGCCACTTCGAGCTGATTGCGTTCGGGGTGGATCCATTGGCATTCCACATGGTGCTCAGGTGACGAAAGCCACGAGAGTTGGTCATCCTGGTACAGGGTCATGGAGGCCTGGGCCGGGAGAACGCCGGAGTCCGTCTCCATCATGAAGTCGTACCCAACGATCATGTCCCAGTCCATCTCGGCCTCGTAGAAGCGACCGTGCAGGAGGATTTCCTTGCCGAGGTCTGGGCGACTCAGCTCACGATGGTTCACCAACTGCAGCCCGATGGCCGCTTCCTTCGTGCCTCCCACCATGTACTGGCCGTTCGCCACCTTCAGCCTGACAGGTTTCCGACTGTCGGTCAGACACTCTGGCGGAAGTAGGCCAGCCTTGACCAAGCTGACTTAAGCTCCCGTGTCGACCAACACGTCGAAAACCTTTTCCACTTCCCCGCATAGGGCACGGACCTTAAGATGCAACTGCCGCTCGCGACCGACACGGCGCACGGCGTGCAAACTCAGGATCTCCGGCCGCTCCAGAAGCTCAACAAGCGACTGGTGCAGGTCGTGGACAATGGGCTCAGGCTGCCCATCTGCAGCATCCAGCTGCGGTCCGGGTGATCCTCCGATACTCTCGGATAGATCCTGTAGTACATCAAACACATTCTTGGTCGCGAAGGACGGACGGGTGCAAGGGTTCGTGCCTTCTCTTGCCCTCACCCCGCCTCCGCGACTGGGCGCCGGACCGGGCCTTCCGCCCGCGGCAGTCCCCTTGTGCTTATCGACTCCCGACTGGGATGGTTCGGCGCTTCCCACGTCACCATCCTGCGACCGCCCTAGCTTGGGCCCTTGGCTGCAGGGGCTCCGCTAGGGGGCGTCGGTTGTGGAAGAGGGGGTGTTCTCCTCGGCCTCAACGTCGTTGACGCCCTTCTTCCTCCTCTCACTACGAGTGGGCTTTTTGTCCTTATCCTTGTTCTGGTTGTTCTGGTTCTTCTCCTTGTTCTTGTTGTCCGACCTGGGGACCCAGTTCCTCTTGATCTCCTGGATCTCCTTGGCCAACTCGGTCCCCACCGACGACATCAGCTTGGCCAGCTCGTCCTTGTCGACCTCCATTTTGGCTTCCCGGATACCCGCGGGCGCACGCTTCTTCGACCCGTGCGCCTTCTTGTAGGCCTCCGTGTCAGCCTTGTGGACGGGGCATGTTCGGTGGTCATGGTTGAAGCCTCGCTTCCTCCCATAACACACGAAACAGCCCTGAGGGTGAGCCCGTATGAACTCCCCAAAGGACAGCGGAGAGTCGCCAATGCGGCGAGGGTCCCTCTTCTCCTGCTTCCTCCAACCCTGCTGCAGGGGCTTCCAGTTTCCCGGCTTGCTCCCCGCGCTCAGGTTCCTGGCCACGAAGGCACACACGGCCACTTCGGCGGGCTCATCGTCGTCGTCATCGTCGACGAGAGTCTCATCGCCGCCGGCTCCCGCTGGGTCCATGGCAGCTTCCCCGCCAGGTCCCCCGCCAACGTAGTTGACGTCGCGGTCGCCGGGCCTCAACCTGCGGGTGTGGTGGAGGTTTCGGTAGTCCTTGACTACTTCCTCGCCAACCCACTCCAGGATCTCGTCGCAGCTCATCCGCGCCGGGATGAGCTGCAGACGGATGGTCTGGCCGCTCAACTCACACTCGTCAAGGCGCCACATCGCGGCCTTCTCGCGATCGCCCGAGACGGTGATGAGAAGAGCGTTCCGCAGGGAGTGCCGTTTGACATCCTGGGCCACGTTCTTCTTCGCCCAAGCCACCACGTTCGAGTGATACTCTTTGGGGAGCATCATCTTGACCGTGTGGTTGGACTTGGCCCTCTTGGATTCCTCCTCGGTGACCCTCTTGATCCATGCTTCCGGCAGCATGGAGAGCAGGCGAGCCTGCTCGTCACCCTCGTTCCAATCCTCCACGTTGCGGCGGAAGAGGGTGTACTTCCCTCGGAAGTCCCGCCAATCTCGTAGGCGGATCTCCCGTCCATCATGCTCAAGCTTGATGGACTTCCAGCGCTTGGCAGCCACCTGCGGAGCGTCCACCCGCTCCTGCTCGTTGAGCCACTTCTTGGCTTCCTTGAGGTTCTTGATTCTCCCCCCCTTGGTCGCCACAAAGTATAGCTCGCCGAGCACTTCCGGCAGGCGGTACCTGAACCGTTTGAGGACGTATCTCTCCGCATCCGCGGGAGGCAGGTCTTCAGTGACGGTCAGCCCCCAATCGTCCAGCTTCTCCAAGAAGCGGTCGAGGTTGAAGGGGTTGCCGTCGTACATGGGGGGCTTGATGTCCTTCAAGTCTTCCCACACGGCGGCGTCCGCGGCCTTAGAGACCATGAACGCCGGCCGCGAGGTCGACCGAGGTTCCCATCGGCCTCGCCCACGGACTCCCACGGCCGCCACGTCCATCTCCTCCATGGAATCCCTGTGGCTACGCCGTGGTTCCTCCATGTACCCTAACCTGGTCCGTACTGCTTCCATGTACGCATCCTCATCACGGCGCTGGCGGCTGCGTTCAGCGGCCTCCCGTCATACACCACGCGGCGGGCTGATGTCGAACTCCTCCAGGTCCAGATCCAGGTCCTCACCTTCACCGACATCCCATTTCACGTCTCTTCTGGGGACCTCATCCCTGAGTCCACCATAACGTCCACCAGCGATGGGGATTGGCTCCGGGGCTGGTGCGGGGCGTCGGGGGCGTACCGGTGTCCGCGGTGGAGCACGGCGGTTGCGGTACTCCGCGCTGAGCCACTCATCACGCCAATCCTCACTGCCACTGCCAGGCGGCACGCGCTCGTTGCGGCGGCCCGCTCTGTGGTGAGAGGGGGCGGTGAGAGAGGGGGCACTGGCGCTGGGGCGACTCCTGGGGGCTCCGCCGGGGGCGTGGGGTCTGCCTGGACCTGGTCCGGGTCCCCAGCCGTCGTCCGACGAGCCAGACTCCAGGGGTGGGTGGTCGCTGCCGACGCTCCCACGGGCTTCCAGCGCGTCCAGCCTGTGCTGCAGGCCGCTGACGACGTTGGTCAGCGACTTGGTCTCGGCCCTGGCGATGTCCAGCTCCTTCTGCGCGCGCGCGGCGACCCTGGAGATGCGAGCCATCTCGCCCTTGCCCGTGTCTACCTCCAGCTCGAGCAACTGGACTCTCCTGCGGAGGTAGACAATCCACCGCCAGGTGGTATCCGGGTCGCCGTTCCCTGGTGGGTCGTCGGGGTCCCCAGGGGGTCCTCCAGGAGGGCCTCTGCCGGGTCCGCCCGGTCCAG
The DNA here is from genome assembly GCA_964036045.1 of Eutreptiella sp. 'Long Island Sound 2002'. Classification (NCBI taxonomy): domain Eukaryota; phylum Euglenozoa; class Euglenophyceae; order Eutreptiales; family Eutreptiaceae; genus Eutreptiella; species Eutreptiella sp. 'Long Island Sound 2002'. The sequence continues at coordinate 79,071,801 of OZ038385.1, forward strand.
GGGGTCCTCCCCCGCCTGGTGGTCCGCCTCCAGGGGGTCCACTTGGTGGGCGTCCTCCAGGGGGTCCTGATGGTCCTCCGCCAGGGGGTCCCGGTGGGTCTCCGCCGGGTCGCCTCGGTGGGTCCGAGGATGGGCGCTTCCTCGTGATGCCGAAGTCCATGTCATCATCCTTGTCCATGTCGCCCCACCTGGGCGTCTCGGTCTCGGAAGGCTCCGAGCTCCGGTAGGGAGGAGGGAGATCCTCATCCTCACCTTCCGGTTCCATGGGGACGTCTCCGCCTCCTCCGCCCGTCCAAGCCACCATTTGGCGATGTCGGCGGCCTCGTTCATCCCCGTCACTGGCGGTGAAGAAGGGGTCACTGTCGTGGGGGTGTCCACCCGCTGGCCTCCGCGGCCTCTCGGGGGTCTTCCCCTTGCCCTTCCTCCGTCGACGGGCGGTCGGGCCACTGCTCCCACTGCTGCCCGTGTCGGCCTCATCCAGCGTCATCCTGGAGGAGGCGTCCCCTTCGAAAAGCTTTCGAAGGGTCTCCACTCGTGATCCTCCCGGGGGAGTCTCGCGGCGGAGTTTGGCCTCTGCCTCCTCCATTGCGGCGGCGGTGGCTGCGGCAGCTCGCGCTTCGGCTTCCTCCCGAGCACGAGCCGCCTCGGCTTCCCGGGCCTGCTGCAGCCGCGCCTTCTGCGCTTCCAACGCTGCCAGCTCCGCCTCCGTCTTGGCCTTCTCCTCAGCGACCTTCCGTCGCGCGGCCTCCATGGCTTCCTTCTTGGCGGCGTCCTCCTGGGCCTTAGCCGTTGCTTCGGCGTGGGCCCTTTCCTCCGCCTCCTTCTTTGCCCTCTCTTGGGCAAGCGCCTCTTCCAGCGCCTTCACCTCGGCCTCCTTGCAGGCAATGGCCTCCTGCGTCCGGCGGGCTTCCTCGTCGGTTGCCCTGATCCGGGCAGCCACTGCCTCATGGGCGGCCGCAGCCGTGAGACCGGCCGCGATGGCTGCCACTTTCGAGGCGTGGTAGTCCATGCCTCTGCCCCACTCGGTGGCCTCCTCATGGGCGATGCCGACGGCGCCCTCCACGGCAGCGTTCCGCTGCGTGGCCCGTTGCCGGGCAACCCGAAGGTTGCAGGGCACCCTACAGACGCGCTCACAGGCGCGCGCCACGTCCCTTTGGGCGGGAGCGTCGCTGCTGCTGGAGCTGGCCTGGTCGGCGGGCATCCTCCCGCGGTGGGCCGACTCCACGTCGCTGCTGGGGCCTGCTGGGGCCTGCTGGGGCCTCAGGAGCAGCGGACGGGGCTTGGCCCTGGTCTGCGTGGCGACTGCCATGACGTCACCAAGGGTGGCGTGGCCGGGGAGGTGACCACCATTGGCCCGTTGGGGACTGGGGGCTGGGGTTCCGCCCTTGGCGCCTTGGGCGGCTTCGGCGGCCAGGGACTCCTGGTACTCCCGCCACTTCCGGTCCCGCTTCTTGTCCCCGGCGGACCGCTTCTCCTTCGCCGGAGACGCGCTGCTGCTGCCCTGCAGCCTGCGCTCGCTCCCCGGCTCCGGGAACTTCCTCTCGATCATGTCCCACAGGGAGACATTGATCGAGGCGCCCGACGGGTAGGCGTTGGGGTCCTCGTCCTCCTCAATCCCGTCGGGGCGCAGCCCTTCGCCGGGCCTGTCCGGGCGGGTCCAGACCCTCCAGCGCTTCTGCTGGTGGCGGTACTCGTACCCTTCTGCCCGCAGCCAGTCCTCCACGGCCTGCAGGCGGTCGGGGGCGATGTCCGTGCGGAGCTCGAAGCTCCTGGGCATGCCGCCTTCGCACTGGGGGTGGCTGTGGCGGTAGTGCTGGTCCCAAACCAACCCACGCAGTAGTTGCGCTGCATGGGGGTGGAACCGCGGCCACGTCCTACCCGCTTCTTGCCAATTCACCATGGCAGCGGGGGCGTAGTTGGTCTTGAGGTCCTTGGTATGCACTCGTTCAACTCAACGAACTGGTGGTGGTTGTTGAGGCGGGTGCTGCAGCACTGGGCTGGGTGTGCGGCTGGTGCTGGTCAGCCGGTGGTTGTGGAGGTGGTTGACGCGGCCTTGCTGGTCGGCCAATGGGACTCCGGGTCGGCCAATGGGGGTGATGCAGGAGTCCTGGTCTGTGCACCTCTTTCACGGTCGCTGCGCGGTCAGGGTGATGCTCTGGTCGGCGCTGCAGGCTCCGTGACGAACTCGGCGCTGTCGCTGGGCGGCGCTGCGAGCCGCTGCGCTGCGCTGCGAGCTGCTGCGCTGCGCTGCGAGCTGCGAGCTGCGAGCTGCTGCGACGCGCTGCTCGGGGTTGGTGGCCCCGAGTGGCACGCGAGGGTTGGGTAACCCCGCGGCAGTGAAACGCTTCTGACGCGTTCCCGTGGGGGGCCGGCCACGGGACGCTGCGGTGACACGCACAGGTGAGCAGGCAGGCATAGCACTACGCTCACAAGGGCATCAATACGCTCGTGTCATGTGACAAAGCGTTTCAGGATCCTTGCCACTCTGCAACAAGGGAACGAAAGTATGTACAGCAACACATCAGGATATGTACACATGGGGTTAAGACTGGACTGGGGTAAGCGCATCACAGGACAATAGACACTCTATCCTAACTTGTATCCCAATCCCAGGTCCGACCCTCTCAGTGGCTGGTGGGGGCGGGGGCTCAAACACAACCCATGCCCTGCTCAGTCCGGACCCTGAAACCCTGCCAATGGGAGAGGTGTCCCGCCTAGCCACAGGCGAGTTTCCCGAAACCAAGGAACTCCAAGGCCAACCGACAGTGGCACCCCATGCTCCCTCCGAACTCCACTCTGAGCCAGAGATATGGCCCCGCCAATATCCCTCAGGAGTTGGTAGCTGAAAATGGGCTGTTTCAGCCCAAACTGAAATTAGCTTGAAAAACTGCAAAATTGATCCCTCGTCCGGACCCGCCAGAGGTAGGGACGAGGCAACTGACCCTATGCCCTTTGAGTACGAACTCCCTGGAGCCCTCACCCAACCTGGTTCCCTCTGAGGTCCCGGCATCAGGGCAACACGGATTCGTCAAGTGGGGTCATGATGCCAAAATCACCAAAATTGGCGTCATTCCCACGCGTGGCTCGCCCGGCCAGGGCGAGGCCAATGGCTCACAGGTTAGGAGGCAGGACCTGCGACTAATGTCTGAGTGTACAACTTGAATTTAGGTCCGGGCTCCTTGTGGGCAAAGAGGAATGGAGCCGCCAATTGACCACACGGAAGGGGGAAATTGGGGTCCCAAAATGGGGTCATTTTGGCTGCTCGAAATGGGCCAAAACTCAGGGTGCTCCCAATAGTATATCTCCACGCCGGCTTGGAGATTGGATCCGCCATTCCATACCCGATCTGTCAGGAGTCCAACGGAGAGTACCATGCAATTGGCTCTCAAAGATCTCGATGCCACTTGGCGTGGTGACGATCCCAATTGGGACCACAAATGCCAAAATGTCAAAACTGCTCACACTCATTTTGGGCTAGCACCTTAACGAAGGTGGCTCCGCTTCGCCCACGTGGTGTGTGGACCATGGGGACCATCACCTATGATTTTATGAAGCAGGCTCATCCCAAAATTAATTTTGGCTGATTTTTGACGAAAAATGTGACATTTTGGCGGAGAGAGGCTGCCAAAACTGGTCCATGTGCATTCCTTTGCTCCTGTGACGCGTTTTTGTTGCATCGGGCACCCTTGAAATAGGGGGGGGGGTCTTGGAAGTCCCCGCCAGGGCGAAAAAACCTGTTTCGGGCCAAAAAATGGCAAATTTTGGCACATTTTTGACAAAAAATGGCAGATTTTGGCGAAGACAGGCTGCAGAAATTGGTCTGTATGACTTTTCTTGATGCTAAGAAGTGTTTTTTTGTATTGGGCACCCTCAAAATAGGGGGGGGAGGTCGTTGCCAGTCCCCCACGGAGCAAAAAAACCTATTTTCGGCCAAAAAATGGCCTTTTTTTGGCCCATTTTTGACGAAAAATGTCAAATTTTGGCGAAGACGGGCTGCAGAAATTGGTCTTTATGAGGTTGTTTGCTCCTGGGACGTTTTTTCTTGTATCGGGCACCCTCAAAATAGGGGGGGGGGGTCGTTGCCAGTCCATCACAGGGCAAAAAAAACCTATTTTTGGCCAAAAAAATGGCCTTTTTTGGCCCATTTTTGACGAAAAATGTCAAATTTTGGCGAAGACGGGCTCCAGAAATTGGTCAGTATGAACTTGTTCGTTCCTGAGACGTGTTTTTTTGTATTGGGCACCCTCAAAATAGGGGGGGGGGGTCGTTGCCAGTCCACGACAGGGCAAAAAACCTATTTTTGGCAAAAAAATGGCCTTTTTTGGCCCATTTTTGACGAAAAATGTCAAATTTTGGCGAAGACGGGCTCCAGAAATTGGTCAGTATGAACTTGTTTGTTCCTGAGACGTGTTCTTTTGTATTGGGCACCCTCAAAATAGGGGGGGGGGGGTCGTTGCCAGTCCACAACAGGGCAAAAAACCTATTTTTGGCAAAAAAATGGCCTTTTTTGGCCCATTTTTGACGAAAAATGTCAAATTTTGGCGAAGACGGGCTCCAGAAATTTCTTACTCTTGAGACGTGCAACACATCAGCAAATTGCAACATGTATCCTTCCCATTTGACACAGATACAACAGGCGCACAAACAAACTCATCGGAGACGTGCAACACATCAGCAAATTGGAACATGCCGCCAATGGACAAATGGAGTCAAAGCTGACATTGGCGAAGGCAAAGCTGATCAACTCGGACACCCCCAAGATTCCATGTCTCAAGGAACTCTGAATGAATCGCAGGATGCAGAATGCTGATTGAATTCGATCCAGAAATTGGTCTGTATGAACTTTCTTACTCCTGAGACGTGCAACACATCAGCAAATTGGAACATGCCGCCAATGGACAAATGGAGTCAAAGCTGACATTGGCGAAGGCAAAGCTGATCAACTCGGACACCCCCAAGATTCCATGTCTCAAGGAACTCTGAATGAATCGCAGGATGCAGAATGCTGATTGAATTCGATCCAGAAATTGGTCTGTATGAACTTTCTTACTCCTGAGACGTGCAACACATCAGCAAATTGGAACATGCACTCGGACACCCCCAAGATTCCACGTCTGAAGGAACTCTGAATGAATCGCAGGAATAGAGCTAGTCACGACTGGACGACGACGTTCAACTGACGACAGGCAACAGACAACAGACAACAGACAACAGACAACACTGGACGACGTCCAATTTACCTCAGGCGACACGCAACAGACAACAGACAACAGACAACAGACAACAGGCAGGCAACAGACCAGACCGCAGACAACAGACAACAGACAACAGACAACAGACAACAGACAACAGACAACAGACAACAGACAACAGACAACAACAATGGACGACAACGTACAACTGACGGCAGGCAACAGACAACAGACCGCAGACAACAGACAACAGACAACAGACAACAGACAACAGACAACAGACAATGGACGACGACGTATAACTGACGGCAGGCAACAGACAACAGACCGCAGACAACAGACAACAGACAACATACAATGGACGACAACGCTCAACTGACGGCAGGCAACAGACAACAGACAACAGACAATAGACAAGTGGGAGAGGCCTGCATGTAAATGAGATCCAGACACTATCCAGACACTCTTGTGGAACAATAGGCCACTCTTTGGCACAGCATAGTCATTGCCCATGGAATCTTGCATTGTGGTAGATTTCGGAGCCTGTCACAATCAAATACAGGATGAACCATGCAGTGATTGTTGGACGCAGAAAATAAATGGTAAACTAAAGCACTGCCACAGAAAGTGGAGCAGCTGTGCAGCCACAGAAGGCACTGTTGTCTTCACACCTTCCTCACCTTTTTGCTTGTGTGTGGCATATGAATATGCTTTTGAGACGGAGACTTCCATCCTCCACTGGTACAATTCACCATACACAGAGAAAGACGCCTTTGAAACTACAACAGCAGGGAATTTATGAATCCGAAATCTAAGCCTGGGCTCAGCACCACCTATTTTGGTGCATGCCCATGCCCTGCCCCATGCCCATACCCATACCCATACCCATGCCTTGCCCCATTGCCGCACCCATACCCATCCCAGGTCCCATACCCATGCCCTGTCCCATACCCACCCCTTGCCCCATCCCGGTACCCATACCCATCCCTTGCCCCATACTCATACCCGTACCCATGCCCATGCCCTGCCCCACGCCAACGCCCATGCCTGTGCCCATCAGCATGTTAGGGTTTTGTCCCATGCCCACACCCATGCCCATGCCTGACCCCATCCCCATGCCCATGTTCGGGCCCATAGGCATGTTTGAGTTTTGCCCCATACCCATACCCATGCCCATGCCCATGCCCATGCCCATGCCCATGCTTGGCCCCATCCCCATCCCCATCCCCATTCCCATGGCCTGTCCCGCACCACCACCCTGCACCATGCCCTGCACCATGCCATGACCCTGCCCGGTGCCCATTCCCATGTTCGTGCCCTGCACCATGCCATGACCCTGCCCGGTGCCCGTTCCCATGTTCGTGCCCTGCACCACGCCATGGCGGGGCTCATTGCCCATGCCCTGTGCCGTGCTTGCACCCGAATTCTTGTCCGAACTCTTACTACGCCTTAGGTCGTCCAATTCCTTCTCCATCTCACTCAGGCGGTTGGCCCTTGCCGCCAGCAAACTTTTTTGCGAAGCCAATTCCTTCTTGCAAGCCTCCTTCTCGGCGCGCTCCTTGGCCGCATCCTTCAATGCCTTGGCCGCCTTTGCATTCGCCACCTTAGCGAGCTTCGCTTCCGCCTTGGCCTTGGCATGTGCAGCAGTGGCGGCAGCTGCGTGCGCCTTGAGCTCCTTGGCATGTGCAGCATCCCGCTTGCGAGCATCATCCTTCTTGGCGCCATCATCCTTCTTCGCACCATCATCCTTCTTGGGCGCCGCGTCAGCAAGGTGCACGCGATCCGACCTCCGTGGGCCCTGGGGTGCTGCAGGCAAAGTGGGCCTTCGCCTGTTGACTTCATGGACCTATAGGCAAAAGGAAAAAGAGCTCTGCGGTGTTGTGCTCTGCGGTGTTGTTGTGTTCTGGTCTAATTTACCGCATTGGGAGATGGGAGTTGCACACTATGCCTAAAAATTGAAAAATTCGCCCACTATATCCTTTCTTTGGAAGATTCTCCAACCTCATTTGCTACGGCCCATATGGGAGAGGAGAGACAAAGTAAGAAGGCAAAGATGACACATGTAGGCACAACACAAGAAGAAAAACACTCTTCAGGCCATGAACCTGTCAGGTGCAATGTTCGCCAAATACACATAGATTATAATTCGCACACTGCACACTACATACATCACGTGGGGAATCAATGGCCATTGGCAATGGGTGTTCAGCATCTCCAAACTGCATCGCCAGAAAGTACGCGGGGCGACCAGCTGGATGAAGAAGTGAGCGAGCATTTTCAGCAGGAACTTGGAAATAATCACGGTCACCAACTTCCCATGTGTACTCTCCGCTGCTCAAGATGACCTTCACCTTCCATGAAGTCCCTTTCGGTAGGCCTAGTGGCACAAAGACCGTCAATCCCGAACGCTTTTCGGCCCAAAAATTGGTGAATGAGCCTTCACGGCTGCCCTTCAGGCGCCCAAAGTAAACACCTTGCAAGGGCAGCCCATATGTCGTCCTTTGAGCCGTAATGGACTGCAGCACGTGCTCTTGCCATTCATCGGCTTCGTCCTCAAGTGCGGCTGGGTGCAGCCGCATCTCTCCAAGGTCGGGCCACATATATTCAAATGATTCCACTCGCAAACTGCGTGCTTTGACTGTGCACTTGTTCAACACGTCACCTGTTCGAGAGAAGGCCTTTCGCCGCACCAAAGCATGGATATCGGGGTCCTCATCATCATGCTTGTCGCCATCGTCAAGGATTTCGAGGTCATCATCATCATCATGATTGTCGCCATCCCTTGGTTCAAGGATATCGGAGTAATCATCATCATCATGCTTGTGGCCATCCCTTCTGTCATGCTTTCCCGGGAAGAGGGTGCGGGACAACGGAGGGGTGACTCGCCCTTCCCCAGACTTGTCAGTCATGTAACCGTCCCCGGCGTCGTCACTATTGGCAATGACGTGTGCCTCATCCTTTCTACTTGGGGGTCCTACGGTCAACCCATCCATTGACAAGGAAGACAAGGAGGACAAGGAAGACGTCTTTTGCAAGATATGTTCCTTTGAATCGGTAGCACGTGGTGCAGCTCCTGACTCATCCATTGAGTCCTCGTCCTCGTCGTCCACCGCCAAAGACAACGCAGAAGTCTTTCCCAAGAGAGGCTTAAAAGTGCAGGCCTCCTTTGGACGTGCAGCAGGCACAGTGCAGGGCTCCCTTAGGCCATCATCGAGATCCCTACGGAAGGCAGACCGCATCTCTTTTGACGTGGCACTCTTAGTGTGGTAGGCTCCGTATGCATCCAGAAGTGCAGCCATGCTCTTGGCATCCCAGTCTCGGGTATCATCCAATGCAGATGACCCATCTTCCCTAACCCGTTGCAGCACGCGGCGAATTTCCTCCTCCGGTGCCTTCCGCCCCCGCTCAGCCTTTTTTGCCGCTGGCTTCGCGGTTTTTTTGAGGCATGGCTTCTTCTTTCTCTTCTCGGCTGATGGTGGAGATGCATTGCTCGGCCGCTTTCTCTTTGAATCACCGTCACTCTCATCAGAGGCATCATCCCCGCTACTGACATCCCCGCTACTACTTCCTTCATCCGGGTTGAAAGCGGCATGAGCGGCCTTTGCGTCTTCGGACAGAATTGCTACCGCGGGCGAGATTTCACGTATCCCATAAATGAGCTTCGGTAGCACGTGCTCTGGTTTGTACCTATTCGGCCCATCCGAATGCTGAAGCTCGATCTCACCATTGGGGAACACTTTCCCAGTAACCTTCCCCTTCCATGCTACTTGAAAGAGGGTGGGTGCGGTGGGTGGTGTGCCTTTCTCCCGTACGCGACCACTGAGCCCAAAGGCCACCGAATTGATTTGCAAATCATTCTTCACTGCGGTATGCTCCTCAGCCGGTTCCTCCTCCGCCCGGAAAACATCACTGATATGGTATTTGAGGGCTTCGGCTTTGGAGCAAAACCGTTTGTGGTCGCGTACATCTGCCTCCCCGGACATGATTGCCAAGCCTAAGACAGGGTTCACTTGTGGTAGGCGGAAGAAACACTTTTGGGGGGGGGGGGGGAAGGGGGGGTGATATGTCATTTTCCCAATCCAACGATGAGATGTGCCGCACGATATATTTGCCTTGGTGACCCTTGAACAAACAACGCAACGCAGCACAAAACAAGAAGTAGTTGTTGCAAGCTCATACTTGGCAATGCAATGGCGTGGTCACAATCGTTTTCAAGGTGGATCTCACCTTCAGCCCATAGTGCTAGATCCAAAGCCGCATCCCGTCCAAATTCTTTCATGCCTTCTGGACATTTGTGATTCGGCTTGGACTTCCGCACGGCAACAATTCTATGCACCGTCTGATGTGCATGCTCGCCACCTTCGCTACTGCCACCTTGCAAGTTTGCATGCCTACGCAACCGCGGCTCATAGTGGGCGAGGAAGAAGTGACATTGGACCGTGATCCTTTCCGTCGGGAGCCCAAGGGCCTGATACACCCGGTGCAAACGGTCACAGTCAGCAGTGCGCCGCTCAACTCCTTCGGGTTTCCAGGCACACATTTGCACGCACAAGCGGCGGAGCTCTCTACAGTACCATTGCAAGGGGCTTCCACTTGGCACACCGGGGTGTTTTGCGCCGAAATCTAGCCCATGTGCAGCCGTTGGAAGAACGGCGCACAGGTCATCCCAGAATTTGTCATTGTACAAAATTTGTTCCTTTGACATATTTCCTCCAGGAGACCAACCTTTGTACTCAGGGCCGCGCTTGTCCGGAGGTCTATACGGACACCGTTCGAGATGCTTGTTGTACACATCCCGCAAACGACCCAACAATCCCGGATCAACAAGGTGTGGGTACTTAGCGCTCATATCTTGCACCCATATATCCAAAGCGTGCAACAACATGTTGCGGAGTACCAATGCAAGACAATGGACGACGTCATAGATGATATCGTCAATTGTCTCAAAGAGGGACAAGAAAAAGCCCAATACGCCACCAAAGAAGGATTCCAATGGCCTTTGTGGTTGTTTCATGTAGTCACAATACATCCAATGCCGCCGGAGCGCAACACAGGCCCAGCATGCTTTCTCGTGACCACTCTGCTCCCAACACAAGATTTTTGTTAGAAGGCTCCAATCCAAGTTCATGGTGATTCGATACCTATGCCCATCAAATGCACCCTTTTGAGCGTCAGTCAATACTTCCTTTAGCTTCAGATTACGTAGCCGCAGCTTCAACTCGTTAGGTTCTTCGGTGCCCATCCAATGACACAGGCGAAGCACAGCACTAACTTGATGTGGAACCCGTAACGTTGGTAGAGTAAGAGATAGAGTAACCACACCAGCGGGTTTGTAACACGCCACCTCGCAACCATCAATGAAGATGTTTATGCTGCGTTTGTATGTACCTTCATGGTGCAAGTGGTCGCGGTTCGCTATTTGCAAGTAGAGAGGGATGGCCTTCCATGGGTCGAGTCGGCTCGATCGCCGCGTGAACACCACGCCACCAACATTGGCCCTTAAGCTTTTGGCCAAGCGAGTAACCTTGTTGCGGTAAATGCCTAGATGTTGATCGTCGCTGATATCCTGCTTGGTATCGATAAACTGCTTCCATGTCGATTTGCCCGCATGCTTTGCCAATAAGGAGCGTACAATAACCTCTGGGGGAGGGTTTTTCTCCGCACGTTGTCGATTTTTGACACGTTTTTGATTCCGAGCTTTGGCATTAGTCACCAACTGGGGAAGTGCCCTTTTAAGGTTTGCATTTGCGGCACTAGCTCTGTTCCTCAAGGTCTTCAGCGACGGATTGGCCAATCGGGGACGGCCCACGCGGGGCTTGCTCTTCGTCATATCATAACAATGGCACTTTAAAGGATTGAGTACCTACCTAGTGTGACATGCAACACATCGTATGGAAACCCTCCCTGCGACACAACAAGTTGGCACGTGACAAGACATAGCAGCTGGGCATGGGACACATCACTACCCCCAAACATGGCTGTTTTTGGCACCGTCCGCGTCATAATCTTCAATATAGGAGAGGAAATTGTACCAATATTTGCCTAACCCACATCCTCGTCATCAAGTGGTTCCATGGAACACAATAGAAAGATTCGCGGACTCTCGCAACAACATTGACCAAATATTATGACCGTAACCATGCAAAAAAAGGCTGAAATATGGCAGTTTTGGCGAAAAATGGGGGTATACTCGCATGTCACGAGAGGTAGATGGCTTGGTGGATGTTTGTATGTTTTGGAAATCGTCAAGTGGTTCCATGGAACACCTTTGATTGATCCGCAGCCTCTTAGAAAGAGATAGAATGTGTTTTATGATGAAAGAGTGGTGAAAAAAGGCCAAAATGTGGCATTTTGGGCCAAAAATGGGGGTAGATTCGCACGTTACGAGAGCTTGATGGCTTGGTGGATGTTGCTATGTTTTGGAAATCGTCAAGTGGTTCCATTAAACACCTTTGATTGATCCGCAACCTCTTAGAAAGAGATAGAATGTGTTTTATGATGAAAGAGTGGTGAAAAAAGGCCAAAATGTGGCATTTTGGGCCAAAAATGGGGGTAGATTGGCACGTTACGAGAGCTTGATGGCTTGGTGGATGTTGCTATGTTTTGGAAATCGTCAAGTGGTTCCACGGAACACCTTTGATTGATCCGCAGCCTCTCGGAACAAGATAGAATGTGTTTTCCGACGGAAAAATGGCAAAAAAAGGCCAAATTGTGGCTTTTTGGGAGGTAATTGACCGTTTACGAGACTTGGGAGCAGTTCCGAGCCGGGTATCGTGATTGAAAAGGTGCGGGTGGTTGGTATCTTCGATTGTACGCGCAAAAAGCGCTTCGTAATCGCGTATTTTCAGATTTCTGAGCCAAAAATTGCTCTCGGCGAGTGAAAATGCGCGCGCGGCGACAGTTTCTGTTGGTTTTTTGGCATCCGCTGCGACAATAATTTTGGGATCTGGCGACTTCATAAAATCATAGGTGTTACCCATAACACCCATGTCATATATGGTCCATTGGTCCATGCGTCCGGCGTGCACGAAGGTTAGAACATAGTGCACGGCGGGCAGCAAAAATGGAAAATTGCTCAAAATGACCAAAAATGCGCACACTCATGGTTGGGGCAAATGAGGCACATGCCCGACTCGGACCGGAGTGTGCCATGGGATTGGTATCAAGTCATATGTGTCCAACATATCCTTTGGGTGTCGCCCAACTCCTCCGGTATTGGGAATGGCAGGGTCGCCAAGTGAGCCCATGATTTGGGATAGTCCCAAATCGCCAACATGGCGGCCACGGTATGCCAAGCCTAAGAGGAGTTATTCGCCGGCTTCAAGATATGTTGGGTACCGAAGTATGTACCCTCACATCATACTTGGGTCATGATGTCAATTGAGCGCAACGTTGAGATACACGGTCGCCACTTGACATCATGACGGGCCAAAAACGGCAAAATTGGCACAAGCACACACAAAAGTGCCTTGAAAGGTGCACAATTATATTATAATATCTCCGGCTTGGATCGTGCAATCACTTAATCCTTCTAAACACAATGACTTGACACCAATGACCTTCGATCCCACATATGTGCTCCACTTGGGGCGCCTTGAAAGGTTACGAGCGCTACTTCCCAAGTGGGCACATGAAATTATGGAAAATTGCAAAACACATGCCTTGCTCCCAACGCATCGCTTCGGGATCACCATACAAGCTTCCCTACACGAAGGTTAGGCTTGCAATTGATCGTGGGGAGTATGGAGAAGGGGCTTGCACAATATGAGGTCCATTGGCGGGTTCAGCTTGGAGGGATGGACTCGCCAAATGGGCATGCAACACAACACATGGCACATACCACATATTGCCCAAAAAGGTAGCTGCCCCCACGATATGTCATGCCCCTCCAAGGGCATAACTTTGTGTCAATCGCTCATAGGAACTCAAGGAGAGTTCCCATGCAACACCAACACTTCCGCGCTACACTCGAAAGTTATCTTAACGCACGCAATGTCATGGCCAAAGAGTTATAACGCAAACTCTACCCTCTTGACCATGATCCATTACACCAGCGCGCACGTGTGGAAACGCAAGGCATATAAAGCTTCCCAAATTACGTCGGGAGTATTATGAATACATCCCACGTTTCCTTATTGTCATTCCTCGCAAGCGGCACGAGATATGACCGTTACAAGTGGCCTCACGAATCAACTTTGTTTTGCCCATATCTCTGAGTCAAATGGAGGGCAAGATAAAAGGAAAGTTGATTCGTGCATAGGGAAACACGTAGGTCCACTCGAAAGAGGTCAAATCAAGTGCGGGGATGTCGAAAGCGAAAATCCGATTTCGACATCCTGAAAAATTCGGATTAAGGTTGCGAGTGTAAGATGTGAAAATTGCGGAAGCGTCCATGCAGTTCCTGAAGGCTTTGGAGCCTTCGTGACGGATTGCGTTAAAATTTCCATTATAAACAGTTAAACTGGCGGTTACGGTAAAGTCGCGATCCAACCGCCAGCAGTCAAAACAGTGAATATCAGAACGGAAGCATAAAAATTGACGGAAACAATATGGAAATAAAACCCTGTTGATTCCTGATATTCTGATATGCAAATCTCCGCTGGCGGTGCATCGGTTGCCGATGCGGGGCTTTACGGCACGGATCGGAGCGTCAACGGGCGTCTTTCCTTCCGTACATGGGGTTAGTGGACCGGAGACCGGTTGTATGCCGTAACCTAGCCATGGGGTTCCCGGTACCGCTTCAGTATCCTGTTCCTGCGGGATCGAGTGTCACGCACTCTCCCGTGGTTGAACCATGGCAAAGTGGCCCGGGATGCGAGTGCTATGATGACTGAGGCGGACGACACGGCGGCCAAGGTGTGCAAAGCACTTCAGGACGAGCATGAGAAGAGGGCCAAGTACTTCAAGCTGGGAAAAGTCCAGAAATATGCTCTCAGAGACACCGTATGGCTGGAGCGACACCACAAGGATGTCCTGTCCAGGCATCGGCAGGCGTCTTGGTATGTGCCGGGGTTAGTCGTGCGGAGGGTCGGGCAGGATGTGTATGCGGTTCGTGTCGGGGATAACAAGATCCTTGACCGCGACCATACCCAGCTTCGTCCCCGAGCACCAGACCCCAGCGGCCGTCTCGTCACCTTCAAGTTCACAGCCAGAGATCTGGACTCGGATGACGAAGGTGAGGACGACAACTTCACCGCTGAGAAGATCCTGACAGACAAGCCAGACCCGGGGACGCCTGGGAAGAGGCTGTATAAGGTCCGTTGGAAGGGATTTGCCGCATCCAGGGATTTGTGGGAGCCTCCGAGCAGTTTTGTGCCGAGGTATACCACGATCTGGATGGATTATCTGAGGAAAAGAAACATTTCCTTGGATGCCGAGGACGTGTTGGTCCATTTGGTTGCTGCAGCGGCACCGTGATGGATCCACCTTGGCACTTTTGTTTGTTTTTGTGCTTGGGACACGGGTGAGGGCGTTCATCCGGGGATTTGTGGGCCATGATTGGCCATACACCCCCTTCACTCGATCTCCACATATATATTTCATTGTGGTATACGCATTTAGGTCGACCGACGACGTTTCTCTATCTTTGATCCCCTTGGTCCATGTTTTAGATCAAGAGGAGACTGGATATGGCGGAGGGCACCGATTATGAGTGTCCTCACCCCTCCCTTGGGGCATGGGGGACGCCTACGCCGTATGTGGGGCCTCCATGTGTCCTTGGGACATGGGAGGGGGGGGAGCTGGAGCCCATTGAAGTTCTCCCGTCCTCTCTTCAATGATTCCCGAGCAGATACAACGCTCTGAGAAGGGGGGTGAAGCCGGTTCGGACCCCCGTGGCCATCTTTGGGTCACTTGGGGTGTGTATCCATGTGCCGGCAAGCCGCCATTGGCTGATATCATAGTCTCCCATCCACCTGACCTAACCTGATGTGATAGTGTGATAGGTTTGGCCATTCCAGCTATGAGCGGCCATATTCAATACCGAGGCGCCGCCGGCTGAGATTTATATATCAGAATATCAGGAATCAACAGGGTTTTTTTATCATAATGTTTCTGTAATTTTTCAGCTATCCGTTCTGATTGTCAATGTATCAGCGACTGTCAGTTGGCTCGCGATTTTGCGGTAACCGATTCGTTAACTGTTTTTTCCAGATATTTTAGCGGAAACCCCGATGAAGGGTTAAATTTCATCAGTAAAGGGTTTGTTGCTTCCGCAATTTTCATGTTATACACCTGCAAAATTCATCTGATTTCTTCAGACATTCAGAATCGGATTTTCGATTTTGAGGTCGCCGCACTTGATATGATGAATTTCGAGTGGTCCTACATTTTTCCGCGATCACGAATCAACCTTCCTTTTGTTGTCTCCTTCATTTTTCTTGGAGATATGGGCGAAACAAAATGGATTCGTGAGGCCAGTTTGAAGAATCATATCTCCGGCTCACTGCGAGGAATATCAATTTTGAGATATGGGCCGGAATCGCCTTGGTCCCAACATGATTTAGGAAGGAACTTAATTTAGAAAGCATCAAACGCGTTTGATGTGTACACCTGCCTGGTGTAGCAAGGGAGAATGGTCAAGAGGGTAGAAAATGAGTTATAACTCTTGGACCATGCAACCGAATATTTCAATGCGACTTTCGAGTGTACCGCATGAGTGTTGGTGTTGCATAGAAACCTTCTTTGGGTTCCTACGTATTTTTAACGTGAAGTTATGTCCATGGAGGGGCATGGCATACCATGGTGGGAGCCACCATTTGAGGGTATGTGTTATATGGATGGTATGTGCTTCGCTATGCTCACGCCCATGTTATATATCTCCGTTTGTAGGAGGATATGTGGAGTCATACGTGGCAAGGGCTTTGCCCATGTCCCATCAGTGAGCTCCATAGCGCTAGACTAAGTCTACCGCACATATAGTGCATGTGGGAAAGCTTACAGAGCGACCCACAAGCGCCACTATCAATTTTCCCATTCTCATGGTGCGTGTCAGGAGGAGGTTCGAAGGTGTCCCTATGCGTCCATGTGGGAATCCAAGTGGGGGATTTGTTCGCAAGTGGTCCCAAGCAATTGTGTTTTGAAGCATGTGTTGATACCATGGGTGAGCGAAGTTATATACTATTGTGATTACTTTGAATTTGGCGTTATTTGCATGTTTTTGACCTCATTTTATGCTCATTTTCGTATTTTTTGTGCTCAACTGGTCGGCTAACAGTAAAGTGCCTAGAGATCTGTGAACTATGGTATGTTGCGTGTATGTTGGCATATGCTTCGGTGTTGCACCTGTCCATATGCCGAATCACGTGGTCACTTTGGCGTGGCACACGAGGCCTCACAAAATTAGGTCTCAAATTTGAGAGTTGACTTGTGAAGCATGGCATGTATATATCCGGAAGGGGTTCGGGAGCCAATACTGGGATATTCTTGGGCATCGACTTTCGGTCTATATCACCCTTGTATATTAGTCTCCGGTTTGACACATGCATGGAGCATTTGAACATTTGCCGTATGCATTTTTGAGTATATAATTGAATTTTGGGCACTATGGTGTGATTTGCCTAAGTTTGCTATGTTGCGAGGTCATCTGCATGGGGCAATTCTCCAAGCCCAATTGACTCCAAGCCCAACCAAGGTTATGTCAGGGTATGTATCGGCGACTGTCAGTTGGCTTGCGATTTTGTGGTAACACATTGATTAACTGTTATTTCCAGACATTTTAGCGGAAACCCCGATGAAGGGTTAAATTTCATCAGTAAAGGGTTTGTTGCTTCCGCAATTTTCATGTTATACACTCGCAAAATTAATCCGATTTTTTCAGACATTCAGAATCGGATTTTCGATTTTGAGGTCGCCGCACTTGATATGATGAATTTCGAGGGGTCCTACATTTTTCCGCAATCACGAATCAACCTTCCTTTTGTTGTCTCCTTCATTTTTTTTGGAGATATGGGCGGAAGAAAATGGATTCGTGAGGCCACTTTGAAGAATCATATCTCCGGCTCATTGCGAGGAATATCAATTTTGAGGAATGGGCCGGAATCGCCTTGGTCCCAACTTAATTTGGGGAGCGTCAAACGCGTTTGATGTGTACACATGCCTGGTGTAGCAAGGGATAATGGTCAAGAGGGTAGAAAATGAGTTCTATGTCTTGGACCATGCAACGGAATATTTTAATGCGACTTTCGACTGTACAGCATGAGTGTTGGTGTTGCATAGAAACCTTCATTGGGTTCCTACGTATTTTTAACGTGAAGTTATGTCCATGGAGGGGCATGGCATACCATGGTGGGAGCCACTTTTTGAGGGTATGTGTTATATGGATGGTATGTGCTTCGCTATGCTCACGCCCATGTTATATATCTCCGTTTGTAGGAAGATATGTGGAGTCATACGTGGCAAGGGCTTTGCCCATGTCCCATCAGTGAGCTCCATAGCGCTAGACTAAGTCTACCGCACATACAGTGCATGTGGGAAGGCTTACAGAGCGACCCACAAGCGCCACTATCAATTTTCCCATTTTCATGGTGCGTGTCGGGAGGAGGTTCGAAGGTGTCCCTATGCGTCCATGTGCGAATCTAAGTGGGGGGATTGTTCGCAAGTGGTCCCAAGCAATTGTGTTTTGAAGCATGTGTTGATACCATGGGTGAGCGAAGTTATATACTATTGTGATTACTTTGAGTTTGGCATTATTTGCATGTTTTTGACCTCATTTTATGCTGATTTTCGTATTTTATGTGCTCAACTGGTCGGCTAACAGTAAAGTGCCTAGAGATCTGTGACCTATGGTATGTTGCGTATATGTTGGCATATGCTTCGGTGTTGCACCTCACCATATGCCGAATCACGTGGTCACTTTGGCGTGGCACACGAGGCCTCACAAAATTAGGTCTCAAATTTGAGAGTTGACTTGTGAAGCATGGCATGTATATATCCGGAGGGGTTTGGGAGCCAATGTTTGGATATTATTGGGCATGGACCTTTGGTCTATATCACCCTTGTATATTACTTTCCGGTTTGACATATGCATGGAGCATTTGAACATTTGCCGTATGCATTTTTTAGTATATAATTGAGTTTTGGGCACTATGGTGTGATTTGCCTAATTTTGCCATGTTGTGAGGTCATCTGCATGGGGCAATTCTCCAAGCCCAGTTGACCCCAAGTCCAACCAAGGTTATGTCAGGGTAGGGCATGGTCCCGAGCGCCACTCTAGGCCATGACACGCCACCTCCTTCTTTGGGCTAGGATTAATAGGCTTGGGAGTGAACACTTTTTTGGGGTTTGTGTAGTGACTTTTGACACATGGCATTTAGCCATCTTATTTGACTTGGTTCAGGGCATCATGTTGGCGAGTCAAGGGAAGGTCCTGAGTCCAGGGAATGAGGGGTCTATGGCGGTGATTGTGTATGTTTTCATCTTTCCCCAATTGTGCCTGATTTGTGTTCATATGCCAATTTCAGGGCTTTTCCATTATTCTATTGGTGCAATTCTATGTACATGCCCAACGCCCGTGTCTCCGTGTGCACCGTGAGACAACCGGCGTGTTGAAAGGACCTCAAGCACCCTTGGAAGCCCTCAGTGTGGATCATTTGGATTGGAGCTATTGTACCTGGGAGTTGGTTATTGCAAGGGATCAGGATTTGTGTGAAGGAGCCATATTGTACTATTTTTTGTTGGAAATTGTGCAGGATAGGGCAAGATCATGCAGAACCTGGTGAGAAGCAAGACCATAGGAGTGACAGGAAATGGTGGAAGGGGTACAGCAGGGGCCGGTCCTGGTAGAGACCTTCTTTACAACCCATTACTGTTGGTGTGGAAAAACTCGTTGGAGACAGCACAAGCACTTCCAAAACGAACCGCGTAGTGAACTTCGGGAAACAGGGTCTCCGTCTTGGTCTCGATATGATTAACCGATGGGAAGAACCCTCCAACCAACATGAAAATTCATTTTCATCGAAGTCTCGTTTTGTATCGCTCCTCTTCTCCAAGCTCCCTTTCATACCCATTCTCTCAAAGGTTCAACAAATTCCTCTCGGTATTCATCCTCTCGAAGGTTTTCAAAATCATCGTATCATTCTTCGCGAAGGTTGTCACAATCTTCCATATCTATACTCTCGCTTCTCATCCAAACTTTCTTCGTACTCATCTTGGTATCTCCGTCGTTGCGAAATCTCCTCGGGCCTAAGAAAATTCCTTCCTACTCATCTTGGTATCTTCGTCGTTGTGAAATTCCCTCGGGTCTCACGAAAGATCCTTCGTACTCATCTTGGTATCTCTGTCGTTGTGGAATTTCCTCGGGTCTCCCCAAAATTCCTTCGTACTCATCTTGGTATCTCCGTCGTTGTGGAATTTCCTCGGGTCTCACCAAGATTCCTTCGTACTCATCTTCGGATCTCCGTCGTTGCGAAATTTCCTCGGGTCTCACCAAAATTCCTTCGTAGTCCCTCTTTCATGTGTTGAGCATCATGAAATAGTCTCGCATCTCAATGAAGTGTTCAAGTACCCAAACTCCGTATCTCGAGCATTGCAAAGTAGTCTCTTTGTACTCATACCTTGTATCTCAAAATACCTTCATGTCTCAATCCTCAAGAAAGATTTTTATTTCTCCTCCTTCTTGTCCAAGTACCACCATGTACCAATCATCATGAATCATCTTTCATAGACCGGTCGTCTCGAAAGATATCCTTCTTCTCGAAGTACCATCATGGTTCCATCCTCACGAGATATTGTCGTAGATCCATCGTCTCGAAACATATCCTTTTTATCGTAGTACCATCATGTGTCCATCATCACGAGATAACTTCGTGGATCCATCGTCTCGAAATATATTCTTCTTCTCGAAGTACCACCATGGATCATTAGTATCAAAATATTTTCGTACAATCATCTTCTCAAGGTACCCAAAGCATCCGCGAAGTGTGACATTGGCGTCCACAATGTCTAAGGAATCCATGATGAACATGAAGTTACCCTTGGCGGGTTCGAACACGACCATGGAGATGGGGTGATTTTGTGGTGCACGGGGATGTTAGACTAGGCTAGGCAGGCTAGGCTATTGCAACTATTCTAAGCTTAACTTTTCTATGGACCATGAAACGCAAGCAAACACCACGCAAGCTCCAAAGTTGCGATGACTACAGCATTATTCAAGAGACAAAGTAATGGGCTCATAAAATATTTTTTTTTCTCATGTGTGTATTGTCGTTTATAGTCCGTGGTGCTTAGCATCTCTTTCTCTTGTGTCATTTTGCACAAGCAAAAGGTAAAAACATGGGAGACAGCGCAGGATGGGCGAACCGTGCCTCTCCCAAAAGGGACAAGCTTTGGCTTGCATGCTTCTCTGCTACCAGAAAGAAAAACGCCTTTACTCCCATTTTGGCATTAGTCTATGTTAGATAAAAATGTTTGTTTAAAAATAAATAAAACCATACAACAATCAAGCTAACCAACAAGGCAAAGCAAAGCGTGCACCAACACTCACTAAGGTGAATCACTTGCCATGCCAAGTATGCAGTAACAAAGAGTCATAGTTGGGGACTACCTCTAACGTACACTCAACTAAGTCATAATTCGACATATTACGTCCTAATAACTAGTCCCTAATCCTATCCCCGTGCACCACTAACCCACGGCGCTGCAAGCAAAGGAAAACAGGATGCGGATAAGGTAAGGGTCATGGGCAAGCATGCTACCCACGCAGACCACAACCACAAACACAACACACAAGGCGAGCATGTGTCCATACTGCGAGTCTTGTATTAAATTTGCAAAACATACCCAAAACATTCAGAAGCACCCTCGCAATTCCAACTTCTCACCAAACGCTATTTAATCCTGAAAAAAATCAGAGATGACAACAGAATTATCCAAATCGCGACAGAGCGCGGCTACAGCCGCGGCGACAGAAGACACGCAATTCTGTTAACGGCACACAGCACATTCACACAGCAAACACAGTACACTGACAATATGGCGACCCTCAATGAAAGGCAATTTTTCTTACTCTCTGGGTGAAGAGGATCCAGACTCTTTTCAGGAGCCCTTGAAGTTGTCGGCAGGTCAGGATGCCATGCTCTCGGGTGATCATGTACTCTTGGTCGTCTCGGTAGTGATACTGTGTCCGCCATGTCTATAGATGGCCCCGAAAAAAGGAAGGAACCCACCTCAGTTTGAGGCAGAGACCCAAGGGCATCAAAAGGTACTTCTCCATCTTTCCCTACGGTGGACTTGCGATACTCCTCGTGGAGCATAAACTCGTCGATCCTCCTTCGTAGGTCCTCTTGTTCTTCAGGACGACCTCTGAGAACAGTAGAAGAAGAGGCCGGACAGGCCGACGGGGCGATGGAGGCTTTGACTCGCCTGCGCAGCCTTTGCAAGCTGTCCTCACCATGGGCCGCTAAGGTCTCCATGGTTAAAGGGGTTGTTCTGGGTGGATTTTGATTCGCCCTTCTGTGCTCTGGATCTTCCTGAGACCCAGATGCTCCTCTGAGTGGCGGTTCACTCTTTGGGTGGGCTACACTGCCAAATTGGACTCGTACAGTTCTGATTGGCCAGGTTCGGGAGGACAGTTGAATGGACATGTTCAATGTGCTTTTCAGTGTGCTTTTCTTGTGCTTCTGCTCAGAGTCGGTTCGAAAGGTACTCAGGGTTTGCCTCTGCTACCGGAAAGATGTCCTTGATTGGTGCCCTAGATATTTTGATGAAATCCTGCAGGTTTTTGATGTGGAAATCCCAAAACCAAGGCAGCAAGTAAAGCAAGAACAGGATATGGATCGAATCAATGAATAGTTTGAAATCCAGTGTAACACAGAAGGGCTTCAGATAGACAAAGCAGGTATAAATACAAAGCTTCAATCACAAATGGATAAAACAGAAGATTTTATGTGAAACCTGGCCTGACTCTAGTCTCCAAGTTAGCATCAAGAACTTCATGTGCACTCGTTTGGGTGAAATGGTGCTGGTTAGGAATGTGGGCCATAGGAGTTAGGCCAGACACAGATTATCACTTGGCCAAGCAACTGAACTCAGAAACAGTTAAAAAGTAGAACCACAATAAGTGGTAGAAACAATTGAGTATAGGGGTCTTGGGGTGGGAGACCACTAGGCTTAACCTCCAAGGCCTAAGGCATGAAATGCCTATTTTATTTCGGTATATCCTCCATGAAGGAACATACCTCCGCTCAGTTGAGTGGTAGGGGTGAACTTCATGGGGGGGCTAGGGTTATAACCCTAGTTACTTTGAGAAAGTGTACTTAAAGCTTCAAAAGAGTGATAAAAATACTTAAGTTAGTCTTGCATCAACAAAAGGGGTTTTAAGGGGGGCTTGGCCTGGATCAGGCCCTCCAAGAAAGACATGGCAGTGACTTTTTCTTACTCCCTCTTGGAAGGGTTTGGAGTCAAAGAGGCCACCTGGGAGGCCTTCTCAGCGTTTGTTCTACCTGAGGGACACCTAAACTCAGTTCTGGTAGACTACTTATCCCAGAACAACCTTGGTGAGTTGCTGAGGCTCCCTCAGACGCTTGCCTCCAAGACTAAAGCTAGGGACTGAACCTTACCCTTACCTGCCTAAGCGTATGTGTGAGTGTGCTACTCCTAAGGTCCTGAGAGCAAGCGGCAGAAATAATGTCCTAATTATACCAAAGTCTGCACGCTTGCTAAACCTGGAGGATGACTTACCGGTGCCACGGTCTACGACCCGGGTCTCTCCTCCCCTAAGCGCCCAATTTCTGTGCTGGCGTAAAACCTTGGGGGAATACCCAGCATACTGATCCAGGTATTGTTTTCCCTACTTATCTGCCTACTACAGGGGAGGGGTGGTAAAAAGCTATGAAGGCTTGAAAACGCCTATTTCCTACGATGGCCAAAATCTAGCCTAACCACTGCCACTGCCCACCAACCCTGCTAAAATTGCAGGAAAAGGGTGGGACAGTGACACACGCACTATAGGTCCTACACACCCTGCAGTGGCACCATCCTGGTGGGCGAGCACTTCAGCAACTGGCTCAAGCCCCCACTCAGGACTACCACTCCTACACGCACGCTCTACTGGGTGGCAGTGAAGGAGGAGTCACGAGCCCTAGCGGCTCACTTGTGAGATTGCAAGAAAACACAGAGCTACTAAGCGTCTGTGGCCTAACAGGGACGCCACAACGCGTTTCCCTGCTAGGGCTTGGAGGGAAGGAGTGTTCTTTGGCGTGCGCAGCGCATATGTTGATGGAGTCGGACTCCCTACTCTGCCACAGGCAGAGGCGGAGTTATTTGTTTGAGTGATCAGCACCCTTGTTTAGCAGGGCATGAAAAAAATCAATCGCTGCTGCACTAATCACCCTGACCTTCCCACCTGTAAAGCAAAGGCAGATGGCCTGGGTTTGCGGCTGAGGAACCAAGACTACCTCCACGTATTATACGCTTCTCAGGTAGCCCTATAATACAGTGTCCTCAAACCTCAGTACAAGCAAGCAAGCTGAAGGAACTCCACCCGTTGTCTTATAGAACGTCGGGTAGAGCCCCTGGGTAACCCAAACAAGGGTTGTACTGAGCGCACCACGCGTGGCCTACCCTTTAATGCGTGTGTGAATGCAGGAGCATGCACGATTTTTCCAACCTGACAACCTTGACCAATCTTTCCTCCTAATCTTACCCACAATCACAAACTCCACCAGGGGGTGGCCCCAGCTGGGCCTACCTACCTTACCTACCGCTGGACAGTGAAGCAAGGGGAGGGAAATAACGAAGCACAAGCGAGAGACGACGCTATGCAGAAGTGTGTATGTTCTAATCAGTGCGACAAAAAGGGTGGTTGTGCTGTAAGAGCAGTTTTCACAGTTGCCCCGCAATGCACGGCAGGGCAGGACCGTTAGCCCCCCGTGACAACCACTCCCTGGCCGAAGGCCATCTGTTTTTCCCCTAATCTCACCTCTAATCACCTGCAATCTTTCTAATCTAGCCCTCTATCGCTTGTTAGCGCTGCTACAAGGCACGTTCACGGAGACACGAGACGAGCAATGTGCATGCTGCATACGAGACGAGCACACCCGTGGTTTATACCTGGTTCATTGAAGTCCTTTCTTTGATTTTCGATTTCTTGGAATTTTGATTCTTTCTGTCAGTGTGGGTGAGATCTTTATGTTTATTTATTAATGTATGTCTCGTCATTTTTGTCATTATACGTAACATACGTTTATAATCTTATTAACTCTTTATTTTCCGGCTCTTCACTAAGACCCGCTCCTGCGCGCCGCCTTTTTCTGCGTGGGAATTTCTTGATTTAAAAAATCAAGAGATGACTACAAATCCTATAAAAATGTGCATCTGATGCACAATTGGATTCTGTTCAGGTATGTGCTTTCCGAAAAATTCTAGGCCGTCATTTGACGGTCTCAGGTGTTGTCGCTTTGCGTTTGGGTGGATTCGTCCCTCATCCTTCCATTCCTCTGTTGTACAGATATCCTCGCAAAGTCTCGCTGAGTAGGCCGCTGTTCGTGCCGAAAAGCAGCAGCAGGAGACTGAACCAGAACCAAGACCCCTCCAAGGGGCCATTCTAATTTAATCGTCGAACCCTCGCCCCAGTACCAGGACAGGTGTCCCCATCAGGTTCCATGAGACTTAGATTGAGCGTCCTATGAGCGTCTGGCGTTGGGTTGTGTTACGCTGCAGCTTGGAGGGAGGGATACATATCCATATGGTCTTTGCATGCCCTATGCTAACCCCAGCAAGCCACAGGAACCCCGGCAGCGCCAGGAGCGCTGAGTCTTCTGTTGGAAATTGTCATGAACCTTGCAGCAAGAGTCGCTGGCCATGGTAAACCGCTCTTTTCTAGTGTTAGGGAAGCTATAGGTATTTTAAAGTAGGTGTGGAAACCAAGGAAAGGCCTAGAAAAAAATCCCTTTTTCCTGAAAATGCGACAGTGGTGGCCACCACAGCACGAGGGGGGAGTAAGAAAAAGTGCTTTTCCAATGCTTTAGGGTATACTTTAGTTGTATTAGAGGTGCTCTAAGCACTCTTGCATTTTTATCTTAGTATTGACCTAACCAAAATGGGTGATAACACATTTTGACCTATGGAACCAAACACTAAATCAGGATGTTGTGTGGTCTCCTTAATCCCCAAGCTATATGCACTAAAACATCTTTTCCTGGGTGACTTAGGCACTGATATACTGAAGGCAGAGCCTATGAATTTATCTATGTTTTCTCATGAATTCTTAGCTATCCTAGTGGTCTGCACCGTAGGGGGCTGGGGCACCTCTTTTTGAGAGGTCCTGGGTTCAATACCGGGTCAGCCTAGCTAAGTAGGAATATCCCATGTGACATGGCAGTGAGCTCAGCGCCTCAAGCCATGCCACCTCAGCACCCATGGGACCCAAAAACAAAGAGTGCACATCTCAAGATGGCACTAGGGAAGAGTGTGAGCCCATGGGGCAGTTTTTCAATCAGTTTTTCTCAACCATGTAAAATATTTCATCCTGGGTTGCAATGTATGTTAATTGCTGTGGTCCATTGTTCATAGTTGTCTTTCCCTAACTCTTTGTGACTGCAGCCCTTCATGCTTTGATCCTGGTTATCTTCCACTTGCTTATCTCTGGCTTGGGGTATCCTGGATTGGTTGTATTTCAACAATAAAACATTTTCCTCATCAAAAGCAAGCAGCAGGAACCCTACACCAGCAGCAAGCAGCAGGAGAGGCACAACAAAAACACAGTGCTGAAAATACTATAAAACCTTCTTTGCACCATGGCTGCAGAACGTTCTTGGACTACTACAGTTGGGCTTGCCAAAAAGTACGCTGACACCAAGACCACTCCGACCACAATGCTGTCTTTCAATGCCGGAGCAGGAGGCCTTGGAGTTTCATTGGTGTGATACATTGCATTGGACGTTGAAAGCAGAGGCCCCATCGTCTCTTGATCTTTGAAGAGAAGCAATCAGCTTGTCAAGGTCCAGCACAAGGGCGGTCATAGAGTGCTTTGGTGAAATTATCCAACAGTGCCCCTCCCTAAAGGGGCATTTCTGCACAGTGCCAAATAGCAATTCACCTTTCCTCTGACCACCCTGAAATCCACTCACCTCTGGGGAAGCACATACGTACATGGAAAAAATGGCATTGAATCATTGCATCTTCTCAAACTGCGTTGTGGTCCCAAATGGATATTCTCTATGGTCACAATGCATTATGTGACAGCCATGTGACATATTGAAATGAAGCCCAAACTCCGTGAAACATCCTTGGTGCGTTGTGGCCCACACTTGTCCCGCAGCAGGATGTGGTCACCAACCAAGGTATGCTCTCCACAAGCGAGGAGAGAACTGGACCAGTCCCGAAGGCTGCCATGCCTGCTTTGAGCGCAGCATTCCACAATCTGGTACGTGTGCGTTCAACTGTCCAACCATCCTTCTGCAGGCCAATGGCATCTCTTCTTGCATTTGCAAGGTCACATGTATTGAACACAGGCCACAACGGTCTCTCAACACTATTAGAATATTCAATTTTTGCTGGTGCACAAACAGCTCAACGATTGAAATTTTTCACACCGAATTTTGATATTATGACCACCCACAGTGATGAAGCAACACCTATCAGGCAGTTTTGCACGAGGGAAGGAGGTTCTTAGCTTGACACAGCATGGAACCTGGCACCCCCCCCCAGAGAAGGGAAGGACAAAAGAGAAAGAATCATTCTGGTCGTTAGAAGCCCTGTCAGGGAAATCATTCTGCAGATGCACAACCCAGCACGCACAAGTGAGTGCTGGAGTCGGCCAACCGAGCACGGACTCGGAGTGTGCATCTGGATGCACCTAGTCATCCATACGGGCTACAGCCCGTCTCCAGGACAGCTGACACTCGAGTCGTCAAACAGGACAAGTCATCTAGGCGCTCCATTAACACAACCAAATCACGTTTAGACCCACATAGGGTCAGAATGGGCAGTGGCGAGAGGCCCATAGGCACCGCTAAAGGCAACGCTGCCCCACATCCGCAAGGAAGGACAAACGGCTACACTCTTCCATCCTTCATGGCATTCCCCTTCCCTCCCCCCATCTCCCTTGAAGGTTCAGGTTCTGTACGCACAAGAAGGAGAGTGCCAAATCTCAAACCCCCTCTAACTCTGTCTCGTGTTTTTTCCACGGAGGGCAGCCAGGTGCAGCCCCTAACCACCGCCCTTGTTGAGAACAATGGCTAGAATTGTCTATGGCAGTTTACACACTGACCATCTGGGTGGCCCAAATGTTCAGAGGTGCCGACCATTATACGAGCCAAACTTGTGAAATTGCCTCGTGCCACGCGCCCGAAAATCACCTCCAAGAGAGGTTGTTAGATCAAGCGCAGGCGCAAGTGTCCTATACCACCCTTTTTGGGGTCCTTTGCATAGCATACCCCAATGTATGCCTTTCAACGTTTACCCCCTTGTAGAATGATCATTTGAGGACAAAAAATAATCCTCCAATTATTTTTTTGAATTTTGAAAAAACTTTCGCGTGCCACCAAACAGCCTACCCAGCATGAAAACGGCTAGGTTCTCATTGGCAAGGGGCCATACGGGGGGGGGGGGGGTGACTGGGGGTACCCCGAGTTGGAACCCGCGACGTCCGCCATTGGTTAGGGGGTCCATCTACAAAAAAAAAATTTCTTCAGGACCCAAGTCCAAATACACACAACGGCCAAAATACGCAAAAAAGATTTGACCCCCTCCCAAAAAACTGGGATACCCAGGTGCGGGGGGGGGGGGGGGTGACTACATCAAGGAACTCACAATAACTACAGATTTAGGAAAGGATAGTTAGAAAATAACCTACAATCATGGGAAAACTGCCCAGATGGTCACTCTCTCTTCTATGGTGCCATCTAGAGATGTGCACTCTTTGCTTTGGGTCCCATAGGTGCTGAGGCGGCATGGCTTGTGGCGTTGAGGTCACTGCCAGGTGACATTGGATCTTCTTACTTAGCTAGGCTGACTGGGAATTGAACCCAGGACCTCCCAAAAAGAGGTGCCCCAGCCCCCTACAGTGCAGACCACTAGGATAGCTAAGCATTCATGAGAAAATATCGAAAACTGTATAGGCTGTGGATCAATGTCAGCGCCTCAGTCAGTCCAAGAAATAGTGTCTATGTCCAATCAGTTGCGGGGTTAGGGGTCCACACAACATCCAAGGTTTAGTGCTTGGTTTTGGAGGTCAAAATGCTTTGTCATCCCTTTTTGGATAGGCCAATACTAAGATGAAAATGCAGTATGCCTCTAGGCATCTCTAAGACAACTAAAGCTTACCTTGTGGCATGGAAATGCACCTTCTTTTACTGTGCTTGAGCGTTCTGGGAGCGCCGCCGTCAGTGCCGTGGGTTCGAGAGGTCAGCTAGTCAGCGCAGGCAGCCTGTCGTGAGAGCCGTAAGCCGAGAGGCTTGTGATGAAGCCGGGTTGGGAGGCAAGATTGCGTGCAGTACTGTGAGGGACCCGCCTGTGCTGCGACAGCGACGCCGCCAAGTCTGCGCCTGCTGCGCCGGGCCTCGTGTGCCTCCCAAGTGCGAGTCAAGCCGGGCTTGCGAGAGCAGTGCCTACAGCGCGCTGGGAGTACGAGAGCGACCAAGATGGCAAGTGCTGAGGGCCCCGATGTTGCTGCGTACAGACTACCGAAGATTTGAAAACAAAACCGAGATAACTGACCCGTCACTTGTCGGTTGTCTTTCATTAAGTCTTCATGCACAGCCACAGCCTTGGGGCCATGTGCCAACACCCTCGGAGCCTCAGCTCTGAGTAAGAAAAAACAGATTTTCCTTAAGGGTGCGCCTACTTCAGATGCCGATTGATTACCGATTGTAGTTTATCCATAACTCTGTGTGGAGGAGTGCGTACTGCAGATCGCCGGGCTGAAGACCGTGATCTGCGAGAATTGACGCGTGTTGTCATTTTTCATTAAACGGTTTGATGAAGAGACAGGTTGTCGTATCCCCGGAAAGAGTTCTGACGGATTTGTCCCTGAGCTGATGTTAAGAGAAGGATTGTCAGTATTACTGTTGGCCGATTCGAGCGACGTCTCGCATGTTTCTGTATATACTCGCCGTCTTTCCCCGTGATTATGCTTTCTTTCACGTATCTCAGTGCATATCACATTTGCATACATGAGTGTAGTTTATCACACCACATCCTACCTTTCTCTTTGCAGCCGCTGAGGTGTTAAGGTGCATGGGGATTAGGACTAGGAGTAGTTTGCGTGCTGAAGGTACGATGTGAACCTTGTGGGAGACGAGTAGTAAGAAGCTTGTGCCACATGAGATGTACATAGTATCTTCTGCAAGCTACGATGGTGAACAATGGACTACGAGTAACACACGATATTGGTTTTGCATTTATGTGATCCATTGACACTATGCTTCGCGTCTTTGTTTAGCTAAAGCCTTTGAACTTGAAAGTTTTTATGAATCTTTTCGCAATTTTTATAATGAAACAACACCCTGAAAACGGAGCCACATGGTGTCTTTCTTTGTGGTAGCAGAGCGCACGCATACCAAAGCTCTTTGTTTTCAAAGAGTGAGGTATGCCTTTCCTACGCCGGCTCCCAAAATGAAGTGCAAACGCACTAACATTTTACACCAAAGTAGCACCACGGACACTCCTCAATGTTGGAGAGCAAAAAGAAATTTTCACAACAAGATTTCGTCCTTTTTGAACATTAATTTGTATGAGCCCATTGCATATTGTATATTACGGCCGTGTGCAACCTTTATGTGCCCACATTCAGACCGCTGACCACTTGCGTATCATAGTTTAGTAATAGCTACTAGTCGTTAGTTAGGCCTACCTAGTTTCAAATCCCCATGCACCGAGACTACCCAATGGTTTTGTTTGTGTTGATGGTTGCCTTCGCATATGGTCCCACTACCGTCGGGCCCCATGGATCGCTATCAAGGCTTCTTTGGGGAAAAAGAAGCGTCCATGGATCACCATCAATATTTCCCTTCGTGAGAAACGACTACGTGGGGCGCCCTGAACATTTTATCTTCGATCTCTTCGTGAGGGACGCCTATGATTGACATCGTCGGGATGAACCTTCGTCGAGTGGTATGGAGCTACCTTCGTTGGCGAGAGCTTTCGTGGATCGCTATCAAATTCCCTTCGTTGGAAATGTTTTCGTGGATCGCTATCGAATTCCCTTCGTTGGAAATGCTCTCATGGATCGCTATCAAATTCCCTTCGTTGGTAAAGCATTCGTGGATTGCTATCAAATTTGCTTGGTTGGTAAAGATCTCGTGGATCGCTATGAAATTCCCCTCGTTGGAAATGCTTTCATGGATCCCTATCAAATTCCCTTTGTTGGAAATGCTTTCGTGGATAGGGATCAAATTCCCTTCGTTAGAAAAAGCTTTGGTGGATTGGTGTCAAATTCCCTTCGTTTGGGAAAGCTTTCGTGGATGGCTCTCAAATTCTTTTCGTGCACAAAGCATCGGAGGACTGCTATTGAATTCCCTTCGTTTGTAAACACCTTCGTAAATTGATATCGAATCGTGCTTTCTTGAGAAAAGCCCACTTGCGCTATAAAAGAACCTTGTCACGGGATGAGACACCGTGGATTGCTATCAACGTTCATTGTTGGGAATGCCCTCGATCGCAACCGATACCCCCTCGTGAAAAAAGCAATTCTGTGTTCATGAGAAGCAAGGGTCCTTTGGTGAGAAGAGCCTAAGTGGATGCTATGAACCTCCCTTTTGTGAGAGTGTCCTCCTTGAATTGCCTACACCCCTTTCGTACCGCGTACAGCTAAGTACATGATCAATTTTTTACGTTGGTGTTGAAGCTGCTCCGAGAGGTTCCCCGTGCTTTATGTGATTTGGCGCTTATGAGCTGGTTGATACAAGTATGGACATTGGACAAGTACGAGTGAGGAAGTACGGGATACTGTTGTCGAGTATTGGACCTCTAGATCCACACCCGGACCCGCACCTCCGCCCACTTGGAAGGACGGTCCAAGGATGGCTTTGAGTTGTACGCAGAAGCCCGACCACCAAGGGCAAGCACCCCTACAATCCCCTGGCGGATTGCCCTTTGGAATGATGTCCTAACGCCAAGGCCTTGCTTCGCTGGATTTTGATACAAGCCTGGGTATGGACACTGGTGTGGTACCAGCGCGTCAGGCAGAGCAGAAGCAGATGGCGGTCCAGAGGTATACTGCCGTACAGGTGAGCGCTGGATACGCCCAAGGTACCGTAGACCTACTGACCCCAGGAATGGTCTGTAGCGTGGCACAGCGAGATCTAGCCTGGGAGAGTACCTTCTGTGGGGACAGCCTGCTACACCGCGTCCGTGACTTCAAGCAGTGAAGCCCTAGGGCAGAGGATGGCCGGCAGCAAGTGCCTTGGCCACTGCCCCATGCGGTACAGTGCACTGGAGATCATTGGTGAGGCAACTGTGTTCCTGTGTACTCAGCACGTCCCGTGGAGGCAGGACACTGGTTGAATGAAGCGCTTGGAGAATTTCATCACGAGCCGCCAAATCATGTTTCGGTTGGAGCTGTGCCTTTTTCCTTGTTCGCTGTCAGGCTTGTTTCAAGTTCATGGATTTGCAGATCACAGGGGATACAGAGATGGGCATGGTTGACTGCAGTGAAATTGCCGCCAGGCTCAAGTTTATGAACTGAAATGGTTTTGTCGTCGCAGGCACGGCACCCCTTTAAGCGGAGTCGTGCGAGAGTTTCTTCGCTGAGAATAACGTGTCACTTGGGGACGGAGATTTCCTGGTGTTAAATTCTACTTCTTTCTACCCAATTACTTGCCGGAGTTCATGGTGCCGGGTAAGAATATGACGTGCAGTGTCTTTGCCCTGTTTGCGGCCCATCTTGCTCACTGCCTTTGACCAACTGCGAGCAGGAATTCATGCTAAGTTGGATCTTGTGATGCTCAACGACGGTGCACTGGTGTCCCAGACCAAATGGGCAGATAACCAGTTGGTGACCAGCGACGTGCCTATAGCCAAGCAGCTGTTGGCACACTTGACCTTCAAAGAGTGCACTTTCTCTCAGGAGCGTACAGACCCCTGCGTCCAACGTGTGGTCGTGGGTCGTGCCGATTGGGTCATGGTGTTCATACGAATGGGGAGTACTGTACCCCCATGTCCAGGCAGCAAGCCGTCCAACAGTATGTCAACAACTGGAGTTCTGCAAGCTGTTCTGCTCTACGTCAGACGGGCTGCTGTACGGCTGTCTGTGTCACAGCTGCAGGAATTTTCCACCCGACTTTCAAAATGTGCCTGAATGGCGACACTGTACACCGACCCGGTGTGAGCAAGAGGCCTTTGCCGAGGAGTTTGAGCTACTCGAATGAATGGTTCTTGAAAAATGAAGCGGCATGCACCCTTGCTTTCCAGAAATATGCCCCAAGGAAATTTCTGGTGGCTCTGGTCATGAAGCGGGAAGTGGACAACTCAATCATCGTGGTCGTAACAGTGGAGGGCGTCAAGGCGGTAAACCCCGGTTACAAGGACGTGGACACTGTTACGTTCCTGGTTACAGCCCCAGAGGCGGCAAATGCACGAAACTGCGAGAGAAATACGCAAGAAACCCCCCTGACGAGCTGATTTCACGCAACGACAGATGGGCAGTTGCCCACTGCCGCAAAAGCAGGTCCACGGGGACCAGGATTGTATGGACCATCTCTTGGTGCATTTTGGCTTTGCGGGAGCTTCTGTCGCCTGCTGCATGTGTCATCAAGAAAGGAGCCAGGTTTCCAAAATGGCTCAGGCAATGATTGTGAACGCACAACCCAAGCGGGTGTACCCCTGGGGAATCTATGGTTGGAACCCTTTGACGAACCACACATTTCGCAAGAGGTGTACGTGGGAGTTGTTGAAGGAGTCTTTGCCACTAGCGTCCAACTGGCCCCCATGGCACCACTGCCTGACGCAGCAGAAGCGCAGGAACCAGAAATTGTAGCGCCGCTGCCTTATGTGGATGCAGCAGCATTGCACGCTTTGGAAAATGCCTATGCCACATCCCAGGAGGGGTAGTAAGGATTCATCCGTTGTGTTCTCATGCACCCTGCTTCAGTTATGTGTTGCACGCCATGCATCATGAAGGAACTACTGTCCCAGGGCAGACAGAGCACATAAGCACTGCTCGGGAACTACAGGCCGTTGGGGGTCAAGCTGCCGAAAGCTGACGACGATTGCTGAGGAAAGGTGTTGGAGTCACCGATCAGTTGGGCGGTTTGATTCTTTGTTGATACCAAGTGTCATATGACGGCCTTTACGCTCCATCATTCCCTGGTGCATTTGGTCAGTGTGAGATCGGCTAGGAAATGCCCTGTGAACGCCTCAAGCAGAGGCTCAGCGAGTACAAGGCCACTGCCCGAAGTTACCCACGCCAGGGATACGGACTGAACGTGCACTGCCTTGCAGTTGGGGTGAAGGACCTCGTTCTGCCTGCTTCTCACCATATGCAGATCAGCCTTACTGGCCAAGTCCGCCGCATACCACGTGTTTATGCAGCCAGAAAGTCCCGGCCGCTATTACGTTGTGAAGATGAACGTTTCTTTCAGCGACGCTGAGGATGTTGACTCGCCCTGGACCGATGTGCAAATACAACCGTCCATTTCCTGACTGTGGGGAGGGACTCACCCTACAGCCGACAGCCAGTGCGGAGCACCCTGGCCAAGCCTGTCCATAAAAGAAGATGCAGGCCTCGCTACTCCTGATTTTGCAGGATGCTACTCACGTCATTCCTTGCACGGACCATGACAGTCTCATGGAAACGAGTACCATGTCTGAAGATGTGCCGACCATTGATGAGATTGTCAAATTCACATTTTGGAAGAAGATTGCTGACGTCTCGCACAAGTACTTCCAGGTGCCCTCTCGGTGTAACAGGATTGAGATAGATGAGAGCTGTGTTGCTGGATCTACTCTGTCTATGCTGCTGCTAGGCCATTTTCATGAATGTTGAAGAGGAGAACATCTCCCATTACCTGCTCACTTTGTTTTTCTAGCCAGATGATGGTTCCCAATTTGCTGATGACAGCCTATACGAGTGACGTGACTACGCCTACAGCAACTGCCTCCTTTCTTGCACGACTTCAATGAGAGATTCGAGAATGCGAGCCGTATTCGGCAAATGGCGCTGAAATGTCCATGACAGTCAGTCCGACCAGCTATAGTTCCAGTTCCGGCTCCTGACAGCCTATGACCAATGCTGTGACGGTAATTTGCATGACCTACTTTGCCACTGACACCCAGAAAATGATATGGGTGTTCTGACTGCAGGTTGTTCTTGGGTCCTTTACCCAGTGCTTTACCCTGACTTACCGTGTTGTTCCCAGGTGTTTATGGTGAGCACATCGCTGGCCTGGGCGCTGACCCCAAGCACTTGCCGTCTTATGATGAGGGTGGCGTCATCCATGGTCGTTGGGACCTGTCGAGAACTGTGGCTAATGGTCCAGCCCGAGGCGACTGGTCAAGTTCGATTGATCCAACTTGCCATCCAGCTGTATTTGGTTGCTGCATCTTAGTGTGTCGAGTACCTGCACAGGAGGTCCCACCAAGGGCTCCTCCTCTTTACCACTTGAAGACCCATTTCTCAACGCTAGCAGCTGAACCCAACAAGTCTAACAACTCCAAGAGGTGAACTACCAAGATGATGAATGGTGGGAGTCATCTTTATGGCCACCAGCAACTGTCCAGGGGGAGTGACTCTGAGAATCGCTCTGTTTAGTGCTGGCAGCCTATAGAACGCTGGGTCGCTTTGTTGGAGGGCACGTTTGCTTCTGCCCTCACCTACATGGGCATGCCAGGGGAGCCTACTACTTTTACAGCGCATGACCACCTGAATATCTGGTTTTTGCACCTTAGCCCCACTGTCCCGCGGGCCATTCTGCAGTGCTATTCGGGTACTTAAATAACTGCAGGTTCACTTCCACAGGTGTTTGGCTGTTTGTTTGGCTCCTTGTTGGCGGCATTGTATTTTATGGCTTTGGTGTCTCTCACTCTCTGTCTTTTGCTCACCCTCTCGAACAGGGATTTGCTGCTTTTTGTAGCAGTCGCCCTGGGTTCGGGTTTGTTCCCCTCTTATCTCCCTTGACGGTGGTTGTCACGTTGGGGACTGTTGGGACTTCGTCTTGTTATGTATACTTTGTTCTCCTTAATGCAGACCTGCAACCATCTTTTGTACGTAGCCTTGAATGAGATAAAAGCAGGGTCCACACGTTTGACAACCTGCTTGCGGCTATGTTCTACCAGGCAGTGATGGACTGTCCAAATTGCCTGTATTACAGTTTTCAGCCATGTCACTCTTTTGGGGAGTATAGGGCATACAACTGATTGCACGTCTTTGATGAGTGGTGTCTCCGCCCTTAGGAAGCATTTCAGGCGAGAGCCTATGTGCATACCCTTGGTGATGCATCGCTGCACAAGAAATTGCTTGGTGTCTGACATGATACACAAGCGATCAGTTGGTGGAGAATCCGTGGACAGCGCTCAGGGCACAGGGTTCACTGGTTTCAACTACCCAGGTGGCAGCCCCCAGGCCACCAAATTCGCAATTCTGTTTCGAAAGTGCTGTCACAAAGGCGATGAAAGGCTGTGATGAACAACCTCTGAAGGCCATGCATGGCTTCCAAGCCTGCCTGAACCCACTGTAAGTGTTGAGGAGTGTACAGTCACGTCGTGCAGCACGAGAGTACAACAGAAGAGCTACTCCAGGATGTGTAGTTACTACCAGCTGGTGTACGGGATCGTCTCCCGTTTTTGCCCAGGCAGATCATCTGGGAGACATGCCCTGCGATCCACACAGTTCTTCCTTACCTCCCCCTTTGTGTTGCAAGAGGATGAACAGTGAATGGCCGGGGGGTTCCGGTGTGTCTGGTTAGGTAGTGCCCCCTTGCAGCACAATTGCATCCTGAGCGTCAAATATTTCTTCTACACGCAGCCGACGCTCCCAGTGCAAGGTCTGCCAGGTGTACACAGTCAGCAGTGTGAGTGTCTGCCACTAAAAGCAACATACGCTCCCATCATCTTTTGTGACAGTCGTGATACTGCAGTCGGGATTCCACTTGTTTTGTGGTCTCCTGACACAAGCAGATGGTGTATCAGGTTTTCACGTCTGATGATCCCTCAAGAACCCTGCAGTTGTTTTATCGTGCAGAGCAGTACTGGTCTTCCCCTCCAGACTGGACCCGGTTTGCGTCTGTTGTTTATGTACCACTCTATCATGTGATCGGAAAGTCAATCCACACCCAGTGCTCAATTGTTTACGATGATGGTGCTTCATCGTGTATGGTTTTGTTAATTCGTAGGTCCGATGGTCTTGCTCAGTATACTTGTCTGTGAAGGCCTGTGAGGATTCAGGTCGTTCAGAAACTCCTCAACAAGCGGAGGGGGGCTCCACGAGATGGGAAAGGGCAGTGTGCGGGCTGCAATCGCCTCTGAAAAGGTATCTGTCGGACGTGGAAGTCAAATTGCACAATATGCACATGCATGATCAAGTATTCATAACAAACAACGATGAGCATGTTGAGGAAATTGCAATGAACCAATGATACATGATATGTTGTGGAGGGTGTGGAAAAGTAGGATTAAATGAATCCTTCGTCTTTCATGCTTGGTCTGGCTCTTCCTTTGCTGGTGCGAAGCACCATCAAAAGAAAAGCCTTATTACGTTTTTAGCCGTTTTCGGGTCACCTTTCTATGTCGGAAGTGGAGCCAGGCGGTGACAAACAAGAGCAAAAACAATTCTTTGCCTTGTGTTCAAGCTAGCAGCGCAAAGACAGGGAGGGTGCATTTGGCAAGATTAGCGACACAGGTTGCAAATAGCATAAAATTGACATATTCATAACTCGGGCCTATTGTATCGGATTTTGACGAAATGAATGGCAATTTCGGTCAATTTTGGGGTATTGTTTTCATCCTTGAGCTTGTGAAGGCAGCTGTATGCGCTGAAAACCGTTAAATCGAAAAGCGGTGCCAAAACAAAATGACGGCGGTTTTTCAACTATACAGCAAGACGAAGCTTTGAGAATCATTTATAAAACTGGTTTTAGATCGAAATTTCGTGCACTGTAGCCCGATTTCACTTTGAACAGTCAAAATGAAAGATCGCAAATGCCGGCGACTGCGAAATGCACGCGTGCACAGCAAATAAATAATATGGCAAATAGATTTCTTCAGATTTGGGGCCTCCGGCTTATATATAGTGTTGTTCGGCACCTCAACTTTGCTGGTGCACCTTTAAACCGCATCCCTAGGTTATATGGAATTAGTGGACGGTGTTAAAGAAGTTAAAACCTTGTAAAGGTCCCAACTTTGCAAAACAGCCATGATTGATCAAAACAAATATGACAGTGCGAATCAGCTCTCTGAGGCAGTCATTTAGAGGGGCTGCATCGTAGACTTTTGAAGTATGTTTCGCTTCGGCGCGCGGACTGTATATAATGGCATAAGGACTGCTTTTAGAGGGGGGCGGGGCCCCATTCCCCGGCCCCCCAATTAAAAGCCCCCCATGGGGGGGGAGGTGAACTAGAGATTACCGGAGGAAGGAATCCCAAGCTGTCTGTATTCAAATGCCAAGTTCTGACTGCATGAGCCCTCCGTATCACACATAAGAAGAATCACTACGTTCTTCAGGCCCACGAGGCCTGGCCCGTGAGGCATTTGTGCACCTTTTTGAAGGTCACACACACAATGGCAAGCGGATGTGTTGTCCACAGGACCAAATGTGGAACTAGGGTATGTACAACTGATACCCGGATGGACACCTGCGGAGTATCTAGACGGATACCCACGGATGTATGCCCTCTGTCTCAGGAGGGACCCGTGAGGCAGACTGGATACTAGCTCAAACAAGCACATATGAAATGTCACCTCTCCAAGTACACATCGGACCTCTGGAGGAGTAGTCAATGTGTGCTTTTCCATTCCAGCCTCAGTCAGTCATCAGACTTTGAGTGCCACTACAGATACAGGCTTTCTTACCTGGCCAGTTTAAACAGGGTTTTTATCGTCCCCAAGTTAAAATGTGACCTCTTGGGGGTACCTAACTACGGTTCAAGTTAAACGAAGACCACTGAACTGTACCGGGGTACCCAGGGTCCGGAATCCACCAGAGGGCCACTACAGTGAGCCCAACGTTCCGGAGTAGGAAACCCAGGTGTCAGCCTTGACTGTGTGCCGGGACCGGAAAAAGAAGGTGGGGTACCGCAAGAGACCTGTAGCCGCAATCCCTTTGAGACGGTCTATGCAGGATTGAAATTGAGACGGACAAGGACTGAAACGTCAGGGAGGACAAACTGACCGGGAATTTTCAGTTAGGGAGAAAAATGCTCTTTTGCCCTTATATCAGGGACGCCTGGTGGGGGAGTATGGTCTCTTTTCACTTGAGTGAGGGTGCCATGTATCCTGAGTGGAACCACCCCGTGCGTGTCAGTGTAACCCCTGCTCCTTGTTACCTCTTCAGGTTCAAGTGGTGTCATTTGGCAGTAGAATCAGGAAGCTGCTGCTTTTTTTTTGTAACGAGAGCGGTGGACCCCTCCCGATGTATTGTCAGTCATGAACAAGAGTTACTGATTTCCACCCGCCGGTCTAGCAGGAGTACACTCTGAGTCAGACAGGGTCTATCATATCAGATCTATCCTCTTCCCCATTGCCTTCCTCGGGCACGCCAGGGAGGATTGCAATGCTTGGTCACTATGTGGTGAAGTTACATGTTCACTGTACCATGCGGGATGGCGATGCGAGGTCAAGCGGGTCTGGGACCAGTGCTCACTCTGTCCACAGACTCCTAAACGTTTTTGTGGTCAAATTCGACCCATGTCCGTTGGTGCTACTGAAAAGAATTTTTTATTTTTATGGCAAATTTGCCTGGTACTGTAAATTCGACAGTGCTGTTTCAATTGTGGTGAAGGAGAGGCATTGGCAACCTGCTACCTCGATGCTATCACTGTGTTAACAAGCATCAGCACACATACATACAACCTACTTCTGCTCTTCCCTTCTCTCTGATCCTTTATCTGGATGAGGTTCAACGTGGTGGTTTGAATGTTAGGTCACTGGGTGTCTGGTTGTGCGGGGAGACTCATGGTGCAGGAAGTTTTATCTTCTGCAACAGAAGCGATAGCTCTGAAGTCAACCATTTCCCTTACCCTTGCATGTCTGTGTTTCCTCTGGTTTCCACATTGTCCCTGCAATGCATAGTGCAGACGGCTCCAACGATATCAGTTGCTGGGATCATGTTTGCACAGCCACAGACTGATGGTGAGCCTGACCAAGGTCCTTGTTTTGGTAGAAGGTTCCATGTTTTTATTGGCACAAAGGGTGCGGAGATGGTGTGAGACTACCATTGGAGATCCAAGTGCTTGTTCTGGGGACAGTTAAAGCTAGTTGCTATTGTCACTTCATTTCCGTACAGAAATGCTACAGCTTACAGAAGTCCGATTGGAGGGGGGGGTCCTCCGCCCCCCACCTGATAGAGTGCATTTTGTGAGTCCTGATGGGGAAGGCGCCCCCCTAAGACACCCACAGTTTCGATGTGAGGTCTGGGGGGGGGTAAGAAAAAACAGATTTTCCTTAAGGGTGCGCCTACTTCAGATGCCGATTGATTACCGATTGTAGCTTATCCATAACTCTGTGAGGAGGAGTGTGTACTGCAGATCGCCAGGCTGAAGACCGCGATCTGGGAGAATTGACGTGTGTTGTCATTTTTCATTAAAAGGTTTGATGAAGAGACAGGTGGTTGTCGTATCCCCGTAAGTAGTTCTGACGGATTTGTCCCTGAGCTGATGTTAAGAGATGGATTGTCAGTATTACTGTTGGCCGATTCAAGGGACATCTCGCATGTGTCTGTTTATACTCGCCGTCTTTCCCCGCGATTATGCTTTCTTTCACGTATATCAGTGCATATCACATTTGCATACATGAGTGTAGTTTATCACACCACATCCTACCTTTCTTCTTGCAGTTATGAGGTGTTAAGGTCCATGGGGATTAGGACTAGGAGTAGTTTGCGTGTTGAAGGTACGATGTGAACCTTGTGGGAGACGAGTAGTAAGAAGCTTGTGCCACATGAGATGTACATTGTATCTTGTGCAAGCTACGATGGTGAACAATGGACTACGAGTCACACACAATATTGGTTTGGCATTTATGTGATCCATCGACACTATGCTTCGCGTCTTTGTTTACCTAAAGCCTTTAGACTTGAAAGTTTTTATGAATCTTTTCGCATTTTTTATAATGAAACAACACGCTGAAAACGGAGCCACATGGTGTTTTTCTTTGTCTCTGCCCTGGTTCCGGTTTGAGATGGTTGTATAATACACTGCAGTGAATCTCACTCTAAATGACTTGAATTTAAATTTTCGGCTTTGCACTGAGGTGTTTTTTCCCCTCAGCAGTGCTTCTAAAGGCACTGCCAATATGTTTACAGTGTGCAATAGCCTTTTGTTTTGGCTGGCTGCCTCTTTTTGTACTGGTTTGGGGTATAGCCTATTCGTCGGTGCCCCTGTTCGGTTTTGGAGAACTGAGCAAACGGTGTGTAAATACTAAACATATTTACACATGTTTTCTTTGGGCTAAGTGTGCTAGGGATCAAGTATGCATTTTATGGCAGCACGGTGTTCGAAACTGCAAGTTTTTGAGACACTTGCAGGGTTTTCCCCGCTGGACCGGAAACTTTTGCATGGTTTTTCAAACTTGCGGTTTTGAAACGGGGAAAGCTTCTGGAACTGCTTTGCAGTTTGGAATTACGGTAGGCACTATTCTCTGAGGGGAGTGTCCACCACACCCCCTGCTTTGTTTTTTTTTAAGAATGGGGTTTTCAATAGCTTGAAGCCTTTAAGGCTTTTCCCCAACCCATTTTGTTTACATTGGTCAGACTTTGTAAATATCTACATTTTAGGCATACTGAAGTCAGAGTAGACCCGATGCCTGAGTCTTGTGCAGTTGTACAATACAGGTTCAGGCCATCAACCTTATCTATTTTTGCATCCGCCCAAGCAGGTTTGAGGTTTGAGGCTTGATTTTGCGGGTACTAAACGCCTTTCAGCCCCGGGGGGCCACCTGGTCGGGCCAGGTGATATCCTCCCCACCGGGTCCTAGTGGGGGGCCCTTCATGACGCACCTCCTGCCTGGTGGCGGAGTCCCCCGGGTTCACTGGGCTCGGAGCCCCGTCCCTCCCTGGCTTCCCCATTTCGCCACTCCCCGGTCAGTGCATCACTTAGCAGCCGTGGCTGCGGGCGCTTACCCACCGCGTCGCCCCCCTTATGCGTGGTCGCCCGGGCTGCCGGCGCCGCCGGGCCCGTGCTACTGGCTTGTCGCCAGTGGGACCCCCGTGGGCTGGCGCGGAGGCTGCGTAGCCGTGGGGCTGGTGCGTGGCGCCGTGCGCCACTACTGCTTTGGCGGGTGCACTGCCCTGGTTGTGTGGCAAGGCAAGGCAAGGGAAGATTGCGAAGGAGTAGGGATGTGCCCAGGTCGCCGTGCACTTCCAACGGAATGGCATACCATTGGATTGCTCAAGCACTCTGGCATTGCATGACCAACACCAAGCGCGTTGGAAACTACCAACAGGGCCACCACAAGCCCATGGCAACAAGTGGCACACAAATTCTTGGAGCAGTCAACCGGCACTCGCGAGTTGCACAACCTCCAAGGATTGGTACACACTTTGTTGCCGTAGGCATTGGTGGTCAGGTTATTGCCATCCTCGTGGGCGTTCGGTGCCGCCAACTCCCTGCGTAGGAGGGTTGCAACCGTCCCTTCTCGGTTTCGTCGGGCTGTTGCCCAGCCGCTGCAGCCGCATCTGGCAACAAGCGGTGGTCCCTCAATCCAATGAAATGGTGAACCGACACCAAATCAACACCGCCATTGGCTTAGTAAAGGTTTTGCACACCACATCCACATTACATGGCCCAGTTTAGGTCAGTGGATGCCCCATATGCAGGCTATGGCTGGTGAAACGATCCAAAGCTGATATCAATGGCACATACAAAAAAAAACAAAATAGTCATGCCACCGACATCCGTCTCCCGTCAATATGAACAGTGTCGGCGGTACCAAGAAATGCTGCGACAGGCGCTGCGCGACTACGAGGAATCAAACAGCGGCGCAATACCTTTCCCGGTTTTGTCGTTACCTAGCGCAATAGATCGACCGGGAACCCCCCAATGACACACTCTTCTCCCTCCTTCTCCTGCACAAAGACACGCCCTCTGTTATCACGCATGTTGTCTATTGCCTCCCTGGCCCGTTTTTGGTTTTTTATTTCGCGCCGCGTGTGCTTACTCTGATATGGTTTCATTTTGCGCCATTCTCACCTTGCCTGTTTTCGGATGCCGTTTGTGACCTCGAAGTGACCTGTTGACTTTAATACCGCTGGGAGGTTACACAGGAAAGGTTCTGCATGAGACAGGCCACCGTCCCGGACCCTCATAGGTGTACTTGCATAACCCGCCATGTTACCAGTGTTATCAAGTACACAGAGACCACTCGTCATTATTGTGTCTGTTACTGTTACAATGTTACGCAGTGGTTCACTTGTTCCAACATCCGCGCACTTGAACGCTTCCAGTACCGCGGTTTGGAACTTACCCCGCAAAGGCTCCTGTAGCACGATGGACGAAAGGTGTAGCAGGTGTTGGATGGTGTCACAGTGGTCAAGCGCCCATAGATGAGAATCCTCGGTGAATTCGAATTCGTATAACATCGGGTCGTTGTTGGGTGGGTGTTTTGGGTTAGGGTCGGTCAAACCCTGTGACTTGAAACGAATGTGTCTGTTCTTATTTTGGATGTACCGGTCTATCAACGCCCGTTTACAGTATCTCCTGGCCGTGGCCGGATCACCAAACCAGCGACCACCGCGTGCTTCCAGTCGGGTTTGCTGTGAGAAGTACTACGTCCCACCGTTCCACACATAGGTTTTTAAAGGCAAAAGTGTTAGTTTATTCCGAAAATTAAGAAAATGGCAGAAGGACTTGTTTTGGGGCTTAAATATTATATCATAAACCCTCGTGCCCTTTGGGATGACATACTTGTACCCGATGGGCACCCGTTTCGATACTAGCATTTGTGCATCGAACTCGTGATGGTTCTGATTCATGGTGTTTGGGTCGCTTCTGATCGGTGGGGTTTTCGGATGTTTTTTTTAAGGGGGGCTGCATTCCCCGCAAATGAAACACAGAATAGATGGATGACCTGAATCTGTCGAAACCGGCAAAGAGGGGGGGGGTTGACAGCAGACAGATATTGCACATTGTCCTTCCCCGTAACCTGTGCCGGTCTGCCCCGGCCGCGCGCGCGCGGTGACGCGTGACCGCGCGCACACGCGAGGTACACGCGTCACACAAACAACCCAAATATAGACACATACGCACGCACGTGCATGACAATACGGACACAGATCCAGCGACTGGGTGGTAGTAGCTAGCCTTACGTGTTTTTTTTGTTGTTTGTCGTGCATCCACCGACAGATCCAATTAAAATGACCATCTTGAGTATTTTGTAGCAGCAATTTCGGATAACATTCGATTTCGAATGCGAGGCCTCGCATTCCATTTCGAAATATGCGCAAAAGGTATAGGTTCA
This sequence comes from Eutreptiella sp. 'Long Island Sound 2002', assembly GCA_964036045.1. NCBI lineage: Eukaryota > Euglenozoa > Euglenophyceae > Eutreptiales > Eutreptiaceae > Eutreptiella > Eutreptiella sp. 'Long Island Sound 2002'. The sequence goes on from OZ038385.1 coordinate 79,115,534, forward strand.
CAAATCAAAACGCGAGGCCTCGCAATAATGGAACAGAAAACAACAAAATGGACAGATCCACCAACTACACCGCATGTGCATTCCCTTGATGCGGCGCTGCTGCATGGGCGCCCATACAGGTCCTGCCGGCATCTCCAGTTTTCATACTGTGGTCATCGCTGGCTTCACTGCCGAACAGCTATGGTGGTGGTTTGCAACTGGGTACCGCAGATGTGATAAACAAGACAAATCTGGGACCAGCTGACCGTTACCGGCAACCGAAAATGCGCAGTCGCGGTGGATTTGCGCGCAAAGATCAGTATGCGCGTGTTGTGTGTGCAGCGCTGTGCTGGCAAGAAATTTTAATTAACTGTAGTGAAGCGGTACCCAGTACTTATGGCCCATGGTCCGGAAGCCTGTGAGCCGTCACACCCGTGTGGAAGCCGTTGACACCGGCTGTCAGCGGGATATCCCTGTTCTCTAATCCGCGAAATCTGGAATCCGATTTCTAACCAATAAACGGATGTAGAATTACCATAATTTCATTGTCTTGGTCGATTTCCAGTTAGAAATCGGTGAAATACCTGATTTCTACCGCGATTTCTAAATGTCGTGAAATCGTCGCCTGTTGTCGCCTGTTCGCCCGCTTTCGTCGCTTCTCCGTGGCGAGTTTTGTGATGGATTTTTCTCCAGTACCTTTGAGGTTCTAAGAGAACTTGAGGGCTGGATCTGGAGGGTGTTTCTTGTACTTTTATGTGGTGTGTCCAGAATTTTTGTTCGTTGCTTCTGAGAGAAAATCAGCGCGCAAGCTTTTCCGTCAATCGCTCGAACTCATGGTTCTCAAGTACCATGAGTTCGGACGGAACCCTACATTCCCCCCCCGGGGAATGTACTTATAGGAATATAGCTATGCCTGTCATCCATGCCCCTTTCATGTGGGCATATCACTTTGTATAGGGAAGAGGGCAATAGGGATGTTTTAGGCAGCCTATGGGTTTCGGAAACCCAAGTCGTTTGCGTGCGCAAACGCTAACTTTGTGGCCTTGTGAGCATGAACGTTAATAACTGAACACAATGCTCACAAGACCAAGGGCCCTAGGCCATTTCCTTTTTTCGAGCCAACTCAACGATGGCTGCACGCAATTCAATGCGTATCAAAACTCATTTTTTGAAATAGGGCAAATTTTGGGTCAAAAATTAGGCAAAAATGGCCAAATCCCGGAGGCTCGTACTCGAAGCCTATGGGGAGTTGAGCCTTGAACCAAAGCAATATGTAACGTACATACCACAAAGAACATCGTGGAGGGCTTGGTTGAGTTTTACAACCTTGTGTTCTATTTTATATAATGTCGCCTTGTGAGCACGCGTGCCATACTGCCTCTTTGCACACGCGCTCATATGCAAGCACTAATGACATGAGTGGGCGGAGACGATCTAAACATAGTGGGCATATTTGGAAGCACCTACTCTGGGCCTACTCCAAAAATGATTGCTCATATTTTTGTTCCTCAATGACCCAAAGATATGTACATACCAATATTGCCGATATATGCACTTTTTCCCATATATAGTGTGCTTCAAGAATTGAGGTGTTAAAAATGTTTCCATTATGCTTTGAACCCCGACTCTTGTCGCAAGAGGGAAGCAAAGCTTCGGTTTGCATCCATGGAAAACCCCGAGGCTCCTTTCTCTTGTGATACGGAGATGCGATTTTTCGAGTGACCACTTCTCGCTGAATTTTGGCCGTTTTGCCCAGAATGGCCACAAACCCCGTCTCTCCCTTAATGTTTGGCCCGAGGTTGTGTGCGCCACTTGACCAAGGGTAAAGGCGATTCGGAGAGGGGACATAAACCCGCATCGAATGGGGTCTTTCCCCATGTGGCCTCTCATCTTGAAGGGAGAGTTGTGAGTCACCCAATTTGGGGTATGTGGCCATTCTGCCCCATTTGTGTGTCATTTTCCCCCCAATGGGAAAAATGGCTGGAGGGGACCATGAGGGTTGGCAAGCAGCATAGATCGGGACCTAAGTCCCATGTGTCTAAAGCATTTTTGGTCGGAAAGATTGTCGCCGTGGCAATGGAGATATGGAATCATGAGTGCGGGCCTTTTTGGCCAAATTTCCGGCATCATAGGCGAAGTCAGCAGTGCAAGATCACAGTGCTGCGCAAGAGTCTCAACCGTTGGCGATGGCGTCAAGCAGGCCCCGTGTGTCCTCTCGTGTGCGGCAAACTTGCAAATCGTTCTCAACGTTTTCCTTGTGCAAATTCTGAAAATGCACAAGTGCGAAACACGTGTAAGCCCTCGACGCTACTACCCTCCGCGACGTACATTCAGTTCTGCACAAGCAGCGTCGACAGCATCAGCCGTTAAGGTCTTCAGATCGTCAAACTGCGTCAACAGACTGTTCATATTAGTCTGAGATAGTGGTTCATTGTTTGAAAGAGAGGAAGCGGCAAACTGAAAGAGCAGTGCACTTTGGCAAAGTGAATTGCCTGGACTTGATCAACCAGTTGTGTTTGTGTGTTCTCAAACTGCTCCGTCATTTGCTTCAGCGTGTCGCTGCAGGTTGAAGATTAGTGGGGTGCTGAGTTGTGCTGTGCTGTGCTGTGCGGTGCTGAAATTGTGCTGTGCTGTGCCGTACGGTGCTGAATGGTGCTGCGCTCTGCTATGCCGGCGTGGTACACACACACACACACACACACACAAGTACCTTTTCTTTCTTGTTTCTTCTTCTTGCGGCCTTGTCTGAGATAACGGAGAGCATGTTCATAACAGAAACTATAAACAGAAAATGTGAAAAGAAGAGGACAAAAACGCAATCAGAAACAATTTTTGGATTAACTCAATGAAATGCTTGCATAAATAAAAGTTCTTGCTGTCGGGACGAGTTCTTGCTGTCATGACCTGTCCGGGTCATTGCTGATCGGGAAAGTTTGCAGTTGACACTTATCTTTATCATTTAGTTCTCAGTTTCAGGCGAAATCTACCTGCAGAATGAATAGATAAAAGATGAAAATTCACCAAACGCTAAAGGTTTATCCATCTAACAATGAAATGACATCTTCATAAGAATCCAAATAAATGTAAAACATTGGTTCTCATTTTCTTTACATATATCCACCTGTATAAAAATCCATGTACTATTTTGTCCCACTTGTTGTCTTCCACAGGCCTGTCGCTCTCCTGTCGCACCCCTGTCGCCTTCCTGTCGCCTTCCTGTCGCCTTCCTGTCGCAAAAAAACACCCTGCCGCTCTCCTGTCGCTCTCCTGTCGCTCTCCTGTTGCTCTCCTGTCGCTTTCTCCTGTCGCTTCCCTGTCGCCTCCCTGTCGCCGCTAGCCCTGTTGCCCTCTTGTCGTCTTCCTGTCGCTTTCCTGTCGCTTATCCTGTCGCTATGTCTTGTCTCCTGTTCCTCCCCTTACGTCTCCCTGTCGCCACCCTGTCCCTGCCCTGTCGCCCTCATGTTGCCCTCCTGTCGCACCTCCCCTGTCGCCTTCCTGTCGCCTGCCTGTCGCTTCCTGTCGCTTCCCTGCCGCTTTCCTGCCGCTGGCCTGTCGTCTTCCTGTCGCCACCCTGTCGTCTTCCTGTCGCCACCCTGTCGCCTTCCTGTCGCTCCCTGCCGCATTTCACTGTCGCCTGCCTCGCGTGGCCCGAATCTATTGTGTACCATATTGGAACTACCATATCTCCATGGGCCATGGGATCTAGCCAGGAAGACAGAGCGAATATTGTAGCATATGACAAAGGGTTGAACACCATTGAGATTCGTATTTGCTCCTCCGGCTCATCCGGAGTTATTCAACTTTTGGTGCGATACATGATCTCCCCCGTTGCACCGCATGCTGCTCTCTGCCCCATCCGCGTGTTCATCCCCTCGATGAACAGCAAGCAGCCAGTGTGACAGCAAGCCATAACCCAGGGCATGGGACCAGAGGGGATATCAAGCGTTGTGAATCAAGGCTTGGCGCGTCAATATCGCCAAGGTTTCCTACCCTGGACGGTCGACCGAGACGACCGATTTTGCCAGTTTGGCAGTTGTGGACCCAGTTGGGATTCTCACCACGCCAAGTGGCATTGAGATCCTTGACAGCCAAGTGCATGGCAGTCTTTCTTGGACTCAGGGTGGATTGCATGTGGAATGGCAGATCTGATCTCCAAGCCGGCGTGGAGATATACTATCGGGGACACGTTCGATTTTGGCTCTGTTTGAGCAGCCATAATGACCCCATTTTGGGACCCCAATTTCAGCCCCCCGTGTTGTCAATTGGCGGCCCCATATCTCTATGCCCACAGAGAGCCTCGACCCAATTTCAGGTCTTGCACTTAGATAGAGGTCTGAGGTCTGGGCTCCTATCCTGTGAGTCATTGGCCTTGCCGTGGTCGGGCGAATCATCCGTGAGAATGACGCAAATTTTGGTGATTTTGGCATCATGATCCCACTTGGCAAACCCGTGGTGCCCTGATGCTGAAACTTCAGAGGAAACCAGGTTGGGTGGGGGCTCCAGAGAGTTCGTACTCAAAGGGCATAGGGTCAGTTGCCTCGTCCCTACCTCTGGCGGGTCCGGACAAGAGGTCAATTTTGGAGTTTTTTGAGCTAACATCAGTCTGGGCTGAAACAGCCCATTTTCAGCTACCAACTCCTAGGGGATAATGGCGGGGCCTCATCTCCAGCTCAAAGGGGAGGTTGGACCTGCCGTTACGGGAGCATAGGGAGCTACTGTAGGGTGGCCTTGGAGCCACTTGGTTTGCAGGAACTCGCCTGTTGCTGGGCGGGACACCCTCCCCTATTGGCAGGGCTTCAGGGTCCGGACTGAGCAGGGCATGGGTTGTGTTTGAGCCCCCGCCCCTGCCAGCCACTGAGAGGGTCGGACCTGGGATCGGATATGAGTTGGGACTGAGTGTCTATTGTTCTGTGATGCCCTTATCGAGTTAAGTCCTAACCCCGTGTGTACATATCCTGATGTGTTGCTGTACATACTTTTGTTCCCTTGTTTCAGAGTGGCAAGGATCCTGAAACGCTTTGTCACATGACACGAGCATTAGGATGCCCTTGTGAGCGCAGTCCTTTGCCTGCCTGCTTGCTTGCGCGTGTCCGCCGCAGCGTCCCCTGGCCAGGCCCCCCACGGGAACGCGTCAAAAGCGTTTCACCGCCGCGGGGTTACCCATCCCTCGCGTGCCACTGCGGGCTGCCTGAACCCCGAGCACCACGGGCTTTGCAGCGCCGCCCGGAGCATCGCCCAAAGCGCCAGCAACAGCGCCGAGTCCGTGAAGGAGGTGTAGCGACCGGAACTCCGACGTCAGCGAGTTCCTTCGGCCGACCAGTACCGGCCGGACTCCCAGCTACATCACCCACCTCCACAACCACCATCGGGCGTCTTGGTCCCAGCTCTGTAGATAGAGTGGACCACAGCAACCGCTTCAACAACCAACCCCAAGACCGGTCCATCGAGGGGAACGAGCGCCAATGGTGAACTGGCAGGAGGCGGGCAAGACGTGGCCGCTCCCCACCCCCATGCTGTGCGCCTACTGCGTGGGTTGGTGTGGGGGCAGCACTATCGCCACAGCAACCCCCAGTGCGAAGGCGGCATGCCCGGGAGATTCGAGCTCCGCGAGGATGTGGGCGCCGACCGCCTGCAGGCAGTGGAAGACTGGCTGCGGGGGGAAGGATATGCCTACCGCTTCCGCCAGAAGCGCTGGAGGGTCTGGACCCGCCCGGACAGACCCGGCGAAGGGCTGCGCCCTGACGGGATTGAGGAGGACGAGAACCCGAACGAGTACCCGTCAGGCGCCACGATCAACGTCTCCATGTGGGACATGATCGAAAAGAAGTTCCCGGAGCCGGGGAACGAGCGCAGGTTGCAGGGCAGCAGCAGCAGCGCGTCTCCTGGGAAGGAGAAGCGATCCGCCGGGGACAAGAAGCGGGACAAGAAATGGCGGGAGTACCAGGAATCCCTGGCCGCCGAAGCCGCCCAAGCCGCCAAGCGCGGAACCCCAGCCCCCGGCCCCCAACGGGCCAGTGGCGGTCACCACCCCGGCCACACCACCCTTGGCGACTTCCTCGAAGTCGCCAAGAAGGCCAAGGCCAAGCCCTGTCCGCTGCACCTGAGGAAGTCAGGCCTCAGCAGCGACGTGGAGTCGGCCCACCGTGGGAGGATGCCGGCCGACCAGGCCAGCTCCAGCAGCAGCGTCGCTCCCGACCAAAGGGACGTGGCCCGCGCCTGCGAGTGCGCCTGTGGGGTGCCCCGCAACCTTCGGGTTGCCCGGCAACGGGCCACGCAGCAGAACGCTGCCGTGGAGGGCGCCGTCGGCATCGCCAAGGAGGAGGCTGCAGATTGGGGCAGAGGCATGGCCTTCCACGCCTCGACCGTGGCGGCCATTGCGGCCGGGCTCACAGCTGCAGCCGCCCAGGAGGCAGCGACTGCCCGGGTCAGGAGTGAGGTGGCGGCAGCCGCCGAGGAAGCCCGCCTGGCCCAGGAGGCCATTGTCCGTAAGGAGGCCAAGGTGAAAGCGCTGGAAGATGCGCTTGCCCGAGAGAGGGCAAAGAAGGAGGCGGAGGCAAGGGCCCACGCCGAGGCAACGGCCAAGGCCCAAGCGGACGCCGCCAGGAAAGACGCTATCGAGGCTGCGCGACGGAAGGTCGCTAGGGAGAGGGCCAAGACGGAGGCAGAGCTAGCAGCGTTGGAAGCTGAGAAGGCTCGGCTGCAGCAGGCTCGGGAAGCCGAGGCTGCCCGTGCCCGGGAGGAGGCCGAAAGGCGTGCTGCCGCAGCCACGGCCGCCGCAATGGAGGAGGCGGAGGCAAAGCTTCAGCGCGAGACTCCCCCGGGAGGATCCCGAGTGGAGACCCTTCGAAAGCTCTTTGAGAGGGACGCCCCCTCCAAGATGACGCTGGATCTGGAGGAGGTCGACACGGGCAGCAGTGGGCACAGTCGCCCCACCGCCTACCGACGAAGGAGGGGTAAGGGGAAGACCCCCCAGAGGGCACGGAGGCCAGCGGGCGGACATCCCCACGACTCCGAACCCTTAATCATCGCCAGCGATGGGGACGGACGAGACCGCCGACATCGCCGGGGAATGGCTGGCGGAGGAGGCAGAGATGTCCCCATGGAGCCGGAGGGTGAGAGTGAGGATCTCCCTCCTCCCTACCGGAGCTCGGAATCCCCCGAGTGTGAGACCGAGACGCCTAGGTGGGGGAAAATAGACGAGGATGAAGACATGGACTTCGGTTACACGGAGAAGCCCCCATCCTCGGACCCACCGAGGCAACCCGGCGGAGATCCACCGGGACCCCCTGGCGGAGGACCATCAGGACCCCCTGAAGGACGCCCACCAGGTGGACCCCGACAAGGTGGACCTCCGGGAGGGGGAGGACCCCCTGGACCGGGTGGGCCCAGCGGAGGCCCTCCTGGAGGACCCCCTGGGGACCCTGACAGCCCACTGGAAGATGGCGGCCCGGAGGCCACTTGGCGGTGGATCGTCCACCTCCGCAGGAGGGTCCAGTCCCTCGAGCGCGAGGTAGACACGGGCAAGGGCGAGATGATCCGCATCGCCAGGGTCGCCTCGGGCGCACAGAAGGAGCTGGACATCGCCAAGACGGATATTGTCAAGATCGCCAGGGTCGCCGCCGCTGCCCAGAGGGAGCTGGACATCGCCAGGGGCGAGACCAGGCTGCTGAACAAGGTCATCAACGGCCTGCAGCAGAGGTTGGACGAGCTGGAAGGCCGTGGGAGCGTCAGCAGCAACGACCCACCCCTGGACTCCGGCTCGTCGGACGACGACTGGGGACCTGGACCAGGTCCGGGCAGAGCCCACGCCCCCGGCGGAGCCCCCAGGAGTTGCCCCAGCGCCAGTGCCCCCTCTCTCAGCGCCCCCTCTCATCACAGCGCGGGCCGCCGTAACGAGCGCGTGCCGCCCGGCAGTGGCAGTGGGGAGTGGTGTGATGAGTGCCTCAGTGCAGAGTACCACAACCGCCCTGCTCCACAGCGGACACCGGTACGCCCCTGACGCCCCGCCCCAGCTCAGGAGCCAATCCCAATGGCTGGCGGGCGTTATGGTGGACTCAGAGATAAGGTCCCCGGAGGGGACGTGGAGTGGGATGTCGGCGGAGGCGAAGAGAACCTGGAGGAGTTCGGCATTACCCCGCCGCGTGGTGTACGACGGGAGGCCACTGAACGCAGCCGCCGGCGCCGTGATGAGGAGGCATACATGGAAGGAGTACGGCGTGAAGATCTAGGTTCAGCGTACATGGAGGAACCATGGTGTAGCCACATGGATACCGTGGAGGAGATGGAAGTGGCGGCCGTGGGAGTCCGTGGGGGACGCCGATGGGAACCCCGGTCGACCTCGCGGCCGGCGTTCCTGGTCTCCAAGGCCGCGGATGCCGCCGTGTGGGAAGACCTGAAGGACATCAAGCCCCCCACGTACGATGGTAGCCCCCTCAACCTCCACCTCCTCTTGGAGAAGCTGGACGATTGGGGGATGACCGTCACTGAAGACATGGATCCCGCAGATGCGGAGAAATATGTCTTCAAACGGTTCAGGTGGCGCCTGCCGGAAGTGCTCCAAGAGCTATACTTCGTGGCGAGCAGGAGCAGGTGGACGCTCCGCAGGTGGCTGCCAAGCGGTGGAGGGCCATCAAGCTTCAGCATGATGGTCTGGAGATCCGCCTACGGGATTGGCGAGACTTCCGGGGGCAATACACCCTCTTCCGCCGCAACGTAGAGGACTGGAATGAGGGTGACGAGCAGGCCCGCCTGCTCTCCATGCTGCCAGAGGCATGGATCAAGAGAGTCACCAAGGAGGAAGCCAAGAGAGCCAAGTTCAACCACACGTTCAAGATGATGCTCCCCAAGGAGTGTCATCCAAACGTGTTGGCTTGGACAAAGAAGCATGTGGCGCGGTATGTCAAGCGGCGAGAGCTGCAGAACGCCCTCCTCATCACCGTCACGGGCGATCGCGAGAAGACCGCGATGTTGCGCCTCGACGAGTGCGACGTGGGTGGCCAGACCCTCCGTCTGCAGGCCATCCCGGCGCAAATGACCTGCGACGAGGTCTTGGAGTGGGTCGGAGAGGAGGTACTCAAAGAGTACAGGAATCTCCACCACACCCGCGGCCTGAAGGCCGGTGACCGTGACGTCAACTATGTTGGCGAAGGGTTGGGCGGGGAATCTGCCATTGACCCAGCGGGAACCGAAGGCAATGAGGCTCTCGACGACAATGACGACGACGATGAGCCCGCCGAGACAGCCGTTTGTGCCTTCGTGGCCAACAATCTGAACACGGGGAGCAACCAGGGAAACTGGAAGCCTTTGCAGAAGGGTTGGAAGAAGAAAGAGAAGAAGGAGCCGCGTCGCATCGGCGACCCTCCGCTGTCCTTTGGGGAGTTCATACGAGCTCACCCTCAGGGCTGTTTCGTGTGTTATTGGAGGAACAAAGGGTTCAACCATGACCACCGGACATGCCCCATCCACAAGGCCGACACAGAGGCCTACAAGAAGGTGCACGGGTCGAAGAAGCGTGCACCCGCGGGTATCCGGGAGACCAAGGTGGAGGTCACCAAGGACGAGCTCTCCAAGCTGATGTCGGTGGGGACCGAGTTGGCCAAGGAGATCCAGGAGATCAAGAAGTCCTGGGTCCCCAAGTCGGACGACAAGAACAAGGAGAACAAAGAGAAGGACAAGGACAAGAAGGGTAAGAAAGGGGGAAAGAAGAAGGGTGTCAACGAGGTTGATGCGGGGGAGAGTACCCCTACTACCACAACCGACGCCCCTTAGCGGAGCCCCTGCAGCCAAGGGCCCCAGCTAGGGCGGTCGCAGGATGGTGTCGTGGGAAGCGCCACAACGTCCCGGTCGGGAGACAATGAGCACAAAGGGATTGCCGCGGGCAGAAGGCCCGGTCCGGCACCCAAAACGAGAGACAGTCGCAGGGGCAGGGTGAGGGCAAGTGAAGGCACGAACCCCTGCACCCGTCCATCCTTCGCGACCAAGAATGTGTTGGATGTGCTTCAAGATCTATCCGAGAGTATCGGAGGATCACCCGGACCGCAGCTGGATGCTGCAGATGAGCAGCCTGAGCCCATTGTCCACGACCTGCACCAGTCGCTTATTGAGCTTCTGGAACGGCCGGAGATCCTGAGTTTGCACGCCGTGCGCCGTGTGGGGCGTGAGCCGCAGTTGCACCTTAAGGTCTGTGCCTTATGCGGGGAAGTGGAGAAGGTACGTGTTGGTCGACATGGGAGCTCAGGTCAGCTTGCTCGAGGCTGGCTTACTTCCACCAGAGTGCTTGACCGACAGTCGGAAACCTGTCAGGCTGAAGGTGGCGAACGGCCAGTACATGGTGGGAGGCACGAGGGAAGCGGCCATTGGGCTGCATTTCGTGAACCACCGTGAGCTCAGCCGCCCGGACCTCGGCCAGGAAATTCTCCCGCAAGGTCGCTTCTACGAGGCCCAGATGGACGGGGACATGATTGTTGGGTACGACTCCATGATGGAGACGGACTCCGGCGTTCTCCCGGCCCAGGCCTCAATGACCCTGTACCAGAACGACCAGCTCTCGTGGCTTTTGTCACCTGAGCACCATGTGGAATGCCAGTGGATCCGGCCGGAACGCAATCAGCTCGAAGTAGCCGCGCCCGGGACTGAGCCAGTTGGGCCAGCAAACCAGGAGTACGGCGTAAGGCCGGAAGTGGCGAGCCGAGTGGTTGCGGACCTGGGAGCTTCAGATCTGGCCCTGGATGCGTTCTCTTCAGCCCATCTTCGGGTCTGTGAGAAGTACTGGAGCGCCCAGGACTCTGCGTGGAAGAAGCACTGGGGTCCGCATCAGGGTTTGATGTGGATCCATTGCCAATGAGGGGACATTCCAAGGGCGGTTGCGAAGATTCGCAAGGACGGCTCCAAGGCAGTGCGGGTAGTCCCTATGGGATCCACCGAGGAGGAAAGCACCCGAGATTGGGTGGTCTCACTGACCAACATGACCTTAAACAAGGTCACCCTACCGGCTGGAGAGGGTGTCTATCAGGACGCTAAGGGACAGCCCATGCCACCCCAGAGATGGCCAACAGAATTCCACTATGTGGATGGGGGCCTTGAACAGGCCGACACCTCGGACTTCGTGTGTGTCAACCGCATCATAGCGGAGCCATGGCGGCAATGCTTTGCGGTTTCCCCTGTTGACATCGGAGAATTGGTGGACCTCCTCACTGAAGAGGAGTTGGATCTGGTTCAGGGGTATATGGATCAGCTCTTTCACAACTGGGGAAGCCAGCGTGAGGGCAAGGGCCAGGACAAAGCCTGGTGGGAAGTGGATTCCATCGTATCCGGTTTCTATGATCCGAATACCTTCGTAAGTAGGGTACTGGACCATATGTCCAGCCAGGACGAGCCAATCGGCGGGAACCCGCCCACCTATGGTGACTTGTTCCGAGGGAAGACCAGAGATGGCCCTTTGGGCCACCTGGGAAGACCGCCAGAGATGAAGCCATGCGGAGGTACCCCGCAAGTAAGCTCAGTGGTTCAGGTGTCCGGAAAGGCCAAGGCAGAGTCTGATGATTGCCCCAAGATCCAGGCATTGAGGGCCAGGCTGAAGCAGAAGTATGGTGAAACCTTCTTCAGCGGAGAACCTGTGTTTCCCCCACCGGTGCGTGGACCGTATGGTGAGGCCAAGATACGACTGAAGCAGGATCCCCGAGTGTACAGGCACCGGGAGTTTGCCCTGAGGGGCGAGAGGAAGGAGGCCATGGAGAAGATCCTCCGTGAGTTCATCGAGAGGGGCTGGCTTGAGCCATGCCACTCCGAGTGGGCCTCCCCGTGCTTCGTTGTCCCCAAGAAGGTGGCCGGTGAGTGGGGGCTCGTGGTCGACTCCGCGGCCTAAACGCCCAAACGCAGCATGACAGCTATACGCTGCCCCTCATTGAGGACATGCTGCAAAAGCAACACCGGCGGAGGATCTTCACGGTTATTGACCTGAGACATGGTTATCATCAGATGCCTCTCGCTGAGGAGTCCCGTGCCTGCACAGCAATGAGCACCCCACTTGGACCCCTCCAGTGGAAGGTGATGCCCATCGGCGTTACCAACGGCAATGCGGCTTTTCAGCGAATGCTCCAGAACCTGCTTGAGCCGGTGCGTGACTGTGCGGACCCCTTTGTGGACGACGTGATCATCGCGTCCGGGGACCCCAGTATGAGCTATGAGGAGCTCCTCGAGGCACATGAGAGGGACGTCACCAGAGTGCTGGACCTTCTGGTGGGGCACAAGCTCACGGGCAGCAGTGACAGGGCCATAATTGCGGTAAGCGAGGTGGTCTTTGCTGGCCACGTAGTTGGGAACGGGCAGCGGAAGCCCATACCTGGCAAGGTGTCTGCGATTGAGCACTGGGAAAAGCCCAAAACGGTCTCTGAGCTCCGGGCGTACTTGGGATTCTGCAACTACTACTCGGGGTATATCAAGATGTATGCCGAGTATGCAGCCCCCATGACGACCATGCTCAAGGGCAACCGAGAGGAGACCAAGAAGGGGTCCAAGAAGGCTCTGGTCTGGAATGAAGAGTCTGACCGTGCCTTTGAGGGGATGAAGCAGGTGCTGCTATCCGCAGTGGGTCTGCACCTCGTGGATCCTGACCAAGGGTTCGTCCTGCGCACCGACGCTTCCGACTACGCCGTTGGCGCTGTGTTGGAACAAGTGCTCGACGATGGGAGGCACGTGCCAGTGGCCTTCTGGAGCCGAGTCCTGGCGGAAGGCCAGAGACGGACGTGGAGGCCCCGAGAAAAGGAGGCGTATGCCATCGTCATGGCTCTCAGGAAATGGGCTGGGTACATAGCCCTCCATCCCGTCACCGTCTGCAACGACCATCAGAGTCTGCAGTCGTGGCACAAAGAGCACCTGGACACCCCCTCTGGTCCCGACTCCTGACGGGCTAGATGGCATGAGACCTTGGGCAAGTTCGACCTCACGGTTGTGTATGTTCCTGGCAGGGACAACACGATGGCGGACTGTCTCAGTAGGTGGGCCTATCCCGCCAGCAAGGGCATCACGGATGTCTCCGCCCATGGCGATGAGGCTGAGACCGCTGAGGCCAAGAGGATCATGGAAATGGAGCGCCTGATGGAGGAGGAGGGTGTTAAATGCTTTGTCGTCATGGCTGCGGATGCCCCCCTCGGAAGGAGGATCGGCAGAGCGGTCAGTGTACTCGCCCCTGAGGCAGCTGAGTCCGACAAGCACCTCTTCCCTGAATCTTGCCTCCAGGAGGACTGGACCGACGATTACGCTAAGTCTGAGGCCTGTGAGGCCGAGTATAGGGCTGTGACCGACCCTGATGACGGGCAGAAGTGGCCAAAGGGGCTGACTGAGGAGGATGGCAAGCTCTACCGGAATGGTAAGCTGCTGGTCCCAGAGTCCCGAGTGCTCGAGCTATGTGAGGCTTGGCACCACCACATGATGCACCCAGGGGTCAAGAAGCAAGCCCTGGATATGCAGCGCCGGTTCGAAATTGACCAGATCAGTCTTTACAACGCTATCAAGAAGGGCAGAAAGGGTTGCTCGGTCTGTCAGGCCTGCAGTCCCGACAACCGGAACGTCAAGGGGGAAGCCCAATGGACTCCGGTGCCTGACCAGCCCATGGAGAGCGTGGCCATGGACGTCTTCTCCATGCCCGAAGTTCACATAGGCAAGGAGACCTTTGACTGTGTGGTCCTTTGTGTGGACCGCCACAGCGGCTACGTGGTAGCCGTTCCGGCACGCAAAAGGGGGTTGCTTGCCAAGGAAGTGGCAGTCATGATGATTCGTCATTGGCTGACCGTCTTTGACATCCGCCGCACCATTTGCAGTGACTGAGGGCCCCAGTTTACTGGTGGCTGGTTCAAGGCCATGTGTTCCCTCAAGGGAATACGTCATGCCAAGAGCGCTGCCTATCTCAGCCGGACCAATGGCCGGGCTGAAGTGGCTGGAAGGCAGCTGTTCGAGTAGCTACGCAAGATTCACATCACCAATCCACGTCGGAACTGGTTTGAGGAGATGTGGCCCGCTCTGAAGGCCCATCATGACACCCCCACTCCGGGTCGTTTGTCCCCTCACAAGATTTTGTACGGCAGGGACCCCCTGGGTCGGGGACTTCCCTTGTCGGGTGATGGTGTGGCAATGGATGCCAAGGAATTCTTTGCGCGGCAAGAGGCAACGGCGCGGGACATTAGCCAGCAGCTCGAGAAGGAGCATGCCAAGCGTCAGAAGTCCGCCCCGAGCTCGACAGCGCAAACGTTCAGGGTGGGAGACGCGGTGTGGGTGATCAGACCCCGCCCTATGGGCACCCACCGCACCAAAACCTGGTTCACACCCGGAGAGGTGGTCCGCAGGATTGGTGAGGACACCTACCGCATCAAGGTGGGTCACGGACAGTTCCGGGAGCGCCACGAGGTTTGATGTTTGAGGTTTGATTTTGCGGGTACTAGACGCCTTTCGGCCCCGGGGGGCAACCTGGTCGGGCCAGGTGATATCCTCCCCACCGGGTCCTAGTGGGGGGCCCTCCAAGACGCACCTCCTGCCTGGTAACGGAGTCCCCCGGGTTCACAGGGCTCGGAGCCCCGTCCTTCCCCGGCTTCCCCGTTTCGCCACTCCGCGGTCAGTGCATCAATTCGCAGCCGTGGCTGCGGGCGCTTACCCACTGCGTCGCCCACCTAATGCGTGGTCGCCCGGGGCGCCGGCGCTGCCGGGCCCGTGCTACTGGCTTGTCGCCAGTGGGACCCCCTTGGGCTGGTGCGGAGGCTGCCTAGCCTAGGGGTTGGGGCGTGGCGCAGTGCGCCACTAATGCCTTGGCGGGTGCAGTGCCCCATCCGTGTGTGCGCGGCGCTTGCAGCCGGTCCATGGGGTTCGGGCCGGTACCTGGTGTTGTGTCTCTTCCGTTTCCCCCTTCCCGCCCCGCGTGTCCCGCGCTGCGTGTGGCGGGCCGTCCCGTCCGGGTGTCCCTTACCCTCGCTCGCTGGTACGCCATTCCACGCGGTCTGTGCGTTCCGCGAGCTCGGTCCGGTTGCCCTTCTGGTAGTCCCCGCGTGCCCTTTGCGTGTGTGTGTGCTCGCGCTCCCGCGGGCTCCGCTTCCCCCCCCCCTGGGTGGTGTGGCGTGCGCACCTCGCGCGGTCCCGGCACTGGGCGCTGGTAGGGCCGTTCCACGTGGTCCGTGCCCCTCCGCGTGTCCTGCCCCGGTCCCTTGCTCCGTCTGGCGTGCTTGGGGGGGGGCGGTCCGGTCCTGGTTCCCCCCTACTTGGCTTGGGGTTGTGGGGGTGGCGGAAGGGCTTCCCCCGGGGGGGTGCCTTCCACTGTTGCGAGGGGCGTCTGGGGTCAGGCGCTCCCCCTCCCCCGACTGCCGGCCCACTGGGCGGGCTGCTGGGGTCCGCTATCCACGTGCTGTGGGCGCGGGCGTGTGGGTGTGGGGGCCCTACTCTGTCCCCTTGGCCTGCACGCCCTGTGGGGGCTGCGTGCCGCGGGGCGGGTCCGTGGCGTTCGTGTGCCGGGTGGGGGGGGGGGGGGGGGGCGTGCGCCGTGCCCCCCGTTTGCGCGGCCGGGGGGGGCCTGTAGGGCGGGGGGTTGCTCTGCCTCGTTCGGCCCCTCTGCCTTCCCTGGGCAGGCAACAATGCGGGTGTCACTGGCGTCGTTCTGTCCAGGGGGGGCGTGGCCCCCCATACCACTCCGGTTCGTGCTCGCCCGCCTTCACTGGGCGTGATCTGTGTGGCGTCCTGGCGCGTTGGCGCGGGCTCGCTTGTTGTCCGTGGTTCCTGACGGAGCCGGCGGCTGGGGCGGGGGGGCGGGCCGCGCTCCGGCTCCTCTCTCGGGCGGGGGGAGGGGGGACCATCCCCCCTGCCTCGGGGGGTGGGGGCCGGGGCCCCCGCGGCTTGCGGGCCGGTGGGGGGGGTGGGGGGGGAATCGCGCCGCGGCCTTCCTGCTCCCCCTCTGGGTGGCGGCCCGCGGTTCCCCATCCTGGCCCCCCTCGTGTCATCGGCGCACTCCCCTCCGGCGTGCGCGTGCGGTCGGGGTTGCGGGGCCGCCCCGGGGTGGGGGGGGATGAGGGGTGGCCCGTGGACCGCTCCCCCGGGGGCGCCTGCAGACCTGAACCCCCCCTCTGCCCTCCCTGAGTGGGCTGTGGTCATGGGAGGGTCATGGGGGGCGCGGCCTCCATACTGTTCTGGTGCGCCGCCGTGCGCCGCCCCCAAGCTTGGTCCGCGCGTTGCTCCGGCGCGCTGGTGTGGGCTTGCCTCTCGGCCGCGACCCCAGCGGGAGCAGGCGGCTGGGGGCGCTGGGGCGCGCGGTGTGCAGGTCCAGCCGCATCCCCCCCACCCGCGTCGTGGTCCCTTCTGGGGCAGGGGGGGCGCCCCCTCGGCTCCGGGGGGGCGGAGGGTTGCTCCTGTGGCTCCCGAGTTCGGGGGGGGGAGCGGGGGGGGGGGGGTGGGGGGGCCGCCCCCCCTGCCCAGCGCCCCGTCGGGCGTTGGCCTGCCATCCGTTGTCTCCGGCGTGCCCCCCCGGGGTATACTTGTGACGTGGGGGTTGCCGGGCGGCTGCGGGCGTCGGGCGCGGTCCAGTTGGCCTCCAGCGGGTCAGTGCGGCGGGGAGGGGGGTTGGAGGGGGGGGGAACCCCCCCACCCTGGTTCGCGCCCCCGTCTTCCCCGGGCCGGCCTCAGAAGGGGCCGCTCCGTTTGCGCCGTCCTGGGTGCCGCCGGTCAACCGTCGGCCGGCAGCGGGGGGGGCGTGCAGGCGCCTCCCTCAGCAGTGGTGCCCCCTCATCCCGGGTGCAGCGGCCTCTTCGGGGGGGGTGCGGGGCCGCCATTTCTTCGGTCTGCCTCCGTCCGCTCTTGGGCCTGAGGGGGAGGGGGGGGGGGAGTGGGGTGGGCCCTCTGGTCCCCTGGCGCCGCCCCCTGACAGCCGAGGGGGGGCGGCATGGCGGTCCCGGCCCCGGGGGCCAGCCATCGGCTGGGGGGTCGCACCCTTCCCCCACCCCCCTCTACCTAGAGCCGGACCCTCGTGCAGACCCTCGCTGGGGCCCCTCGTCCCCCCGCCGCCGTCGTGCGGCGCTGGCCGGCCGGGGTCGGCCGTGAGGGTTAGCGGTCAGCGGTTAGCGGGCTGCGGGGCAGTAGGTTCCCCCCCGCGCTTGTTTTCTCCGCCCTCCCTCCCGCGGGAGGTGGCGCGCGCTCCTTTGTCACGCCGTACCGTGGGGGGGGCGTAGGTCGGGGGGCCCAGCTCCCCGCCCCCACTTTCCCGCGTCCGCCGTCTGGGCCGTCACCTGCGCCGCCGGTTGTGTGGGGGCTGGGGCTGTGGCGGCAGCGGGTTGCGCCGGCGGTAGCGCCAGTGGGCGAGGGCGCTGCGCAAGGCCCGGGGGAGCCAGTTGTTGGCGTCTGCATCCGTGATGCGGAGTACCGCTCCCCCTTTCAGGAAGGCCGGCCACGTCGGCACCCTGTCGGGCCACGCCGCCCGGATCACTGACCTGAGGACCCTCTCTTGGTCCTCTGGGGCTGCGCACCCCCCCGGGGGTACCTCCCGGTTTCCTCCGTCCCTCCAGAGGAGCACGGCATCAAAGGGCCGGTTCCTCAACCCCCTGATGGTCCCCTGGTTGGCCCAGCACAACCACCCGTACACCTCCCCGGCCAGGGGGAGGGCCTCATCCCCCAGAGGGTCCGGGACCGTGCCCCAGTCGCGGTCCCGGCGGTGCTGGGGTCGTGGGGGTTGGGGGCGGATGAGCTCGCTGGCGCCAGGGTCGATGTTGTACAGGTGGTGGTGGTGGTGGTGGTGGTGGTGGGTGTGGTGCGCCGGCATCTGTTGGATGCCGGGGGGGATGCACCTCACGGGCTGCACGTCCGGCTGCGGGGGCGCCCCGCTCCCCGCCCCCCTCCCTTCGGCCCGCCCTCCGCCCCGGGCACCCATGCCTTGTCCCGTCTGTCCCTTGGGGCCCGTGGCGCCCTTGCCCTTGCCCTTGGGCCCCCTTCCGGCCCCCTGCCCGTGCCGTGGGTCCCGCCCCATGTCCCCCACGCCCTGGCCTGCCCGCCCGCCAATCGTCCCTCGCCCCGCTCCCTGCACCTGGGCGCCCTGCCCGCACCCCTGCGCGCCCTTCCCGTGCCCTGGCCCCTTCCCCGCCCCCTGCCCTGAGTCGCGCCGTCCGCGGCCCGCGCTCTGTCCCCCTCCGCTGCTGCGCCCTTGCTCCCTGCCGCGCGTGCCCTGGCCCGCTCCTTGCGCGCGCTCCTGGGCACTTCCCCTGTCGCCTCCTGTCCCCCGCTCCGCGCCCCCGTGGCTGGCACGCAGCTCTGCCTGCGCGCCGTCCCCTCCATCCTGGATCACGCGCCGGGCGTCCCGCTGTCTTTGCAGCTGCGGCAGCGTGACGCCCGGCAGCGAGCGCTCGGGCGCCGGGGGGCGGACGTGCGGCGTCCGCCCCGGGGGGAGGGGCTTGGGGGGGAACGGCTTGGGGGGACTGGTGTGGGTGTGGGTCGGGTTGGCGTGGGCGCGGTACTTCGCGCTCTCCCTGCCCACTGCTGCTGCTGCGGCGGCTGCCGGCGAGGCGCCCGTGGCCCGTGCGGGGTCCTTCCCCTCGCTTTCGCGGCGTGCTGGGGGCCGCGGCGTGGCCGGCCGAGGCGGTGGCGCGGCTCGCCAGGGCCGCGGTCGCAACCCCTCGCGCGCCCTCCCCGCTCCCCCCTCCGGCTGCGGCAGCCCTCGGTGATGCGCCCGGTTCCTTCGCCGGGGCTACCCCCCGTGTCGACGGCGTGCCGGGGGCCGCGGTCGGGGCCGCGGCGTGGCTCGCTGGGGCTGCGGTCTCCGCTTCCCGTGCGTCTGTGGCCCCCTCCCGGGGCGTGGCGGCAGGGCTTGCTGCTTGGGCGGTGGGGGCGGTCACCTCGGCTGGCTCAGGCTCATGGGCCGGCGGCGGCGGCCCGGCCAGCACCGCCGCCTCCGCCAGCCTCCGCTCCTCGCGCTCCGCGGGGGTCTCCCCCATCCACTCTGGGGAGACGGGGGAGCGGGAGCAGGACCCGCGGTGGTGGCGGTCGTCCCGCTGGGGAGCGCCATCGGAGTCTGCCATCACTGTTATCCTGGTAGGCATGCGTGATGGCACGTGCGCCCTTCCCACTACCTTCTGGTGCATCAGTGCCGTGCCGTCGGCAGTGCCGTGCGGTGCTCTGCGGGGGGGAGGGGGGGAGGGGGTGGGGGGCTGGCTGTGGCGTCAGCCCCGCACGGGCGGGGGCCGGCGGCCATCCATCGTCATTGGGAGGGGAGCCTGGGGAGCCACGCGGCCCACGCGTCGCGCCACAGCTCCCAGTCTGGGGCGGGGCCCAGGGCCCTGGGCCCGCGGGGGTCGTCGGGTGGTGCCGGGGGGAGCCGCACTAGGTGGACCCCCGTAACGGCGGTGACCTCGTGTGTTCGCAGGAAGCTGTGTACCCCGTCCCGCGCCGCGGGCGCCGGGAGGGGGAGGCGGGGTACGGGTGCTGCCCCATAGAGGTGGGTGGGGGTGATCCCCAGGACCCGCTCCGGGTCCCCGCAGGTCGCGACGACGAGGAGGAGCAGGGGGGTGCCAGGGCACTCTTGCCAGAGGACCTGCCCCCTGTGGTGGGCACCCCTGGTTCTGGAGAGGGGGGGGGACAGGTCTGGGTTGGCCCAGCCGCGGGGCGCGTGCGTCGCTGGCGGGAGGGCAGGGCACCAGGTGGGCTCCCTGGGGAACGCCTCGCTTACGATGGTTTACGGGGGGGTCGGCCTGGTGCCGTCGTACACCGGGTTGGTCGGCCAGGGGCCGGGGGGCGCCTCTTCCGCGCCTTCCACAAACACCGTGATTTCGCCCACCTCCAGGTCCTCGTCGGGTGGGTGTAGAAGGTGGAGTGCCGCATCCAGCTCGGACACCCCCCCCGGTGATGTGGCCCCCGCCAGGTTCAGGTACGGGGCAGCGTCCTGAGGGCGTGCAGCAGGGCTGGGGCGCTGCTGCGGAGGGACATGGCGGACCCCGCTCCCGTCAGCCGCAGGGTATTCCCCATGGACAGGGGCCGGCCCGACCGGTTGGACTCGTGCCACTCGGTCCAGTTCCCGTAGAGGGCCGCCTCCGGGCTGATGAGCCCCTGGCTGGATGGCGTTCACGATCCGGTGCATCGCCGGGAGCAGCGTAGGGGCCCCTGCTCGGTTCAGGGCGCGGACGGCCGGGTGGGCGGTCTCGTTGAGGAAAGCCCTCGCACTGTCGGTCAGGTCACGCCGTGCGGCAGCGTGCGCCTTGTGCGCCTCTGCCACCGCGTCCGCCACGGGGCCCCGGACGGTCGCCTCCTGCGCTTTGCGGCGGGCCCCCGCGTGTCCCGGCCCATCCCCCCGTCGGCGTGGCATGGTACTGCGGGCTCTGCAAAGGGCGGCGGCGGGTGGGGGTCAGGGCGCGAACACCTGCGACAGGTGCGCAACGGATGTGGGGTCCCGCAAGTGCACGTGGATCCACAGAAGAGCAGCGCCCGCGGGGCCCGCGCGTTCGTGTGAGGGGGCGTGTGCCCCCTGGATGCGCCGGTGCAGGGCCTCCTCCTCTGTGCGCCTGCGCGGGCCTGCGGAAGGTTCGGGCCAGGGGCACGCGGCCACCTGGGCGCACCGCGCGCACCCGTTGGCGCCTGTCGACGACGCGGAGGACACCGCGTCACATTCCCCGCAGAGCCGGCAGGTGTGTGGGAGGTGGGAGGGCGGCGACAAAGGGTCGAGATGGCGGAGCCAGAGGTCGTCCCACCTCTGTCGGAGGGGGTCCTGGATCTCCAGCAGGCGGTCGCGGACGCGGCGCCGGTAGTTCCTGCCGAGCGTCTTCCGCTGGACCTCCCGCCGAGTGTCGTCGGGGGGAATCCCGTGGTCGTAGAAGGCGGCGATGAGGTCGTCCCACGCCGGGCGGGGGTGCCCCTTGGGGGGGGGTTGCCATGTACACGTGGCGCCCGGTGAGGTGGGGCGTCAGCGCATCCCATTGGCACCCGTTCCCGGCGTCCCGGTGGAGGAGGGCCAGTAGGGTGCCGTCCGCGACTGCCTCCCATCCCAGTCGCAGCCCTTCGCAGCCGTGCAGCTCCTGGCGCAGCGCGGCTGCAATGTCAGTGGGGAGCATGAGGAGCAAGAGCCCCTTGGTGTCGGCCAGTCGGGACAGGGCGTCGTCGTCTACTGGCCTCCCAGCTTTGAAGTGCGCCACAGCGAGCTGGGCGGCCCCGTCCTCCGGGGGGTGCCACCAGACGGTGGCCGCGGCGTGTCCCCGTTTGCGTATCTCAGTAGCCCGGAGTACGTTGGCGGCGTGAAGGACGATGCGGGGGAGAACGGGTGTCCTGACGAGTGAGGACACGTCGCCAGTCCATCCTGTTTGCGGCCCCGGGGCCGCTTGCAGCCATTCCCCCGTCGCCGCGTTCCACGGGTGGTCAGGTCCCGCCCCGCGGATCACGGTTGGTCTCGGCCGGGTGTCCGGCCCCCATCACCCGAGCGGGATGGCGGCGTATCGTTGCGCAGGGGTCTCCGGGGCGCGCGTGGCGGCGCACCACCGGCTCCACTCGCGCGCCCATTCCTCACCCACTATGCGTGCCTCCCACGAACCCATGGAGGCGCGCCCGATGATCCACGGTGGGAAGAGGGCAACTTGTAGGTGCTTTGAGAACCCCCCCGGCAGGTCTTGGTACGGATGGGGGCCCTCATGTTGCGGGCACCTCAGAGTGCCATTCACGACACGGAGGGAGGCTACGAAGTCCTTGTCAGGGCGCGGGGGAGGGGGTGGGTGGTCGCCCTCCGCCGCTCTGAGCCATCAGTGCGCCCGGGCCGCCGCGCTTAGGGGCTCGCGGAGGAGTTGCTCCAGCCGGTGGTTGCGAAGCTCCCATGCGAAGTCCCCGAGCCCGAGCATGTGGTGGAGGAAATTATCCACAGGGGTCCCTCCCGGCGGGTAGTAGCGGGCTATGGCGCGGAGCTGCGCCTCCGCGTCCTCGGGAGCCAGTCCGGAGCAGAAGACTTCCGTCCATGTGGCGCCTACGGAGCGCCACGAGGCCACCCACAGGGCTTTGTCCCCGGGTGGGAGCTGGCGGGCCGACTCATGTACCGCCTGGCGATAGTGGGGCCAGAGGAGCCGTGATTGGGGGCACCCCACGTGCATGTGCACCGGGGTCTCCTCTGGGCCGCCGCAAAGGAGGCACGGTTGTGGGAGGACGGCGACGCCGGAGAGCCGCTCCTTATGGACGCGGAGCCTGCGCTGCACCGGCGTGTGGCCGTCTCGGGCCCGCAGCGCCCGGCGGTTGGTGGCCGTCGCGGTGAGGTCCCGGGCGTGGACATAGGCTGTGGCGTGGGCCGCCCCTAAAGGTGTGTGTCCCCGGTGCGTCAGCGCATGGTCCGTCTGCGCCCGCTGCGCAACCTCGCCGAGCGCCCGCATCGTGGGGGGCCCTAGATCGAGGTGGCCGTCACGGCCGGCGACGATGAGTTGGGCGTGGCCAGGGTCCGGGGGCGTGTTCTGCAGGACGGTGTCCTGGGACGCCGCCCCGTCCGCCTTGTGCAGTAGGGCGTCACTGTGGTGCGAGGTGGCTCGGACGTACCAGAACGGGTGCCCGGCGTGTCGCCCTCGCGCGTACAGGCCGTCCCGGAGCCACCGTAGGGGCATCTGGTTGACCACCTTCGCCGCGCCTGCGGGGACCGCCGTGGTCCGCTCGCGATCTGCGTGCCGCAGGAGGTGGATTGTGACTTGGGCGTCCACCGTGTGGACCCATGGTCGGTGGGCACCGTATTGTAGGGGGAGGGAGGCGGCCGACCCCTCCCTGTCGGGCACCGTGCCCGAGATGGCCCTCGCCCACGTGCGGGTGCGGTCGGCGGCGAGAGCGACGCTGGTGGCGTGTTTGCAGGGTCCGCCCCCGGACGCGTCGGAAGAGGTGTGGCCCCAGGCCTTCGGGATCCAGTAGTACCCGGTGGGGCTGAGCCACCCCGCGTTGAGGTCGGCGGAGTGCCACCGGACGTTGGGGTGGCTGGGGGTCAGTTGGTCCACGCTCAGCGCCCTGGTGTCGCCGGGGCTGATCGCCGGGTGGTCGTGCAGCCGGATTTCCGCTCCGGCGATCGTGCTTGCCCAGGACCGAAGTGCCGTCACATGTTCCTTGAGCCACGCCAGGCCTCCGCGCTGGTGCACCACCAGGTGTCCCGTGTCCTCCGGCTGGTCCTCCAGCGTGTGCACTGCCATGTGTGGGTCGTGCGGCACCCCCGTAGCTACCAGCAGGGCGGTGCCACGGGGGAGCCCACGGGGTTTGGGCTGGCCTGCCCCCACCTGCCCTATTACCCACTCGGCCCGGAGCTGCGCTTGCCCCGCCGCTTGGGTGCATTGGTCGTCTGTGGTCACCAACCACAACGGCGTCGGCGCGTGGGGCCGGGGGTCAGGGGCTCGGGCCATGCCACATCCGCGTTAGGCTCTTGGTGCTTGCTTTCCGCGAGTACGTCGTGGAGGATGTACATGAGGGCTGCCGGCGGGCGGTACGCCGCCCGCCGCGTGGGGGTGGATAGGCCGCCCCGGCGGCGGTAGCCCCCGACTTGGAGGTGCAGGCCGTTCAGGGTCACCCATGGGCCGGTGTGGACGTCCTGCTTAGCCCTCGTGGGGTGGACGAGTCTCAGGCGGGGGTCCCGCGCGCCGGTGGTGTGGAAGAGGTGGACCAAGGTACGGCGCCACCCGGGGTCGTTGGTGCGCTCCTGCTCGCGGCGGCAATAGTGGAGGTGTTGGTCGGCGCATTGGTTGAGGCATTCCCGCACCGCCGTCGGCCACGGGTCGTCGTTGTCGGGGAAGGGGTTGCGTGGCCCGTGGTGCCCATGCCACGGCGTTGTGTGCGGCACCTTCAGGCGGCACGTGTCGTGGTGTCGCAGCTTGGCGGTGCACAGCGTGCCGATGTTGCCTGGCGGGGACTGTAGTTGGACATGGGCCGCCCTGGGGCATGCGATGGGGTCGTACAGCCCCACTCCGAGGGCGGCCAGGGCCCGGGGTATGCAGTGGACCCAGTCGGCCCGCGCTAGAGTTGCGAACTCCAGGACGGGGTAGTGCACCTCGGGACATATTCTGTGTGCGCCGGCTATTTCCCAGAACATCTTGGTGACCTCGTCGCGGACGGAGGTTGAGCGGTGGTGGACGAGTGTACCCACGAGGGCCACCGCTGCCTGCTGGCACCGCGTTGGCACCCGTGTGAGCCCAAGGGTCCGGTCATCCTGCAGGCTGTCCCGCGAGGCGTCGAAGGCGTACCGCGCCCTGTCCTTCGCGACCTGGACCGTGATGTTGTCCAGTTGGTGTGCAGTGTCGGAGTCGTCGGCGATGAAAGGTGCGACGTACTGTGTCGGCCCCCCGAGGGTCGCCAGGATGACGTCCTGCACCACTTTCGGTGGCGCGAGGCTGTTGAGGAACCAGTGGTGCACCGCCGCCAGGCGTAGCCGGTGCTTGCGCTGCAGGGAGAACTCCCCGTCCGGCTGCAGCTGGAGTCCCAGGTAGGGGACGGAGTCCGCCGCTGGTACCCAGTGCCTTTGGTTTTTCAGGGGGGGACACAGGCGCAGCTGCAGGCCCGGGACCCCCTCTGTGGTGGCCATGGCGCACTTGCGGGGGTTGAGCTCCATGCTCATCATCCCTAGGTACAGGGCCACCGCCTCCACGCCCTCGACGAAGTGCTGCAGCGTGTGGGCCACCACCAGCACGTCGTCGATGTAGGCCTGGATGAGGCCTTGCTCGGCCCCTCCCGGCGGGCGCAGGCGGTGCCCCTGCGCCCTGAGCAGGGGCTCCACGAGGAGCGCGTACAGCAGGGGGCTCTCGGGGTTGCCCTGCTGGACGCCGCGCAGCATGTGGACTGGCTGCGTTAGCCCCTGTGCGGTGACGATGCGCAGCCTGGCGGACGTGTGGAGGAAGGGCAGGAGGTCGATGACCTCCGGCGGCACGGAGAGGTGGCGCAGGATGAGGTGTAGGGTGCCGTGCGGGGCGGTGTCGAAGGCCTTGCGGGCGTCGAAAGAGAAAACGTAGTTGGGCCTTCCCCGCTGGAGCTGCCGCTGCGCCGTGAACAGTGGGGGGCCTGTGTTGGAGCCAGGGAGGGCCCCTTGCTGCCAGTCGCTGACCACTCCGTGCCGTGTGAGCACTTCTGTGATGCGCTGGGTGCGGGGGCCCGTGAGCAGCTTCATGTCCAGCTGGCCCAGGGCTGTGGGCCTGTAGTCGTCCAGTCTGGCAGAGCCCGGTACCTTGTGGCTGAGCCAGATGTGCGCGTCCCTCCAGTGCATCGGCGGCAGGGCGCCGCGGGGGATGGCCCGGTAAGAGTGGCCCAGGAGCCACTGGATGGGTGCCGGGAGGGCCTTGATGAAACGGGCCTCCGCGTGGTTGGGACCTGGGGCCTTGCCATCGGCCTTGTCCAGGGCGGACTGCAGGTCCTGCATGGAGTACTGCTGGACCTGTGTCCAGGCCCCGTCAGGGACCCGGGGGACATGGCGGCCGAGGACTGCCTGGAAGCCGGGGAGGTACACCGGGCGTTTGTCATACAGTTCCCGCCAGAAGGCGCGAACTGCGAACATCACGTCGTGGGCCTCCGTGAGGAGCGTTTGGGTGTTGGGGACCCGCACGTTCCAGAGGCCTGACGGGCCCGGGGCCTCTACCTCTATGGCTCCCCGCACGGCTTTCCATCGCTGGGCGATGTCGGGGGCGTGGCGGCGCCAGAAGTCCTTGATGGCGCGCTTGCGGTCTGCCGCCAGGAGTGCGCGGAGTTGGCGAATGTCCTCCTTGAGGGCGGCTGCTTGCCTCTCCAGCTCCTCCTGTAGCTGGCCCTGTGTTGTCGGGCGGAACCCGGGCGACGCACCCCGCAGCTCCTCCGCGAGCCGGAGCGCCGCCTCGGACCGGATGCCATGCCGTGCCGCGTCGGCCTGGCACGCTGCCAGGGTGTCATAGCGGAGGACCGCCGCCTGGAGCCGCTTTCCGCTCTCCGGGGGGTCCCCCTCCGCCGGGTCCGTCCCCGCCGGGGACGGCTGCCGGCGTCCCACCACACGCGCCAGGGCATCATGCGTCGCGTGGAGGTGTTCGAACACCTTGTCCACCGCGGCCACGGGCATTGACCCGTAGGCGTGCTGCTCTGCGGGACCCAGCCAGGGCGCCAGGGAGGGTTCATCCTGCGCAGCGTCGACCGCCGCCGCCAGGCAGTGTTGGACGGGCGCGGCCTCGGCGTCGTACGGGAGGAGGCGGCCCTCCCTGTGGCTGTAGAGGGTGGGCACCGCCGCGCGCCCCGCTGCGCTGAGGAGGCCCAGCAGGGCCAGGCAAACCGGGAGGTGGTCCGAGCCGGGAGCGCCACGAGAGTCAGCGCCGTGTGCGGGAACCCGACCTCCGTGGCCAACATGTGTCCCTGGACTATCCCGCACATGAAGCTGATTCGGACGACGACTATGCTGAGCAGGACGACTATATCGCAGAGAGGATCCTGGCGCAGCGTCCGAACGCCTCGGCACCCGGAGGCCTGGAGTTCAAGGTTCGTTGGCGAGGCTATGGGCCGTCCCACGACACCTGGGAACCCGTCTCCTCGTTCGTGCCGCGGATTAACACCCCCTTCATGGACTACATCCGCAAGCACAAGACAGAGCTCCATGTCTCGGACTTGGAGGCACTCACCCGGGCGATTGCAGCCAGGGGCGCCTGATCACCGCCCTGAGCTCTCCCCTGATGCATTTTGAGCACTTGTTTGGTCGACGAATCGTCCCTCACTTGCTTGCTCTCTTCCATCTTCTGGTGACATGCCATCTGAGTGGCCATATACCCCCCCCTGCTGAATCCAGGGGAGGATGGCCCCTCTCTTCCACACCTATTCGTCACTCCCCGCCTGCTGAATCCTTGGGAAACCAGGCAGGGCGACTGACCTTGACATTTCCTGAGCTCTTAGGGCCTTGAAGCCCATACGACGTTGCGCAACGGATGCCGCTGTCGTCGGCATTGCGAATTTTGGGTGTGTGGTCTGGTCCCATGGCACTTGCGGGATCCAGACCAGTCTACGTGTGTCTGCAGACACTTTATGGCCTGAACTCAGGCGTTTTTCTGTCCACCCTCCTGCATAATCCTTATCCTGACCGGGGCGTGGTTTGGCGCTCTATCCAGAGTGTGGTTACACACCTATTTACCTGTTTCTTGCTCACTCCCCCCCGCCCCAGGATATGTGCATCTGTATGTTAAGTGTTGTCAGCCCATCACCGAGATATGGGCTGTTTTTCCCCCCGAAGAGACATGAATCGGAATACGAAGGCGCCCTGAGTCGCCGTGTACATGCTCTTACATAAGGTCCAGCCTGGACCAGTACCTAAGTACAGATTCTTCTGTTTGAGTGCCCGTGATACCGTTTGCCCTAGTGGCTGTCATGTGCTGAGATCGTGATGGCGCCAGGCAGGAAGCCCAGTTGCCTGACTAGACTCCCAGCGGTCCGCCACTGTCAGTCCCAGTGTGAGCCTACCGACTCGCAGACGCACTTGCAGTCGGATGGCGACCTCCGGTGTCCTGACCTCGGTCAGTCTGCCTGGGAAACTCGTGCTTTGAGGAGTCGACGCCTCCGCCCAGACTGCATGAGGACTCCCTCATGCATGGCCTTCGTGGTAATGGGGCGAGGGAAAAGACGGCTTTGATGCCCGATCCCTTATGGAGGAGCTCGTTCGGCTTTACCACTCTGGACTCGCGTCGTAGATATGGACATAGTGCGCCCAAGGAAAGACCCGTGGGGACTCTCCCCCAGCCTGCGGCCTTGGGAAGCTTGGGGTAGCCTGATGGAT
Organism: Eutreptiella sp. 'Long Island Sound 2002'; assembly: GCA_964036045.1. Classification (NCBI taxonomy): domain Eukaryota; phylum Euglenozoa; class Euglenophyceae; order Eutreptiales; family Eutreptiaceae; genus Eutreptiella; species Eutreptiella sp. 'Long Island Sound 2002'. The sequence goes on from OZ038385.1 coordinate 79,143,216, forward strand.
CTTTGTGGTCGCTTTCGACCTGTGGGACCACCTCGGTCGTTGTGTGACGCCTATGTTGGCCGTGTATGCCACTACCACTGTGGTAGTGACCGTCGCAGCGGGCACCCATAGCGCCTGGTATGGGTTAACGGGTCCTTTGGATGCCGAACAATCGCCGCCAGGACCCGGGACTTGATACTTGATACTATACTTGCGGTTACTAACAACTACAGCACCCTACCTGTCTTACCGTGGGATTGTAATGGGCAACCTAACCCGCAAATTGGCCTGAGGTGAGGATGTGACCCCCCCCCCTCCCTTCAGGGGATGGTCCTGGGTACCCGCTGCCATGCTTGGGTGTTATCGAGCCCCCCCCAGGGTTTGCTCTAAGGAGGGGGGTGAAGCGGTACCCAGAACCTATGGCCCATGGCCCGGAGGCGTGTGAGCCGTCACACCCGTGTGGAAGCTGTTGACACCGGCTGTCCGCGGGATATCCCTGTTCTCTAATCCGCGAAATCTGGAATCCGATTTTTAACCAATAAATCGTTGTAGAATTACCATAAATTTATTGTCTTGGTCGACTTTCAGTTAGAAATCGGTGAAATACCTGATTTCTACCCCGATTTCTAATTGTCGTGAAATCGCCGCCTGTTGTCGCCTGTTCGCGCGCATTCGTCGCTTCTCCGTGGCGAGTTTTGTGATGGATTTTTCTCGAGTATCTTTGAGGTTCTAAGAGAACTTAAGGGCTGGATCTAGAGGGTTTCTCTTGTACTTTCATCTGGTGTGTTCACCAGAATTTTTTGCCGTTGTGTGTGAGAGAAAATCAGCACGCAAGCTCTTTCGTCAATCGCTCGAACTCATGCTTCTCAAGGCCACGCCCCCCATGGACAGCACAATGCCAGTGACGCCCGCTTTGTTGCCTGCCCAGGGAAAGCGGCGCGCCACCTCCCGCGGGAGGGAGTGCGGAGACAACAAGCGCGGGGGGAAACCTGCTGCCCTGCAGCCCGCTAACCACTGACCGCTAACCCTCACGGCCACCCCCGGCCGGCCAGCGCCGCGCGACAACGGCCGGGGGATGAGGGGCCCCAGAGAGGGCCTGCGTGAGAATCCGGCTCTCGGTAGAGGGGGGCGGGGGAAGGGCGCGACCCCCCGGCCGATGGCTGGCCCCCGGGGCCAGGACTGCCAAGCCGCCCCCCCCCCGGCCGACAGGAGGCATCGCCAGGGGACCAAAGGCCCCCCCCCACTCCCCCCCCCCCCTCCCACACAGGCCCGAGAGCGGGCGGGGGGGCGCCCCCCCCCCCCCCCCCCCCCCCGCACCCACCTCAGCTGGGGAGCCACAGGCGCGGCCCTCCGCCCCCCCAGGGCCGGGGGGGCGCCCCGACCCTCAGGAGGAACGGCGACCCGGTAAGGGCAACGGCGGCTGGACCTGCTCCCGCGAACCCACACCGGCGTGCCGGAGCAACGCGCACAACGGAACAGGAAGTGGGCCGCGCTTCACATGACCCTCCCGTAACCACAGCCCACTCCGAGGTGACAGAGGGGGGGTTTCAGGTCAGCTGGGGCCCCCCGGGGAGCAGTCCACGGGCCGCCCCTCACCCCCCCCCCACCCCGGGGCGGCACTTCAGCCCCGACCGCACGCGCGCGCCGGAAGGGAGCGCGCCGGCGACACGGAGAGAGCCAGAAAGGAGTACACCAGGCCGCCGCCCGGAACGAGAGCAGGGAGGCCGCGGCGCGACACCCCCCCCCCGCCCGCCCCCCCACCAGCCCGCCAGCTGCGGGGGACCCGGCCCCCACCCCCCGAGGCAGGGGGGATGGCCCCCCCCCGCCCGAGAGGGGAGCCGGAGTGTGACCCGCCCCCCCGCTCCAGCCGTCGGCTCACATGGGGGCCGCGAAGAACAAGCGGGCCCACGCCTGCGCACCGGGACGCCGCACAGATCGTACCCAGAGAAGCCGGGTGAGCACGAACCGGAGTGGTATGGGGGGCCACGCCCCCCATGGACAGCACAACGCCAGTGACGCCCGCTTTGTTGCCTGCCCAGGGAAGGCAGAGGGACAGAAAGAGGCAGAGCGACCCCCCGCCCTACAGGCCCCGCCCCGGCCGCACAGCCGGAAGAAAGGGTGCATGCCCCCCCCCCCCCCCCCAGCCCGCCCCCCAGCATAAGAACGCCATGGACCCGCCCCGCGGCAAGCAGCCCCCACAGGAACAGAGCAGGGCCCCCACAACCGCACGCCCGCGCCCACAACGCGGACCCCGACTGCCCACCCAGTGGACGGGCAGTCGGGGGAGGAGGAGCGCAAGACCCCAGACGCCCCACACAACGGTCGAAGGCACCCCCCCGGGGACGCCCTGCCGCCGCCCCCACAACCCCAAGCCAAGTAGGGGGGAACCGGGACCGGACCGCCCCCCCCCAAGCACGCCAGACGGAGCACGGGGCCGGGGCAGGACACGCGGAGGGGCACGGACCACGTGGAACGGCCCTACCAGCGCCCAGTGCCGGGACCACGCGAGATGCGCGCGCCACACCACCCAGCGGGGGGGGGAGCGGACACCGCGAGAGCGCGCGCGCACAGACACGAAAAGGACACGCGGGGACTACCGGAAAGGGCAACCGGACCGAGCGCGCGGAACGCACAGACCGCATGGAATGGCGTACCAGCGAGCGAGGGTAAGGGGAACCCGGACTGGACGGCCCGCCACACGCAGCGCGGAACACGCGGGGCGGGAAGGGGGAAACAGGAGAGACACAACACCAGGTACCGGCTCGAACCCCCCCAAACCGGCCGCGAGCGCCGCGCACACACAGACGGGACACTGCACCCGCCAAGGCAGTAGTGGCGCACAGCCCCACGCCCCAACCCCTAGGCTAGGCAGCCTCCGCGCCAGCCCAAGGGGGTCCCACTGGCGACAAGCCAGTAGCACGGGCCCGGCGGCGCCGGCGCCCCGGGCGACCACGCATTAGGGGGGCGACACAGTGGGTAAGCGCCCGCAGCCACAGCTGCGAATTGATGCACTGACCGGGGAGTGGCGAAACGGGGACGCCGGGGAAGGACGGGGCTCCGAGCTCTGTGAACCCGGGGGGCTCCGCCGGCAGGCAGGAGGTGCGTCTTGGAGGGCCCCCCACAAGGACCCGGTGGGGAGGATATCACCTGGCCCGACCAGGTGGCCCCCCGGGGCCGAAAGGCGTCTAGTACCCGCAAAATGAAACCTCAAACCTCAAACCTCAGGCTTCTCAAGTACCATGAGTTCGGATGGAACCCTACAGTCTTAGCCCACGCAAACTGCACCCCCCTTTTGGAAGACAAGGACCTAAAAAATGACTGCCTGAAAAACTTTTTTTTTGACATTTGCAACACACATGACCCAGATACAACCGAAAAAATACAATTTTACCCAATTTGCTGCTTTCTTCCGCTTTTTGTTTTTTAATATAAACTATTATTCTGTCTGATTTGAATGGTGTGTTTTACCAATCTTGTCGTTTTGGTATTTCAAAACCCAACCCGTGTGTGCCTGTTCGGGAGCTGATTTTCATAAATGACACTCTGCAGGTCTCCAGTTGCACCTATGTTTGTCATGCGAAATAAATTGCTTTTTTATGTCCCTGAGTGCGCGAGGCATCGCGCACTCAAGGTCATGGAAACAATTGTGTAAGAAGGCAACAAAAACAAGACAGGAAGTGCACAACATACAAACACTGAAATAAAAGCTCAGCAAAAATGTACAAGCCCTTAAGGGCATATAATTGCATTCGCGTCGAAGGCGAGTGCGTGAGGCCTCGCGCACACATGACTGCAAAAACCAGGAGAAACACTTGGGTTAATGGTGGCTTACTTCTTCTTCGGTCCAGCAACCTTAGACAACCTTGAACCCAGGCTTCTTGCCACCGCACTTGTCCCACTTGGAGAGGTAACGGTACCACAAGACGGCTGGGCACCAGAACGCGGGGGCGGCTTGAACTCTGCACTAGTGCCGGCAGCAGTCTTCGTTTTCTTTTTCAGCTGTTGCTTACCAGATGCGGGGCTGGCATCGAAGTGAGCGGCGGCTGCCCGCTTGCGCTTCTGCTGGGTCTCCAGTACTTGCCTCAGATCCTCTTTCTCCTCCTCCTCGTCGGTATCATCATCGTCTGATTCCGTGGGCTTGTCCGATTTCTTCTCTTTTCCTGTTGCCTGCTTCTTGCTACTCGAGGGGGTTCCCTTTCCGGCTGCAGTACCCTGAGTTGGTATAACTTTGGCAGTCTACTTCACCTTGGCTTGCATTGGCAAAGTAGGTGCAGGCGCAACAGGCTCAGTGTCGTCAGCGGGGGCCTCAGTCACGACATCTTCCTGGACCGCCTCTGCAGCATGCACCTGCTGGTGCCCTTCATGCCCTCGGTTGCTGTCCAAAACCCACAGTGGAATGCCACGCAGAAGCCACTCTTCTTGATTATCCCAAGGTGCAGCTGTTGCTCCCTGCTCCGTCTGATCAGCCTCCAACATGTACCGCATGATGATTGCATGCTGCAGAGCACCTCCAACGGCATTCCCAAGGTCCTTTTGCTTGATCGTTGACACAACCAGAAACGCAACTTTAGTACGGAGTTCGGACATCGCAATTTTTGCGGCCATGGCAGGCGTGTCGTCCACAACAACCACTGCATCAGAATACCCACTGCCCAAAAGATATTTGTCCAGGTACCACAGCACGTGAATCAGAGGCATGAAACCACCAAAGGTTCGTGTTCTGCATCTCTTCAAAATGTCCAGCGTAATACGACACATAGTTCGGCAACTGTAAATGTGATGTATAAAGACGAATAACGGAGGCAGCAGTGCGCGAGGGCTCGCGCACACAACGACATCGTAACAGGCGAAAGAAGCAGATATACGTGCTTATCCCATCGACTCGTTGTTCCGATCCACATACAGTGCTCGTCGAACTGATACGTACTACTGGTCACGAGACCCGATAACCAAGAGTATACCGGCAACCGAACATGGTAGAATGGCACTGTGGTTGGATCGTTGTCCTTCTCCATACGCCAGAGCCTCTGGATGTCGCGGCCAATACGGTGCACAACATCAGCCTCACCATAGAAAATGAGGTCTTTCCCCAGCATCATCACATCAAACAGCCACTCCGGAACAAATCCTGCAGTGTCATATTCAACGAAAAGGTCAGCGTTGATGACCCACAATGGGTACCGCAGATCCCGGAAACGGGCTGGCGGTGTCTCTTCAATATCCTCAATACGGCACGCCGTCAAAGAGAATTTGCTCCCTTGCTCGCCCTGCTTGGATACATTGATCACATCGCCAGTACTCAGCTGTGTGAGCTTCATCTCCGGTATTGGCTTCTTCTCACCCTTCTTCTTGCGTCCTTTCTTCGGCGTGTCCCCTTGGTCGGTCCCTGGTGACGACTCCATGGCCTCTGTGTCTGGTGCTGGACGTTCCGGCTACCCTGGTTCACTCAGGATGCCAAAAGATACCTAAAAAGGGCAAATGGCACGACTTGAAACACGGTCATTTGAACTCTGATATCAGTCGAAATGGTATTCTGCAGGTCGTTTTTGCACATCTGTTCCACAACTGTCTCTGTTGTGACTTAATCTAAGGCACTTAGCGAACTACTCAGTGCGCGAGGCCTCGCGCACTCACATCGCATTACATACCTGTTTTTCGTAACATTTAGTGCGCGAGGCCTCGCGCACTGCGGGCGTCTATTACCGCAAGCGTTGCCGCACGTTGCGTGTTGCTGCTTCCTGTCTGTCGGCATCCATATCTGTTCTCCGCCCCACAAGAGCATCCAGTTTCCGTTTCAGTTGGTTGGTGGGACTTGTTTTCTGGTCAATGAGGGCATCCAGTACGCTGTGACCAAGTAGCCGGTAGTGGTCGTAACCAAGGGGTTGTGTAGGTGAGGGTGGAAATCTCGGCGGCCACGAAGTTGCAACGGTGCTGACTCTGGCCGACTCCCATTCCACATACGCCATGCAAATTCGGTCTGTTGCCAAAGGTCTTGTCAGTCGTTGTCGCATGCTGTGTACCAGGTTCTTGGGAACGTTTTGCACCCCCACGCGTTTGCCACCAGGACCAACCTTTAGTAACAAGTAATGGTTTTTGACCTCCTCAACAGTAACAGAACCTGTGTTTCTCGCCTTGTCCTGCACCAACTTGCTCAACATCCCTTCTCCAAACTCCTCTGAGTGTGCCTGACCGGGCAGGTCCTGGTGCCACTTGCTGTTGTACAGCAATGTGCACATGATCGTGCGTTCGTACTTCAGTACGGTGTCACACCGTCCTCGACGCAGCCTCCCCAACAGACACAAACTCAACTGCAACACCTGCTGGGCTCCTGACCCTGTACCGTTGTTCTCTCCTGACCAGTTGCATTCCCGTACCACGTGGCCCAAGTACAACAACAACGGGCACCATTCCGACAACAAATGCAACACTTCGTTTGCCACTGCTGCCCTGTTGGCATGCGCAGTGTCAGGACCACTGATCGCGGTTGCAGCTTGTGCCTTGCGCCGATACGGGCGTAGTATTCGGGGGGTGGCAAGCATCACCGCAGCAATAGTTTTCTCGATAACTATCAGTTTCGGGTATGATAGTATGGTGGAACCAGGTCGTAGCAGACCTTTCCGTAGGTAGGTTAGAATGGGCCAGAACACCCGAAAAGTATGAGTAACAACGAACTTGTAGGCATGCCAGACACCGTAAACTACAGGCACGTAACGCAGGTACGCATGCATGTTCCATCGTTGGTTTCTGGCACCGTACAACAACTTTAGTATCCTGTAGTGTATGTTTTCGTCAACCAACAGCGGTAAAACTCTGTTTGTCTGTTGGGCTACGTCCTTTGCAAAGTGTAACAAGTTTAAAAGACCAACACGACCAGTTACCTTTTCTTTTGACAGGGCAAACGGGCGCCACACCGGTGCCTGCACGGTCGTTGCATCCCTCCTCACATCCAACGGTGCTCTCACGTTTCCGGTGTCTGGTGTAAACCCATCTGCATACCCCATGTCACGCAAAATCTGGGGGATTCTTGGTTCAAGTTGTTGCAGAGCCCTTGCCACTGTCGTTATCCGCGCTGCCAGGTCCTCAACGGCTGGATGTCCTGCCCAATACGTGGGCCTCTGCTTCAGTTGAAGTACTGCCATTGCAGTACAGTTTTGTGACCAGTCACTTTCGTCTGTGTCGTGTAGTGTGCCCGGTACCAGTTGTCTATCCACAGCACGCAAGACGACGAAAGCACCAGTGACCACGTTGCTTTGATTGCTGCTGCTGCCTGTTCGTCCACTGTATTTGCGGCAGCGTCTGCTTGCCCAAGTCGTACTTTTGTTCGTCTTTCTGTTTGTGTTAGGTACCCTCTTTTGTTTCCCGGTTTTTTCCTGTTTGATACTGCCCGTTGACGCATCAACAGGTACAGGTTCCAGCCCTCATGTCGCAAAATGCGCACCCAGCGCTTGTCCTCCTGCCTTCTAGCTGCTGGTAAACGGTGGCGCGTTCTCTTGTTGAACCTGAGTCGCTGTGCAAATGTTAACACCAGTTGCGCCGCCAGGTCGTTTCGTTTGAGTCATTTCCACAGGTCGTCTGCTGTTTGGTATGCTGGTTCTGCCGCGCATGCCTCTCGTAGTGCTGCTGCTCCTTTGCTTACTTCTGCTATCATCTGATGCGTTACAGAATTTTCTGCCTCGAAGTGGCATTTTGCGTCTTTCCCTGAGGAATTACATTTACGCACATATTTTGGTTATCGTTTCGCACAGCGATCTTTAAAAAAATGTGTTTGAAAACATCTGGCCTTTTCCTGTTGTCATTTCTGGTGCGCGTGCTGCCGTCGAAGATTGTATTTGGTGTCTGCGTGCGCTCCGTTCCTAGTAACCGAAAACCGTTTTCGCAACCACAATTTCCTATTCTGTTTCCTTTTGTAAACCCAGTCGGAAACAAAAACTATATCTATCGGGCAGCGAAGGCTACGGCCGCTACGTCATTGAGTGGCTGTTGGAAAAAAGCAAATGTTTCCCCTGATCCTCTGAAAAATATGACGAAGGTTACCGATGTATAATCGACTGTCACAGGTGGTAGCCGTGAAAGGGAATGTAAATACCGGCGTGCCTGACCTGACCTGCCTGCTTTTTCATTTTCTTCCGTCGTTTGAGTGCCTTGTTATGCCTTGTTATATCTGACCAACATGGTGTCTACACACACATACACCCGAAAAATCAAATGTGTTTGTCCGTCTGGTACTGTACCTACAATTGTTCGCGTTATTTCCGTTCTGCAAATTCAATACACAACGTGACCTGAGTGCCGGAGGCCTCGCGCACTCAGGGTGCCTAAATTTGTATTTTATTTTCAATTTACAGTATATGTGTTTCCCCCAACATGGGAAGTCGGACAGTCCTACACTTCCAATGCTCCGTGGGCAACACAATCCTACTTTTAATACCGTGTACCGAGCTGCGTATTTCCGCAAACGCGGGTCCTTACAGGTTTTTGGGTTTCGTGATAAACTCTACTTTGAACATCTTGAGTGCGCGAGGCCTCGCGCACTCAGAACGCCAGAGAAATGTAAAAAACGTCGCATTGAGGAACGCTGAGTTGCACAACACCGAAAAAGCAATTTATTTCCCTACGTCTAAAATCACGTTCATCAAACATCCATAAAAAAGTTTTTTTGCCCTGTTGCGAACCGGTCCTTTTCTGCGCGTTCGGCACGCAAAACAGGGAGCAGTTTGCGTGGGCTAAGTCATTCCCCCCCTATGCCTTTCATCAATGCCCCTTTCACGTGGGCATATCACTTTGTATAGGGAAGAGGGCAATAGGGATGTTTCAGGCAGCCTATGGGTTTCGCAAACCCAAGTCGTTTGCGTGCGCAAACGCTAACTTTGTGGCCTTGTCAGCATGAACGTTAATAACCGAACACAATGCTCACAAGACCAAAGGCCCTCACCTATGATTTTAGCAGCTGTTTTTTTCCCAAAATTCAAAAAGTCAGCAGAAAAGGTGTTTTTTGCGAGAAATGACCTACTCTTTTTGTTTCTACGTCCTCAAAATAGGGGGGGAGTAAGAAAAAGTGCTTTTCCAATGCTTTGAGGCATACTCTAGCTGTATTAGGGATGCACTGAGCATCCAGGCATTTCTATCTTAGTATTGGCCCCACCAAAAGTGGTGATAACACATTTTGACCTATGGAACCAAACACCCAATCAGGATATGGAGTGGTCCCTTTAATCCCCTTTCAATGTGAGGCAAATCATCTTTTCCTGAGTTGACTGAGAACTGACATATCCAGGGCAGAGCCTATGATTTTATCTATGTTTTTCCATGAATTCTTAGCTGTTCTAGTGGTATGCACCCTAGGGGGCTGGGCACCTCTTTTTGAGAAGTCCTGGGTTCAATTCCCTGTCAGCCTAGCTAAGTAGGAAGATCCCATGTGACATGGCAGTGACCTCATCGCCACATGCCCTGCCAACTCAGCACATATGGGACCCAAACCAAAGAGTGCACATCTCCTGAGATGGCACTATGGAGATAGAGTGACCATGGGGCAGTTTTCCAACTCTTTTCAAAAACATTTCAGCTATCTTTGTGAATATGCAATCCGATTTGACCTGAGTTGCAGTTTCTGTGAATATCCTTGCATCTTTCACTGTTTACACTGCAGCCCTTCATGCTTTGATCCTGATTCTCTTCTCCTTGCATACCACTGGCTTGGGCTATCATGGATTGACTGTATTTCAGCAAACAAAAGCTTTTCATCTTCAAAAACAGGCAGCAGGAAACCCTACACCAGCAGCACGCAGCAGGAGAGGCAAAAACACAGTGTTGAAACTACTATAAACATTTCTGGTAGCAAGAGGCAGACTGTCTCTGCGCACGGGCAGCAACCCCGCGCCGTACATCCAGTGCGCCGAGTACAGTCACATATAAGCAGAAGGGCGAACGAAGATGGACACAAGGAAGGAGGACGCCGACGTGAAGACAGCGCCTGAGGCACCGGCAAGGCCAGCACCTGGTGAACCTGGACCTGGACCTAGCGCTGTACCTTCGGAGCCCTTACATGGGCCAGTGGAAGTGGCTGAGGACTCGTTGGATGGACTCCAGACGGCCTTCAGGGCCCTCTTAGTCGAAGAGGTGGTCACTCAGCCTGTGAAGAGGAAGAGAGAGAGCGAGAAGGATGCTGGAGACGAAGCAGACGAAGGAGAGGAACGAGGGCAAGACCTGACGAATGACCCTACCTTCGAAGGCGCACCAAGCGCTTCTGGCCTCCACGCATCACCCTCTCCTATAACCACCACACTCCCAATTCCAGACCCAGCCGCTGCAACATCCGCTCCCATAACCAACTCGCCTATGGCAGAGGGCACAGGCTTTACTGGCATGCCTCCCTACCCCGCCTATGGTATGGGCCCACCTAGCACTGCGTACGCTGAGGCAACTACTGCCAGTGAGCCAGTGGCTTCCAGCTCTGCGCCGCGATGGTATGCGGCTGACTATCCCCATCCACTACCCGCTACTGGAACCTATGTGGATGTTCCTGGGTATGCACCTGGGTATGCAACCTTGAGTGGGTTGAGGAGAGGACCTGAGTCTCTTGGAGGCAGGAGTAGAGGATCGAGGAGATCCTCCAACAGGTCCCTGACGCGGTCGGAGATCAACGAGGTGCTCCGCGGAGCCACTTCAAAAATCGTGGGCGACCTCACTCAAGAGATCCGAGAGAAACTGGAGCCCCTGATGATACCGCCCCAAGCGTCACCTACCACAGTGGGAATGTCACCCCACCGAGTACAGGCCAACCACCTGGCGGCAGGGCTGACAAACACCCTGGGGAGCCTGAGGAGCCGACCGATGCCGACTCCTGCAGCTATACCGAGAAGTCTTTTCGTACCGAGAACAGCCCAGCCGCCCTACAGCCACGTGACGAACTCTACGAGGGCCGAGCTGAACCGGCTGGGGCTGACAGCCTTGAGGGCAATGGTGGACGTTGAGCCTTATGGCTCTAGTGATCTAGGCGGAGACCCCTCTGATGATGAGCCGCCGTCGATGACTTCTGCTTCTCCCTCGGAGGACGATGACCCGGAGGACCCCGAGAACCCAAGAGGGAAGAAGAAGAAGAAGAAGAAGAAGACCCGACGCCCTTAGGGACGCACGTCTCAGGAGGCGAAGGCTTTTGCCACCTCCAAGATCGTGGTGAACCTGCCTGAGTTCACAGGCAAGGACCTCAGCGAGTTTGCTGAGAATTTTGGCCGGTTCCTCCGATTGACCGGCCAAACCCACGCTAGTGGACGAGTCAAGTGCGATCTGCTCCTGCAGTGCTGCAAGACCAAGTACCTGGAGAAGCAGGTCAGGCAGATCGTGACTAACTCCGCCACCTTTGCCGATGTGTTGGTTGCCTTGGAGAGGCAGTACCCGACCTACGAAACCGACCTCTCCATCAGGGCCGAGATCCAGAACCTGCCCGTGCTGCCCAACAACCCCAAACCTGGCAGGGTCTCTTAGCTGTTGGCTGATCTGGATCACTGGGCTGCTGTTCTGGTTGGTGGCCAAGCTCCCTCGAGAGCTGTGGGACGAGTGCCGTTCGACGGCGGAGCGCAAGGCTAGATCCCTCCGCTACGAGGATCTATGCGTGATACTCCCAGAGCTGGCGCTGGAGAAGGAGAGCGACCAGCACTTGAACAACTACCGTCCGGGTGGTGGAGGTTCTGGAGGCCATGGCAAAGGGTACCAAGGTTCCCGACCTGGGCAGGGGACTACCCCCAAACACGCCCACACCCGTATCATGGAGAACGTTAAGGAGCTATTCTGGTGTGATGGCAGAGACGAGCAGGGCCACCTGCAGCATGCCCCTGACTGCGAGCAGGGAGACTGCTTCGTAGTCCAGGGGAAGCAGCAGGAGAAGAACACCGGCGCCAAAGCGAAGCTGCCGGATCATTACAGGTGCACCATCACGTGTGCATTCTGCGGGAAGCGGAAGCACTACGAGGATGAGTGCTACAGTAAGCAACGCCTATCGGCGAAGCTTAAGGGTGAAGATCCTGGTAAAGGGTCAGGCAAAGGTTGAGGCAAAAGCAAAGGCAACGACTCTGGCAAGGGCAAGTCGAAAGGACGTGGTCAAGGGCAAGACAAGGGTCAAGGTGGACGAGGAGGAGGCGCTAACCGCCAGCCGGACAAGGACAACAAGAACAAGGACAAGAACGGAGGCAACTCCAACCCTAATCCAGGGGGGAACTCCGAGCCCTCTGGAGGGCAGTCTGGTCCTACCACACGCTCACGAACGCAGGCCCAGCACGAACAAGGAGCCAAGCGTGAGCATGAAGGTGGTGATGACGGCAACGCTAAGAAGAGGAGCCGTTTCATGAGGATGGCCCGCAAATTGCGGAACAAGGGGGTCGAGGTGACCTGTCCCGCGGAGTTCTGACGGGGACGCTCCGGTGGCACCCAAGACCTGGTGTTTTGGGTACGTATCCGACTAGGGGGACGCGAATACCTGGGGGTATTGGATACTGGCGCCACAATATCAATAGTGGCCAAGAAAATTTTACCCTGTGGGAGCCTGAAGAACACCATGACCACCGCTGCTATACGTATGGGGGATGGACATGTGGTGCACAGCTGCGGGGACTGTGAAGTGGAGGTACCTATGGGCTCCCAGACTATCGCCCATCGGTTCTATGTGATGGACACTGAGGCCTTCAACTTTGTACTGGGGACTGACTTCTTCGTACAGCACTCCCAGATACAATCCCTGACGCTGCAAGCGCCCTACCTCCTCTACGTGGACCACGGCAGTGGCAGAGAGTCTGTGCCACTGGAGCAATCGGAACATACCTCGAGTTACCTGAGGCTATCGAAGGAGGAGCCTCCGAACATGATGGCAGCCTCCAAAACTGAGGACTATCAACTATTGGGGGAACTCCTAGACCAAGGTCTGCAGGAGTTGGGTTACTCTCGAGAAGACCTGAGTGTGGAGTTGTTCGCCAGCGACAAGCAGCATGTACTAAACATTTACTGCAGCAAGGGGAAGAACTGCAGCTACAAATGTTACTGGCCCTCTTTCGGGATGGCCTACGGGAACCCCAGGTTCAGTGAACTGGGTAGGGTGCTGACCAAGGTGGCCTTGGAACGTTCCCGTATGGTCCTGTGTTCCCCCGATTGGGGAGCCCATGGGGGCAACGAGTACTGGCGAAACCTCCTGGACAGGCTGACTATCAGCTCTGTTCGTTTGCCTGATGAGGCCATCTACGTGCCTCTGGGACGCAAGACGCCCATTGGGAAGCCCGGATGGGGGAGTATGCTCAGCGTGGTGGACGGAGGTCTCCCCTCCATTCCCTGGGAGGATCTGGACCCGACTCTGGTCCAGGCTATACAACGAGAAAGCGATGGACTCGTCTTGGGTGACTTGAAGGATCGCCTACGACCTCAGAATGCTATTGACACTACACCCGGAGGAGATGAGTACGTCGTGACTGACACCAACGCCCCCAACTCTCCCTGCCATGTACCTGTTCATGATGGAGTCTCTGAGTGTGGATTATCTAAGCTACCTAGCTCTATCCACTCAGACGACGAAACTGAGCACGACGCCTTCTTCGTGCAGACCTGTGTGGAGGAAGTGGAGAACGCCGAGTACGTCGCCCCACTGAAACCCCTACTCTCCATGAGGGTGGAAGACCCCGTGGACGAGGAGCTGGACCCGCGATTCAGGCTAAGGGAGTATGTGGATTCCAAGAGGAAGTTTGTCGCGAAAAAGCTATGCTACGCGAAGCCTACCCGCAGCTCATGGCCACTGAAGCAAGGACGTATGGGAGACCTATCCCAATTGAAGGAGGACGTCGAACAGAAGATCACCACCTGGCAAAGGGAGGTAGATCTTAAGCTTATGAAGAGCGTGTGGGGCGCCCATGTGAGGACCCCAGAGGAGGACGACCTCTCGGAGGAATGTGTATGTGAACCCCCTCGAGCGTGCCTATGTTGCCATCGTCCACCAGAGATGGTTGAACAAGACCTTCTATATGCCTACCAAGGGCTGAAGGACACTACCACGGGTGAAGAGTCGGTGGAGGACCACCTCCCGACGTCTATTACTCAGGGGGCAAGCAACTTACACTCTGATGAGGACATGGAGGACAAGATCAAGGTATTGGACCCGCGGGTACAGAAGCTTATAAGGACCTATCTTGAGGTGTTCGGAAAACTACCCCCTCGAGCCTCATGTGACAAGCTGGTACAGATGGACCTCAAGCTGAAACCCGAGTTCGTGGGTCAGAAGATCCGGAGGAGACCCTATCCAGCTCCTAAAGAGCAGGCCGACGAGATCGAGCGACAGATAAAAGAATGTATCGACGCTGGCCTAGTCCTGGAGTACAAGGACGGGGACTACCCCCTACACTGCAGCCCCTGTTTCCTGGTGGCTAAACCTGGGTCTACAGCCAAACGGCTGGTAGTGGACTACGGAGAGCTGAACAAGAAGACGTTGAACCACTCAGGGTCCATTCCCAATATGGAGTCTACCCTGGAGAAGATAGCCTCCTGCCGCTACAAGACCAAGATGGACAAGAGGAGCGGATTCTGGCAAGTGGACCTGACGCCCAACGCACAGGAACACCTAGGATTTTATGAGGTACCGGATTCCCGTAACTGAACCGTCCAAAAACTGCCGCGATCGCGATTTACGGCCCGCCGCAACCCAATTTTGCCGAGGTTTTGGTGATTTGTGCCAAATCTGTGCGCATCTGCCCCGATTTAGATAGCGCAATCGGTAAAATACGACGTTATCTAGTTGCTGTATTGAAATCACGTCGATTGCATTACCGAATGGCCAACATAAACCCAAAATACGACCATTTTTGCCCATTTTTGCCACTTTCGGGCCATAAACCGTCATTTTGATGATGTCCTTGTGGTGTCATGAGATTTCAAATTGATCAAGTTTGTCCCTAGTGCCCTGTGAGGCTAGGCAAACAATGATTTGTGCCCGTGCCTGCCCTTTACCCAAGATAATAATCCGGAGGGTGCCAAAAAACGCCCAAAACAGCTATATTTGCACTTTTGAACACATAAATGTTGATTAAAGTGATACGGCGTTGCTTTCGTGTGATTTCAAATTGATCACGTTTGTCCCCTGTGCTATGTGACGCTTGGCAAGCAATGATTTGTGCCCGTGCATGCCCTTTACTCAAGGTTATGGCCCGGAGGGTGCCAAAAAAGGCCCCAAACAGCTATATTTGCACTTTTGAACACAATAATGTTGATTAAAGTGATACGGTCGCGCTTTCGTGTGATTTCAAATTGATTAAATGTGTCCCCAGTGCTAGGTGAGGCTTGGCAAGCAACAATTTGTGACCGTGCATGCCCTTTACTCAAGGTTATGGCCTGGAGGGTGCCAAAAAAGGCCCCAAATAGCTATATTTGCACTTTTGAACACATGAATGTTGATTAAAGTGATACGGTCGCGCTTTCGTGTGATTTCAAATTGACGAAATGTGTCCCTAGTGCTAGGTGAGGCTTGGCAAGCAACAATTTGTGACAGTGCATGCCCTTTACTCAAGGTTATGGCCTGGAGGGTGCCAAAAAAGGCCCCAAACAGCTATATTTGCACTTTTGAACACAATAATGTTGATTAAAGTGATACGGTCGCGCTTTCGTGTGATTTCAAATTGATGAAATGTGTCCCTAGTGCTAGGTGAGGCTTGGCAAGCAACAACTTGTGACCCTGCATGCTCTTTACTCAAGGTTAGGGCCCAGAGGGTGCCAAAAAAGGCCCAAAACAGCTACATTTGCACTTTTGAACACATAAATGTTGATTAAAGTGCTATCGCTGCCCGTGTGTGTGATTTCAAGTTGTTCAAGTTGGTCACTAGTGCTAGGTGAGGCTAGACAATGAACAATTTGTGCCCGTGCATGCTCTTTACTCAAGAATATGAACCGGAGGGTGCAAAGAAAGGCTCAAAACAACTGTATTTGCACACACGCCATCATTAGATTTGCAAATGCTGTAATGGTCAGAGCCACACTCCCTTGGCACTGCCTGTCAGAAAAAACAAAAAGGAATCCCCCTTGTACGTGAGCGCATACAAGCTGCGTTTATATCTGTTGTAAGGTGTGTCCTTCTCCCTTAAATGACCCACCATGGGGTAACAAAACGCCCCAATAGTAACAGCTTGCTGGGCCGCTGTGTGTTTCGGGTCCACATGATCTACGAGGTCACTGAACGTGTATTTCTGACACTGTGCTGCCTCTGATAGGAAGCACGCGTCTGCAATAGGCATGATGGTATTATCTTCACTAAGAAGACATGCCGTCGGTATGCAAAGGAACCACTGAAAATTGTTACCCTTCCCATGCATTGACACACTGCACCAAACAGAAGCAAGCCACAAATGAGTTCAAAGATCAAGATATTGTGGCATGTGCATACGTACCTAGGTAGAGTTATTATCTTTCTGCCCGGGTTGCAGTTCATGGGCACCAACCGTGCCGCCGCCCAAAATGCTAGCTTCAAGGCTTAAACCTCGAGAAGCACTTGCAATGCGATAGGACATTTCCAACAGGGTTTACTCCGCCGCATGCTAACCACGCCCCTGACGTCCTGGTGAGTGTGTTCACCACCTTCGCTTGACAGCACCTAGGGAGCGTAGAGAAGGTGTAAGAGGTATAATGTATAATAGGTTGCGTATTGCCGCAACGGGAGGACGGGGTCTACAATTATGCTAACAACCTGTAGATTGCCGTGCTTCAACAAGCGTGCTTGATAATGAGCCAAGAAATAATGGCATTGCACCGTCAACCGCTCTTCCGGAAGATGCAATACCGAGAGTAGCTCGTCCAATCGCCGGTAATCACGGTCTCGTGCCTTGACACGTTTTGGTGCCGTGGCCATTAACTGTAGGGCAAGTCTCCTCAGTTCACGTAGGTAGAACTGTAGTGGCTCCTGCTGAACGGACCTACGTTGCGGAGTGACGGAGGTAACCTCCAGCCCATCAGCCTGTTTTGGCAGTAGTTCATAGACCTCTTGCCAAAACACGGGGTTTCTCAACAAATACCAAATGACAAAACATCGCGGCTTCCATCGATTTGGATGGCTGCCCGGCCCACGCTCTAGTGGTGGCACATACGGCGACTCTTTGGTGTGCTTCTTGCATATCGCTCTGAATTCTTGTATCATTCCCGCGGGCACTAGCCCGGGTGCTTGGCATGTTGGTCTTGTAACCAAAGATCTATGCCATGTAAGCCCATATTGACCACAACCTTCTTTGTACAATGTGACAAATGGTACCCCACATCAAGGTCCGACTCAAAGATCTGGGAGTAGTCCGCTAGAGGGGTGGGAAAGAAACTCAAGGGCCGCTCTGGTTGAGGATTGTCACCAGGTAGATGCAATCTGTCTCGGTTTGCTAATTGTAGGTACAAAGCGACAGCTCGCCATGAATCAAGCTGCACCTTTCTTGTCGACAAATGTACCCCATTTACGTTGTTCACCAATTCCTCCTTCAGCTTGGTGACTCTACCGCGGTAGGCACCAATGCTCTTCTCCTTGCAAATATCAATAAACTTTGCCCATGTCACTTTTGCTGTACCATGGACAACATATTCTCCACTACTTTCGCCGACGGCGGATTGCGTGGTGCTCTTAGTCGTGTGACAATCTGGGGTTTACATTTTTTTTCTTGATTTGATGCTTGGGGGTGCCTTCGGATTTGCGTCTCAAGACATTCTGGCGGCTTGCGAGGTCAACGAAAAAGGTGTTGAAGCAATCAACGACACCAAGGATTGGGATCAAGGGTCAATGCTTGCTGTACTACAACGCTTCAGGCTTTGGCATACGAAGAGCAGCACCGCAAAGGAACTGTGGATGCAGTTGAAGCGTGAGATTGCAGCAGGTTTGAGGGAGCCACGCACAGTACCACTGAAGATGCCTCCCAACACCCTTATCTACAAGCCATGTTTGAGTGGAGCCAAGGCAAGTTCCATTGGGAATTGTTGGGACTTCGATTGCAACCGCTGCGGCAAGGTTGCTTGACGACCTTGTTAGTGAGGTGACGGCCCAGGCTACCTTCGATTTGCACAAGTTCCCTTTCCAAGGCATGTACTTGAGCACACTAAAGGCATCCCAGGAAGGGTCTCTTGGACCGTATTGGGCGGAGAAAAGAGGAGGCATCACAGTCCTTTGTAGCGCATTCTTGCCATTCGGAGACCCAGCAATTGCATTGCCAACAGCATCTGATGCACCACGGGAGGTACTGTCACACAAATTGTGTTCTGTTGACATTGCTGACCCCTTGCTCATTTTCTGAGTGTCTATTTTTTTTCGAAAGCTTTCGCTCAGGCCACTTGGCTCTTTTGCATTTGCCTCGTTTGCTTTCCTCTTGAGTCGTGGTAACCAGAGCCTCCGTTGACGCAGAGACGGTAGAGAATTCAAGACGGTTTGGTGTTGCTGTGCATTGTGTACACATATGCCCCCAAATGGCTCCGTGACAAGAAGTTTGTGATTGTCCATTGCATGCATGCATACACTTGTGTGCAGAAAAGATTTAGTTCCACGCCCCTGTATTTGTGATGAGTGCTTTGCCAAAAATTGTATGAACCCTAGTGCAATCCAACCCATCAGAAAAACTGTAGGATATCTGATTGGGTCCGGCTTCTTCCAATAAAACCGGTGGTACATGAACTCATTGGTCAGTGTGAAATGCTGCAGTTGTTCTTGCCCAGCCCCTGCACAACCTCCTTCTGCATCCTTCTGCATCCTTCTCTCTCCCCTATATTTTCCAGGTGGTAGATGCCGAGCTTCAGCCACCATGTCGTGCTCCTCAAGTGCCGGTGGAGCCGCAGGCACTACGGGCCAGGCCAGAGCCCCCGGCAGAGCTCGATGAGGCCTTCGTGTACAGCGAGATCCGACGCCGCACAGACGCTGCCGTGAAGGCCGAGCGCAGCCGTGCCAAGACAGACGTGACCGCAGCCCGCACCACACAGAGGAAGGCCGAGCAGACGGCCAAAGAGCTTCGGCGGGTGCAGATTGGGTTGGAGAAGGAGCACAAGGCACGCAGCGATGAGTTGCGCAAGGCGAAGGCCCGCGCCTCGGATTTGGAGAAGGCGAACGAGGATGCCGCTGATAAGGAAGCGGCTGCATCAGCTGCCGAGGCAGCTCGCAAGGAATTGGAAGCAGCTCGCAAGGAATTGGAAGCAGCTCGCAAGGAATCCGAAGTGGTGCACAGTGGGGCGCCCAATGGAATGGGGAGGAATGGGGATGGGCAATCGGCAATTGCTTTTGACACATTTATGAAATCAGTCCTGATTTTGTACAGTAGGAATTCGATATTACTTGGCATTGATTTTTGTCTATCCGTAAGATTGCTTTGCTGAATATTTCAATACGACAAAGGTCTGCAGATGCCACATGCGTATTTACTCAGGGCCCTTCCTGAGATTGTGCCTGTTCCTACTTCACAGCTGCCCCCTCTCGAAGTAGGGCTTAACAGATTTAGTGCGTTGACCGACGCACAAGCAGTGTGTCTCAGGAAATAACAGAACACCTGTGCGGGGAGAATGTTGAACTGCACCATCTAGTGGCAGACAAATCTGGTTCAGAGAACATCAAAATCCTGCATATCTGCCATGCCTCCCGCATGAGGCTGTGTCTTGTGCCTCCTCCTTGATATCGTCCATTTCACTTCACTTTGCCTCATTATGTATGGTAACCGCATCACTGACTGACCGCTGCATGGCAGCAAGTTGGCCTGCCGCATGCCAGCCAGTGTTGTCCAGGGCCCTGTTGTCTGTTGACTGTTGTCTGTTGCCTGACGTCAGTTGGAAGTCGTCAACTGTTGTCTGCTATCTGTTGTCTGTTGTTGTCTGTTGTCCGTTGTCTATCGCTCTGTTGCCGGCCGTCAGTTGAACATCGTCAGTAATTGTCTTTTGTTTGTTGTCTGTTGTCGGTTTTCTGTTGCCTGCAGTTTGTTTAACGTCGTCGTCCATTGTCTGTTGTCTGTTGTCTGTTGCCTGTTGCCTGACGTCAGTTTATTTTCAGTGCAGACCTGGAAGGACAAGATGCAGCCCCAGTGAACACATGAAAAATGGTACAGGTTGGATTTGTGTTCTCGCTTCAAAAAACATGTTTCGCAGGGTATTGGAGCAAGTTATGAAGTGTTGCCGAGCCGCCAGCACGAAAAAAACTGCATTTTTAGCCCAAAAAATGGCCAAAAAATGCCAGTTTTTGGCCTAAAACAGTGTTTGTGGGGCCTGTATGGTTGAATGTAGGGCCCCCCACCCTATTTTGAGGGTGTTGCACTCAAAGAACTGTGTTTTGCAAGGTTTTGGTGCAGGTTGTCGAGTGTTTCGGAGCCGCCATCACCAAAAAACCCCATTTTTTGCCCAAAAATGGCCAAAAAAAGCCATTTTTTTGGCCTGAAACAGTGTTTTATTTTGGGGCCTGAGTGGGCAGTTGTAGGGCTCCCACCCTTTTTTCAGGGTACTGGACTCAAAGAAACGTGTTTTGCAAGGTTTTGGAGCGAGTTATCGAGTTTTTTGGAGCTGCCATCACCAAAAAAACCGCATTTTTTGCCCAAAAATGGCCCAAAAAAAGCCATTTTTTGGCCTAAGACAGTGTTTCTGGGGCCTGAGTGGTCACAGGTAGGGCCCCATACCCTATTTTGAGGATGCTGGACTCACAAATGCGCAATTTGCAGTGTGTTGGAGCAAATGATCAAGGGATCCGGAGCCACCATCACCAAAAAACCGCTTTTTTGGCCCAAAAAAAGCCTTTTTTTTGCCTAAAACAGCATTTTGGGGGTATGAGTGGTCAGTTGTAGGGCCCCATACCCTACT
The DNA here is from genome assembly GCA_964036045.1 of Eutreptiella sp. 'Long Island Sound 2002'. Lineage (NCBI taxonomy): Eukaryota > Euglenozoa > Euglenophyceae > Eutreptiales > Eutreptiaceae > Eutreptiella > Eutreptiella sp. 'Long Island Sound 2002'. The sequence continues at coordinate 79,163,997 of OZ038385.1, forward strand.
TTGAGTGTGGTGGACTCAGAACAAATTTGTTTTGCTAGGTTTTGGAGCAAGTTATTGAGTGTTTGTAGCCGGCATCACCAAAAAACCGTATTTCTTGCCAAAAACAAACATGTATGGTTTGAGCTATACAAAAGCTGCTATTCGCAACTAGGTGGTGAATGTCATATTTCTCGGATACGGCCGATTTTAGATGGAATCAAGCCTGCATTGTCAATCTAGGGGCTGGAAATTTTCCAATTTGGAGGGTGGGGGGGGGGGGTAACTCCAGAAAATATCCTCTTTATGGTATAATTTGACAAAAAAAGTAGCATTTCTGACTGTAGCTGGTTTTGGGATTTTTGGACCCCATAAAATCCTAGGTGACTACTGGCCTTCATCACCCCTCAGGGGAGGGTGTTCAAGTGGAAGGTCATGCCGTTTGGCGTGGCCAACGCACCCGCTCTATTCCAAGAGCTGATGAACAAGATCTTGTCCATCCTACGAAGGAGGCCTAAGGTGCAGGAGCTTTTATCCCGTGGGGCCCAGATGGAAGCTCACATCGACGATGTATGCCTCGGGACCAATACCCAGGAGGATCACCTAATCCTCTTGGGTGAGTTCTTTGCAGTCTGCCAGGAGAACCACACACGACTCAAGCTGGAGAAGTGTGAGTTCCTGCAGGAGACCATGCAGTACCTGGGGTTTGACGTTGGCTATGGGTGGTGGACCCCAGCGGCCTCTAAGGCCAAACCCCTGATGGATGCCAAGGTACGACACGAAGACCCCAAGAAAGGACTTCATGATGTACGCAGTTTCATTGGGGCATGCAACTTCTATCGCCGCCACATCAAAAACTTCACCTACACCAGCGCCGTTCTGACGGACTTGATCAAGAAGAGTACTACTTGGCGCTGGGGCCCACAAGAGCAACGAGCGTTTGACGAGCTCAAAGACAAGGTAGCCAACGCTAAGTGCTTGGGCGTGCCTAGGGCAGAGGGGGAGATTATCCTGGTGACCGACGCCAGCAATGTGGGCGGTGGTGGAACGTTGTTCCAATTGCAAGCACTAGAGAAGGAGGAGTTCGACTCGGCCATTTCCCAATGGGGGACGGAAGGTCTCAACCGAGATGGAACCCTCAAGCACAGCTACCCTGACGACAAGTGGGTCGTAGTACCTCTGGGCCATTGGAACTGGAAGTGGAACCAGGCCAGGGGGAACTACTCCACCTATGAGCAGGAATTGCTCGCGGGTATGCTGGTGCTATCCTCACAAGCACGAATGTTGGGGAGTAACCCTGTGGTCTGGCTGTGCGACCAAGAACCGGTCTGCAGTTTCCAGAAGGGCCCCCCACCTGAGAAGGCCAAGCTACGGCGCTGGTGGACCTACCTCAGTCGACTACGGCTGACGGTACACCATATCCAGGGAGTGAAGAACGAGTGTGCCGACTACATCAGCCGCAACAACTTCGACGCACTGATTGGTGCCCGGTCTGAAGCGCTGGCTAAGGAGGCCTTCAGCCGTATGGACGTCCACCTGGACCTCAACATGACGATGATACGCCCCCTGGATCGACTCCAACAATCAGAGTACCTGAAGGAGTTTGGGGATATCTACAAGCGCCTGGAGAAACGCCTTGAACCCCTCCAGGTCAACCAAGACCAGTGGAAGAGGGACAAGAGCTACCTCTGGCACGAGGACCGCATTGTGGTGCCTAGTGACAGAGTCCCAGCGCTGCTGAAGTGGACCGATGAGTCCAGCGGTCATGTGGGTGCTGACCGGACCCTGAGGTTGTTCAAGCAGTGGTTCCACACTACGTGGACTGACGACCAACTGCGGAAAACCCTCCAGCCTATCGTGGACAAGTGCCCGTGCAGGTCCTGTAAACCAGGGGATATCAGGGACAGAGGTCTCTACTCGACCCTGCCCATCCCTCACTGTGCTCACAGTGTTCTATACGTGGACTACACGGAGATGCCGAAGTTCGGGGGCTATGACTTCGCCCTCGTGGTAACCTGTGGGTTGACCAGGTTTACCAGGGTGTTCCCATGTACCAAGCACATTACCGGGGAGGAGACTATCAAGATACTCCTGGAGGAGTGGTTTTGTGTCTATGGGGCGCCCAAGGAGATCAACTCCGATGAGGACGTACGACTACGCTCAGATACCGGTTGGTACAAGGGGGTCCTGAGATCCCTCAATGTCCAGGTGTCTACGGGGATTCCCTACTCGCACACGAGCAACCCCCTATGTGAGCGACAGATCCTGAAGCATTTTCGGCGGGGGTGATGTCCGTGCGTCCACAGAAAAATCGAAGATCCTTCAACCCATCACCCCAACCCCTCCAAGTACTACATGAAGTCTATTCCAAACTTCGATTCCATTGGAGTTGCGTAAATGGTCTTGGAATCCTTGCTCACCCCACGGGGAGCGTCCGCGGACACAATCTGGCGTCTATGGACAAAGAGATGGTATATGTAACATAATAAATGCGTTGACATGTACAATGTATATGTAACAATTCTATACTATAAAATAGCATAAAAAAGAAGGCAAAATGAAGGCGACGGCGTCGCCGCCATCAGAAAATCTGACGGCTACGAGGCGTCGCCATCAGGATCTCCACTGAGATCCTGCCCAAACTGGGCCAAACAGTGGTTTTTGGGCGAAAAACAATGAAATATAGTGATTTTTGAGCCAAAAACACTCATTTCACGCGTCTCCCCCCAACGCGTCGCGTAGCCGACACGACGCATTTCTGTACCAATTCAACCTACATATGAAAAGCCCCACTGTTGGGCTTCGCCATAGGGATCTGGGCGATTCCTGGAATCGCCTCAGCATTTTTTGAAAAATGCGTGAACGTGCCACTTTTCGCAAAAATGGACCTTCGCGGAACGCCGCGAAAAAGGTCACGCTACAATCTTTTAGTTCTAAAAACGATAAAACAATAACAAAATTGCCTAAAATCTTTAGAAATCGAGAGTTAAATTCTCGATCTGGGGCTCCGTCGCGCAGGCGACGACTGTCGTCGCCAGCCCAAAAAGACGTAAAATGACGATTTCTGGGGTATTTTACAGAAATTTCACAGAAATCAGGATGCCGTAGCATCAACAGGAAAATTCCTGATCTGGCCTGGCGAAGAGCGCCACAGGCTGGGCAGCGGGTATGGGTGAAGCACCCCATACCGCTTCACCCCCCTCCTTAAAAGCCTTGCCTATATCCAAAGGAAGGCAAGGCCAAGGAGGCGCTCTGACCCCTGCACTGAACTGGGTTCACACTGATTCAGCAGGACAGTGGGGGGGGGGGGCTTCGTAAGTAATTTACATGCCACATACATGTAAATTTTTTTTTTTGATCTTGATATATTCATAGGGCAATTGCCCCCCAGGCGACCACACTGGTCCCTGGCACTCCTCGTAGCCTCTGGTGACCAAACCAGGGGCGCTGCAGGGCCTTCCGCCCTGACTGATGGCGCTTAGGCGCACATATTGGCCCTTTTTCTCCATGGGCATGGAAATCAATAATTCAATAAATTCGGACAAAATTATTTAGGGTCAAACCCAAGGCAACGACTTCCTCGCGCCTGAATTTAGGGCCATTTCCTGCCCAAGGCGACGAATTCCTCGTGCCTTTTAGGGTCGATTCCCAACCCAAGGTGACGAATGAACGCACCTGATTTGGGGGATTTAGGGTCATTTCCTACCGAAGGCGCCCCACGCCTATTTAGGAAGGGACCTCCCGGAGGGTCAACCAACCCAAGGCGACGAATTAACGCGCCTGATTTGGTTACTGGTGGACGAGCAGCACCTTCCGCGCAGCATGCTGTCGTCGCTTCAGGGATCAACCATCATAGAAGTCCACGCCACTTGTCAAGCTGCTGCAGGGTCCAGAATTCCTCAAGACCTCTGCTGGGATCGTCGTCGTCACCGCAGGAGCTCCTGGAGCTGATCTCAGGGCTGTCGTCGTCGCTGCTGTTGCCTTGGGGGCCAGTCTTGGCCCAGGCGTCCCTTCTTGCACTGTATTTCCACCAGTGCAATACCTTAGGCTGCAGTCTGTTGCGCTGCGGGAGTTGTCGAAAACCAGGCAGCAGGATACCACCTCAACGTCGTGGGAGCTCATCGACAGGTCCACCAGTGAACCACGCGGACAGCGGCAAGACCATTTTGAAGCATTTTCGGCGGGGGTGATGTCCGTGCGTCCACAGAAAAATCGAAGATCCTTCACCCCATCACCCCAACCCCTCCAAGTACTACATGAACTCTTCTCCAAACTTCGATTCCATTGGAGTTGCGTAAATGGTCTTGGAATCCTTGCTCACCCCACGGGGAGCGTCCGCGGACACAATCTGGCGTCTATGGACAAAGAGATGGTATATGTAACATAATAAATGCGTTGACATGTACAATGTATATGTAACAATTCTATACTATAAAATAGCATAAAAAAGAAGACGAAATGAAGGCGACGGCGTCGCCGCCATCAGAAAATCTGACGGCTACGAGGCGTCGCCATCAGGATCTCCACTGAGATCCTGCCCAAACTGGGCCAAACAGTGGTTTTTGGGCGAAAAACAATGAAATATAGTGATTTTTGAGCCAAAAACACTCATTTCACGTGTCTCCCCCCAACGCGCCGCGTAGCCGACACGACGCGTTTCTGTACCAATTCAACCTACATATGAAAAGCCCCACTGTTGGGCTTCGCCATAGGGGTCTGGGCGATTCCTGGAATCGCCTCAGCATTTTTTGAAAAATGCGTGAACGTGCCACTTTTCGCAAAAATGGACCTTCGCGGAACGCCGCGAAAAAGGTCACGCTGCAATCTTTTAGTTCTAAAAACGATAAAACAATAATAAAATTGCCTAAAATCTTTAGAAATCGAGAGTTAAATTCTCGATCTGGGGCTGCGTCGCGCAGGCGACGACTGTCGTCGCCAGCCCAAAAAGACGTAAAATGACGATTTCTGGGGTATTTTACAGAAATCCCACAGAAATCAGGATGCCGTAGCATCAACAGGAAAATTCCTGATCTGGCCTGGCGAAGAGCGCCACAGGCTGGGCAGCGGGTATGGGTGAAGCACCCCATACCGCTTCAATCCGTGTCCTGAAGGAGAATGTACGGATATGGTGCAAAACTGAACGCACCAGAGACTGGGTGAGACTACTCCCCGTCATATCCTTGATGATGAACTCCCAAGAGAGTTCAGCTACTGGCTACTCGCCCCATGAGCTATTCCTAGGGCGCCCGGCATGGTTCCTACATGCCCCCTATCCAAAGGACACCCATTCTTCTGTGGGTGAATGCGTCCAAGAGCAACAAGCGAAGGTGGACAAGGCCAAGGCTATGCTCCAGAGAGTGAGGGAGCGTCAGTGGAACAAGAAGAACAAGCACCGAGTACCGGCCAGCTACCAAGAGGGGGACTGGGTGCTGGTGCACCACAGTCAACTACCCGCCTGGCCACGCTCTACCAGCGATGACCTATACCTCGGGCCGTACAAGATTCTATCAGTGGATGGACACCGTATCACCGTGCGGTGTTCTCCCCGTCTAGGGGGGACCCTGGTGTGCGCTGCTCAACACCTGAAGCGCTACTATGATCCTGAAGACCTCTGTGGGGAGGAGTGGGAGCTAAACGACGAGGAAATTGCCGCTCTGGACCTACAAGGGGCTGCCAGCCCTATGTAAGTTGAAGGTGAAGTCCCCGACATGAACGCCGAGGAGATGGCTAAGGAGGGCTTCTACCTGGTGAAGTCTGTCCTACGCCACCGCTATCGCCAGGGTTGGCGCTTCCTCACCCTCTGGGAAGGGTTTGGAATCGAAGAGGCCACCTGGGAGCCCTTCTCTGTGTTTGTTCTACCTGAGGGACGCCTAAACTCAGTTCTGGTGGACTACTTGTCCCAGAACAACCTTGGTGAGTTGCTGAGGCTCGCTGAGACGCTTGCCTCCAAGACTAAAGCTGAGGACTGAACCTTACCCTTACCTGCCAAAGCGTATGTGTGAGTGTGCTATTCCTAAGGTCCTGAGAGCAAGCCGCAGAAGTGGTGTCCTAATTATACCCAAGTTCGCACGCTTGCTAAACCTGGAGGGTTGGCTTATTGATGCCACGGGGTACGCCCCGGGTCTCCCTTCCCCTAAGCGCCCAATTTCTTTGCTGGCGCAAAACCTTTGGGGAATACCCAGCGTACTAATCCAGGTATTGTTTTCCCTACCTATCTGTCTACTACAGGGAGGGGTGGCCAAAAGCTATGAAGGCATGAAAACGCCGTTTTGCTAAGTGGCCAAAACACTGACCTAACCACTGCCACAGCCCACCAACCCTGCTAAAATTGCAGGAAACGGGTGGGACAGTGACACACGCACTACAAATCCTACACACCCTACAGTGGCACCATCCTGGTGGGCGAGCACTTCTGCAAGTGGCTCAAGCCCCCACTCAGGACTACCACTCCTACACGCACACTCTACTGGGTGTTGTTGAAGAACATGTCGTGGGTCCTGGCGACCCTCCTGTGAAGAAGACAAGAGAACACAGCGCTGCTAAGCAACCGTGGCCTAACAGGGGACGCCACAACGCGTTTCCCCTGCTGGGGCTTGGAGGGAAGAGGTGCTCTTTTTGCGTGCACGGCGCAGATGTCGATGAAGTCGGACTCCCTGCTCTGCCACAGGCAGAGGCGGAGTTACTTGTTTGTGTGATCTGCGCCCTTGTTTAGCAGGGCATGAAAAAAATGGTATGCTGCTGCACCAATCACCCTACCTGCCCACCTGTAAAGCTAAGGCAAATGAAGGGGTGTTTGCGGCGGAGGAACCAAGCCACACTCCCCGTATTATACGCTTCTCAGTGTGACCTATAATACACTGTCCGCAAACACGCTGAAGGATCAGCTCCCCTGTCAAGCAAGCAAGCGTTAAGGCACTCCTCAGGTTCTCTTAAAGAACGTACCGAGGAGCCCCTGAGTAGCCTAAACAAGGTTTACCATGCGCACTTCGCGTGGCCTACCCTTTTAATGCGTGTGTGAATGCACGAGCATGCACGACATCTTAACCGCATTCACGAACTCCACCAGGGGGTGGCCCCACCTGGGCGTACCTACCTTACCTACCGCTGGAGAGTGAAGCAAGGTGAGGAGAAAAACGGGGCGCAAGCGAAGAACGTCGCTATGCACTTGTGTGTATGTCTAATCACCCTGATCTGACCTCTAATCATCTGGAATCTTTCTAATCAATCCCTCTATCGCGTTCTATCGTTGTTAGCGCTGCTACAAGACTCGTTCACGGAGACACGAGACGAGCAATGTGTATGCGGCATACGAGACGAGCATACCTGTAGTTTATACCTGATTCATTGAAGTCTTTTCGTTGATTTACGAATTCTTGGATTTTTGATACTTCTATTAGTGTGGGTGGAATCTGTATGTTTATTTATTAATGTGTGTCTCGTCATTTTCAAGACTACGTGAGACATACATTTATAATGCCATTATTTCTGCATTTTCCGGCGCTTCGCTAGGGGCCGCTCCTGCGCGCCGCCTTTTTATGCGTAGGAATTTCTTGATATAAAAAATCTAGAGATGAGTATAATTTTCAAGAAAAAGTGCTTCTGATGCACAATTGGATTCTGCTCAGGTGTGTTGTCTTAGAAAAATTCTAGGCCGTCATTTGACGGATTTTGGTGTCGTCGCTTCGCTTTTGCGTGGATTCGTCCATAATTCTCCCATTCCTGCCTCTGCAGATACCCACGCGCAGCCTCGCTGAGTAGGCCGTGTTCGGGCCGAAACGCAGCAGCCTCGAGAGACTGAGCAGACCCCAAGACCCCACCAAGGGGCAATTTAATTTTTTTACGACTCCCTTCGCCCTAAGACAGGTCACAGGTCGCCAGCAGGTTTACGAGAACCCATGCGAGTGTGTATATTGTGTCTTGCGTTGGGTTTGTGTCACGCTGCGTCTTGGAGGGAGGGATGCACTTGCACATGTTTTGGCATGCTCCCAAACTAACCCAACCAAGCCACAGGAGTCCCGGCAGCGCCATGAGCGCTGAGTCTTCTGTAGGAAATGTTACAAACAGAGCAGCAAAAGAGCGCCAGCCATGGTGAGCGCCCGATTTTCTGTGTGAGGGAAACTATAGGTATTTTACAGTAGATGTGGAAACCAAGGAAAGGCCAAGAAAAAATCCCTTTTGCCTAAAATGCGACAGTGGTGGCCACCACAGCACAGGGGGGGAGTAAGAAAAAGTGCTTTTCCAATGCTTTGAGGCATACCCTAGTTGTATTAGGGATGCACTGAGCATCCAGGCATTTCTATCTTAGTATTGGCCCCACCAAAAGTGGTGATAACACATTTTGACCTATGGAACCAAACACCCAATCAGGATATGGAGTGGACCCCTTAATCCCCTTTCAATGTGAGGCAAATCATCTTTTCCTGAGTTGACTGAGAACTGACATATCCAGGGCAGAGTCTATGAATTTATCTACGTTTTTCCATGAATTCTTAGCTGTCCTGGTGGTATGCACCCTAGGGGGCTGGGCACCTCTTTTTGAGAGGTCCTGGGTTCAATTTCCTGTCAGCCTAGCTAAGTAGGAAGATCCCATGTGACATGGCAGTGACCTCATCGCCACATGCCATGCCACCTCAGCACATATGGGACCCAAAACAAAGAGTGCACATCTCCTGAGATGGCACTATGGAGATAGAGTGACCATGGGGCAGTTTTCCAACTCTTTTCCAAAACATTTCAGCTATCTTTGTGAATATGCACTCCGATTTGACCTGAATTGCAGTTTCTGTGAATATGCTTGCATTTTTCACTGTTTACACTGCAGCTCTTCATGCTTTGATCCTGATTCTCTTCTCCTTGCATACCTCTGGCTTGGGCTATCCTGGATTGACTGTATTTCAGCAAACAAAAGCTTTTCATCTTCAAAAACAAGCAGCAAGAAACCCTACACCAGCAGCAAGCAGCAGGAGAGGCAAAAACACAGTGTTGAAACCACTATAAACCTTTGTGGGGGGGGGTCCTCCTACCCGAATTCTGTCCAAAAATATCGAAATCCCTGAAATTTGGCCTATTTTGGGGTATTTTTGCTTGCTCTGGGCTGGTCCTGCAGAACAGTGCTGCACACCAGTGTACCTGCCTATAGAGGACTTTGGACAGAAATTCCAATTTTCCTTGGATTCTCTGGCCCCAAAACAGGGATGGGGGGGTTCCTCCCACCCGAGCTTTCTCCCAAACCATCAAAAACCCTGGAATTCAGCCTTTTTTGGAGTATTTTTGTCTGCTCTGGGTTGGTGCAGCAGAACAGTGCTCGGCACCAGTGTACCTGTATAGTATAATATAGGCACGAAAAAAAATAAAAAAAGGTTTTGTACCCAAAAAAACCAAAAGTAACCTTTTGTTTTAATTATACCCCAAATAGCAGGGGGGGGGGGGTTCCTCCTACCCCATTGTTCCTCAAAAATAACAACCTAAGCCCCAAACACGTGTGTGTACGGTGATAGGCACGCAAAAGCCTACCTATGAACCATATGGAAATGGACCACAAACGGTGCAAAATAGGGCCAAAAACACCTCAAATGTTCATCGCTCATCCCATTCTTATGCAGATACTATCATATTTTATGTAGTTCTTTGGCGTATTTCGCTTTTTTGCAACGAGCACCCTCCAATCTGGAAGGGGGGTGGTTCAACTGCTTGTTTCAGGCTAAAAAAAACGGGTAATTTTTGATAAAAAAATGGCTATTTTTCGCCGATTTTGTTGAAAAATGGCAGTTTTTGGGGCATAAGAATGCTGTAAATTGTCTTTGGGCAATCGATGTGTCCACACAGCATGCTTCTTTGCATCCAGCACCCTCAAAATGGGGTGGGCGGGGCTCTGCAACTGCCTGTCTGAGGCCAAAATACTCAATTTTTGACCAAGAAACGGCCATTTTTGGCAGTTTTTCCATGAAAAATAGCAAATTTTGGTGCATACAGATGCTGTAAACTGTGCTTTCGTAGTCCGTGCGTGCAGACAACTTGCTATTATGCCTCCAGCACCCTCAAAATAGGAAGGGGATTCTTTAACTGCTTGTACGAAGCCAAAAAAAATCAATATGTGACCAGAAAAGGGCCATTTGTGGCCGCTTTCTTTTTGTGAAAAACGGCAAATTTTGGTGCGTACGGATGCTGTAAATTGTGTTTGCGTGATCTGTGTGTCTCCAGAATCTGCTTCTTCGTATTCAGCACCCTCAAAATAGGGGGGCAGTCTTCAACCGCTTGTCTGAGGCCAAAAAAATCATTTTTTGACCAAGAAATGGCCATTTTTAGCCGTTTTTTCCATGAGAAATGGCAAATTGTGGTGCATACGGATGCTACAAAATGTGTTTTTGTGATCTTTATGTGACCACAACTTGTTTTTTTGCATCCAGCACCCTAAAAAAAGGGGAGGGGTCCTTCAACTGCATGTACAAAGCCAAAAAATCAATATTTGACAAAAAACGGCCATTTTTGGCCTGTTTTCATGAAAAATGGCATATTTTGGTGCGTACGGATGCTGTAAATTGTGTTTGCGTGATCTGTGTGTCCCTACAATCTGTTTTTTTGCATCCAGCGCCCTCGAAATAGGGAAGAGCCCAAAAATCCCAACTTTTGACCAAAAAACGGCCATTGTTGGCCGTTTTTTCATGAAAAACGGCACATTTTGGTGCATACGGATGCTGTAAACTGTGTTTTTGTGACCTGTGTGTGACCTGAATTTGTTTTTTCACATCCAGCACCCTCAAAATAGGGGGGGGGTCTTCAACTGCTTGTCTGAGGCCAACAAACTCAATTTTTGACCGAAAAACGGCCATTTTTGGCCGTTTCTTCATGGAAAAACGGCAGATTTTGGTGCATACGGATGTTGCAAACCGTGTGAGTCACGATCTGTGTGTCCGTACAATCTCTTTTTTCGTATACAGCACCTTCAAAATAGGGGAGGGGGGTCCCTGACATGTGGTTCAGGGGGCAAAGGCAACATTTTGGACCCATGGTACAGCCTGAAATATGGGGGGGGGGGCTAGGGATAATCTTTTTTTCAAACGCAACAAATGATGCCCAAGACTTCTTCCTTGTGGAGAAGGGGACCACCTTGAGAAATACAGAACCTGCATCCATCCCTGTGTGCACCATGGTCCGCACATGTTGACTGATCATTTGAGGACATTTGGAAAGAGCACCAACTTGAGCATGGAGTTCTAGGCCAAATTGTGCACTGAGCAGTGCCTGCACTGAGTAATGCATTTGCCCCATGGGGTCCCTCCCTCCTCCAAGGAGCACAGCATTCCTGCACCCAAGGCCAATACTCATACTGCATTGGACTGTATGCACTGGCTAGCAGAGGTTTGCCCGACGGCTTGCCAAACAAGATGATCTGAAACACAAGAATTCAATTAAAGACCAGGGTCTCCATGCTCCCCAATAGGAGTGGGATTTGTTTTGAGATCCAGGAGGCCTCCATGGAGTAGGCCAGAACGGATGCCCCATAGAGAATGTTCCCAGGTATGGCCAACAAAAATCAGTAAATACAGAGGTCCTGCCAAAAGACAGTGCAGTGTGCACAGTGCATGCGTACGGTGTGCACAGTGCGCATGTTCACAGTGCGTGTGTGAAGTGTGCGGAATGCGTGCATGCGCATAGTGCAAATGTTCACAGTGTTTGCGTGCAGTGTGCAAAATGCGGGCGACGATGAGTGCGTGCAGTGTGTACAATGCGTGCGTGCAGCGTGCCCAATGCGTGCGTGCAGCATGCACAATGCTTGCGTGCAGTGTGCACAATGCGTGTGTGCAGCGTGCACAACGCATGCGTGCAGTTTGCAGAATGCGTGCGTGCAGTGTGCACAGTGCGTGCGTGCAGTGTGCACAGTGCGTGCGTCCAGTTTGCACCATGCGGGCCTGCAGCGTGCACAGTGCGTGCGTGCAGTTTGCACAATGCGGGCGTGCAGCGTGCACAATGCGTGCGTGCACACTACAAACATTTTCATCAAGCCCGCATCCCCCATTTGGTTGCGCTAACGCCACCCTGCAATCGACGCTGCAGTAACCATTTGCCCAAATATCAAAAAAGCTGTCATAATGGTTGCGATGATAGCGACCACTGCCGCCATCGCTTTTCCTAGGGATGAAAAGTCGGAATGTGTTGTGAGAGGCGGTGGGGGACTCACTTACCGCCATGCCAGCGACCGCGCATCACAGGGGGTAGGTACCGAGGGTGGCAGAAACTGGATTCCTGCTTGCACAAAACAAAATACAAAAAACAGTGAGACCCACAGACGAATCACTGTATTCTGTCATGTGTTGCGGCCATGCAACTTTCTCGCATGAAATGGAATCCCTGCATGCGGCGGCACTACGGATTCCTACTGCCTTGATAACCAATGCGCAATGCAACAACGTACCGCTTCAATGATCGTAACCACAACATTTCCAATCCACTCAATGAGCCCAAGCTTTTCGAGACGTGCATGAGAAGTGCATGAGCACAAAGAGTGCTGCAAAGAACAAGAGGGTGCCCCACTCAACGTGCTCGAGCAGGGGCTCCCTCTCTGTGTCTGCCAGCAGCACCAGTGTCATGAATCCAAGGATTGCAATCCAGAGAGCGTCAAATGCAGCGTGCACAGTGCGTGCGTGCAGCACGCACAGTGCGTGCGCGCAGTGTCCACAATGCGTGCGTTCAGCGTGCACAATGCGGGCGTGCAGCGTGCACAATGCGTGCGTGCAGCGTGCACAATGCGTGCGTGCAGTGTGCACAATGCGTGCGTGCAGTGTGCACAATGCAGGCGTGCAGCGTGCACAATGCGGGCGTGCAGCGTGCACAATGCGTGCGTGCAGCGTGCACAGTGCGTGCGTGCAGTTTGCACAATGCGGGCGTGCAGCGTGCACAATGCGTGCGTGCACACTACAAACATTTTCATCAAGCCCCAATCCCCCATTTGGTTGCGTTAACGCCACCCTGCAATTGACGCTGCAGTAACCATTTGCCCAAATATCAAAAAAGCTGTCATAATGCTTGCCATGATAGCAACCACTGCCGCCATCGCTTTTCCTAGGGATGAAAAGTCGGAATGTGTTGTGAGAGGCGGTGGGGGACTCACTTACCGCCATGCCAGCGACCGCGCATCACAGGGGGTAGGTACCGAGGGTGGCAGAAACTGGATTCCTGCTTGCACAAAACAAAATTCGATAAGCAGTGAGACCCACAGACTGATCAATGTATTCTGTCATGTGTTGCGGCCATGCAACTTTCTCGCATGAAATGGAATCCCTGCATGCGGTGGCACTACGGCTTCCTACTGCCTTGATAACCAATGCGCAATGCAACAACGTACCGCTTCAATGATCGTAACCACAACATTTCCAATCCACTCAATGAGCCCAAGCTTTTCGAGACGTGCATGAGAAGTGCATGAGCACAAAGAGTGCTGCAAAGAACAAGAGGGTGCCCCACTCAACGTGCTCCAGCAGGGGCTCCCTCTCTGTGTCTGCCAGCAGCACCAGTGTCATGAATCCAAGGATTGCAATCCAGAGAGCGTCCAATGCAGCGTGCACGGTGCGTGCGTGCAGCACGCACAGTGTGTGCGCGCAGTGTCCACAATGCGTGCGTTCAGCGTGCACAATGCGGGCGTGCAGCTTGCACAATGCGTGCATGCAGCGTGCAGAAAGCGTGCGTGCAGTGTGCACAATGCGTGCGTGCAGTGTGCACAATGCGGGCGTGCAGCGTGCACAATGCGGGCGTGCAGCGTGCACAATGCGTGCGTGCAGCGTGCACAGTGCGTGCGTGCAGTTTGCACAATGCGGGCGTGCAGCGTGCACAATGCGTGCGTGCACACTACAAACATTTTCATCAAGCCCCCATCCCCCATTTGGTTGCGTTAACGCCACCCTGCAATCAACGCTCCCGTAACCATTTGCCCAAATATCAAAAAAGCTGTCATAATGGTTGCCATGATAGCCACCACGGCCGCCATCGCTTTTCCTAGGGATGAAAAGTTGGAATGTGTTGTGAGAGGCGGTGAGGGACTCACTTACCGCCATGCCAGCGACCGCGCATCACAGGGGGTAGCTACCGAGGGTGGCAGAAACTGGATTCCTACTTGCACAAAACAAAATTCAAAAAACAGTGAGACCCACAGACTGATCACTGCATTCTGTCATGTGTTGTGGCCATGCAACTTTTTCGCATGAAATGGAATCCCTGCATGCGGTGGCATTACGTATTCCTACTGCCTTGATAACCAATGCGCAATGCAACAATGTACCGCTTCAATGATCGTAACCACAACATTCCCAATCCATCCAATGAGCACAAGCTTTTCGAGACCGTGCATGAGCACAAAGAGTGCTGCAAAGAACAAGAGGGTGCCCCACTCAACGTGCTCCAGCAGGGGCTCCCTCTCTGTGTCTGCCAACAGCACCAGTGTCATGAATCCAAGGATTGCAATCCACAGAGCGTCAAATGCAGCTTCAGCACATTCCTGATGTTACTGATTCCCATGAAACAGTACCCTTGTAGCCAGGTCCCAAAATAATGCGGTACATGCACGTTTTGCATCTTGGACACGCGGCACCTTGAACAGGAAGTTGAGAAACGCCGCCAAGGCCTCTTGCATCCTCAATACCAAGGCGTCATCCGGCCTCAACGCCTCGACGGCGGCATATGAACTGACGGCAACATGTATCGGCGACTGGCCCTGTGTGATGCACAGAAGGGGATGCAAAGCTCATCAGCGTGTCTGTCACAATGCCGCCTTTCGCATTGAACAGACTTCAACTTTCCTTTTGGGCCAGCGCTAATTTCGGCAGGAATGCTCACAGTGGGTCAGGTTTTGGAGGATGACTTGAACGAGTGTCTTCGCCCCCACGTGGCACCCTATTTATCGCAAAGCGATCGCAGAACTTGCTGCATCTGCAGTCCGGAACGCGGCGTTCCACCATGTCTTGCATCGAGTCCACCCCAAAAAAAAATGGGTTAAGAGGCGATGGCCAAGAGAATAAGATGCGCGCAGTGTGCACAATGCGTGCGTGCAGTGTGCACCGTGCGTGCGTGCATACTTCGTGTACTTGAGGAAAGCTTTGGCTTCCTTAACCCATTCCTGAGACCCTTTCCCATCTCTCTCCATTTCAAGGTCGTGCAGGGCCACTTGGCTGGCGTCGTTCATGGCATCATTTCGGAATGCTTGGATACACACCCGCCCTGTGCCCCGAAGCCCCTCCAACATGCACAAAGCATGCACAGGGCACGCACAACGCATGCATGCCCCACCTCTGCCGCGTGCGTGCAGCGTGCACAATGTGTGCGTGCAGTGTGCACAGTGCAAAACACAATGCCAAAGGCACGAGCAAAAGCTCCACAGTGTCAAAAAGACATAATCTGAGTCGGGAACGGACAAGCAGCGAAGGTGGTCTGTCACCCAGACCCAGAGATTTTCGCTGAAACTCTTAGCAGACAGAAGGCACTAATATTGTGATACACTGATATTGTGCATGCGTGCGTGCATGCAGTGTGCACAATGCGTGCGCGCAGTGTGCACAGTTGGTGCGTGCGTGCAACATTGGATGTGCACGTGGCACACAGTGCATACCATCAAGAGCCGAGGCGTGATACGTTGCTACTTCTTGTTTTCCCTTGATGCGTTGGCCGCAAGCTCCAACATCTCATTGCTCAGGAACTCCAACACAGCAGCCACATGCACAGTTGCTCCCTTGCCAACACTGGAAGAGTACCACCAATTTGCGGGATAGACAACATTGCTTTGAGAAGAGAAGTGGAGCATCATGCATCATGCATCATGGATTGTAACCGCAGCAGAATTATCAACCACCACAACGGCAAGCCAAACCACCACTTGAATGGAGAGATGGGACAGGCGGGCAAAAAATGACCGACACAACTGTGATATTTCCTCTGCGATATTTCAACTATGATATTTCATGCATGGACCCACAAGCTCCCTAACGGTTGCTTCTGTCCTCCACCACTGGGTCGAATTTAAGCATTCCCATACAATTCACCCAACGTACCATCAATATGCAAATGCAAATGTGTGTGTATGCATGGAGTCATCTTGTTGGGTTCCACAAATCACTCAGGTTGGTAATCACGACGAAATCACAACGAAATCACTCTGATCCACATTTGTGGCTTCAAATGTGCACATATGGCTATTCAGGGGCACCTTCTGCACTCTCCGGAAGATTATCTTGAGTAAAAAGCATGTAGGGTCACAATTTGTTGCTTGGCAAGCCTAACCGAGCTCTAGGGAAAAATTTCATCAATGCCAAATCACACGAAAGCACAGCGACGGCAATGAAATCAACCATTGTGGGTTCAAAAGTGCAAACACAGCTGTTTGGGAGATTGTTGCCACCATGTGTTTCTAGGACATTGCCTAAGCCGGCTCTTTGGGGTGCCATGCAACGCGCGTTGCAATGCACATTGGTACATTCCACTGAGTGCGTGTGGTGTGTGTTGTGTGTGTGATATTTCATCTCCCCATAACGAGACACATGACATGGGCAACCATCCAATTTGAGACCGGATGAAATTTTTCCCATACCTCGTTAGGTCACAAACATGATATGAGTGCGATGTGGGCAATGAAGCAATGGCAGCGCAAACACAAAGCCAGGCAATCTTCTCAAACTGCCTCATCTACGTCAGCATAGGAGCCATTGCTTAGCCCTGTGGGTTCTACCAAAGAGAAAATCACATTTGGCTGCCATGCATGCTCGCAATTCACTATTCCCTCACTGTCTTTTGACCATTCGTTCACCATTAGTTCACTGTCTTTTCACCCTTTGCTCACCCTACCTAGGAAGGCGTAATACACAGGACAAGCCTCCTCTTGGCAGAAAAAGCACGCAACAAGGGCATGAAGGCAGTGAGACAATCTTTGTATATTAGAATATGTGGTGTGGAGCAATGTCATGTTCGATCACCGTCTTTTCACCCTTCGCTCACCGTACCTCGGAAGGCGTAATACACAGGAAATACCTCCTCTTGGCACACAAAGCACGCAACAATGGCATGAAGGCAGTGAGACAATCTCTGTATATGATTATATGTTTTGTGGAAGAACGTCAGGTATGACAAGAAATTTGCAATACTTGTCCACCGTGGATATGGACCGCAAAAGGTGCAAAAACGGGCCGGAGACACCTCAAATCTACATTGTTCAACCCACCCCTGTGCACATAGTAACATATTTCATTTATTACCTAGCATTCAAATACTTATGATACCATCTTATGCCCCAAACATGTGTGTGGACGGTGATAGGTGATCAAGACCCTACCTATGAGCCATATTGATATGGAGCGCAAAAGGTGCAAAAACGGGCCCAAAACACCTCAAAACTACATTGTTCATACCATGCTTGTGCCCTTAGTATCAAATTTCATTTCTTACCCAGCATTCAAATGCTTAGAATACCATCCTATGCCCCAAACATGTGTGTGGACGGTGATAGGTGATCAAACCCCTACCTATGAACCATATGGATATGGAGCACAAATGGTGCAAAAACGGGGCAAAAACATCTCAAATCTACATCGTTCATCCCATTCTTATGCCCGTAGTATCATAGTTTATGTAGTTCCTGTCATTCAAATGCATACAATACCAACCCAAGCCCCAAACATGTGTGTGGACGGTGATAGGTGATCAAAACCCTACCTATGAACCATATGGATATGGAGCACAAATGGTGCAAAAACGGGCCGAAAACACCTCAAAACTACATTGTTCATCCCATGCTTGTGCCCGTAGTATCATATTTCATTTCTTACCCAGCATTCAAATGCTTACAATACCATCCTATGCCCCAAACATGTGTGTGGACGGTGATAGGTGATCAAAACCCTACCTATGAACCATATGGATATGGAGCGCAAAAGGCGCAAAAACGGGCCAAAAACACCTCAAATCTATATGGTTCATCCCATTGTTATGCCCGTAGTATCAGAGTTTATGTAGTTCTTATCATTCAAATGCAGACAATACCAACCCAAGCCCCAAACATGTGTGTGGACGGGGATAGGTGATCAAAACCCTACCTATGAACCATATGGATATTGGACCACAAATGGTGCAGAATAGGGCCAAAAACACCTCAAATGTTCATCGTTCATCCCATTCCTATGCACATACTATCATATTATATGTGGCACCTATCATACAAATGCTTATAATAACAACCTAAGCCCCAAAAATGTGTGTGTACGGTGATAGGCACGCAAAAACCCACCTATGAACCATATGGAAATGGACCACAAACGGTGCAAAATAGGGCCAAAAACACCTCAAATGTTCATTGTTCATCCCATTCTTATGCACATAGTATCATATTTGATGTAGTTCTTATCATTCAAATGCATACAATACCAACCCAAGCCCCAAACATGTGTGTGGACGGTGATAGGTGATCAAAACCCTACCTATGAACCATATGGATATTGGGCCCCATGGTGCATGAGAAAGGGACGAATAGCGTAGAACAAAGGCAGAACATCGCTTGTCATGTAGGATTCTACCAATGGTGATGACATTGTGTTCATATACCACCTCTATACCACCTCTTCCAGCCCTGTAAGGCCCTCTACATGGCCTCCATAGACCCTAAAACCATGAAAAAGAGTGGTTTTTGGCTAGAAAAGTGTGATTTTCTCAAACTCTGTGCCTGCCAATCTGTATCTTTTTAGGTCAGCAGCAAGGTATTGATCTCGGGGACACGCGCATGCCTTTACTTTGCTTCCAACTGCGAAAAAAGGGGACTTTTTGGCGATTTCCTTTTGCGCACGGCGGCCGGGAATCTGAAACTCGCGTACGCGGCAGTTGTTGACAGTTGAGCTGCGGCTCCAGCTCCAAGGACAGAATAATTTTGTTAAAAATTGGAGAAAACACAAGAACAACAGTACTACTGTGTACAGTTTCATATGAAATTTTCAGAAAAAAAAGCTGCTCAAATCATAGGTGTAGGCCATTTTTGGTTTTCGAGCCAACTCAACGATGGCTCCACGCAATTCAATGCGTACCAAAACTCATTTTTTGAAAAAGGGCAAATTTTGGTCGAAAATTAGGCCAAAATGGCCAAACCCCGGAGGGTCGTACTCGAAGCCTATGGGGAGCTGAGCCTTGAATCAAGACAATATGTAAAGTACATACCACAAAGAACATCGTGGAGGGCTTGGTTGAGTTTTACAACCTTGTCTTCCATTTTATATAATGTCGCCTTGTGAGCACGCGTGCCATACTGCCTCTTTGCACACGCGCTCATATGCAAGCACTAATGACATGAGTGGGCGGAGACGATCTAACCATAGTGGGCATATTTGAAGGCACCTACTATAAGCCTACTCCAAAATTGATTGCTCATATTTTTGTTCCTCAATGACCCAAAGATATGTACATACCAATATCGCCGATATATGCACTTTTTCCCATAAATAGTGTGCTTCACGAATTGAGGTGTTAAAAATGTTTCCATTATGCTTTGAACCCCAACCCTTGTTGCAAAAGGGAAGCAAAGCTTCGGTTTGCATCCATGCAAAAGCCCGAGGCTCCTTTCTCTTGTGATACGGAGATACTTTGTTTCGAGTGACCACTTTTGGGTGAATGTTTTTTGTTTTTACGTAGACCAGTTCGAACAGAGTTCTGGGTTGGGGCACCACCCCATGCTAAGTAAATTTGATTCAGGGTATAACATACAAGAGGGGAGGTAAGGTCGCGGGTCATGGGTCATGAATGGCTGTTGTGTGTAAGGTTAGCCCTGTCCCTTCTTAATTCGCTTTTTGGGTGGTGCTGAGGAAGGTTTGGGTAGAGGCCTTGACCTGGATTGCGGCGAACGTGGTGTGGGGGAGGGTCGTGCTGGTGGTGGAGGTGCTTTGCGCTGCGGGAATGATTGAGGTCTAGTTGACTGTGACCTTGAGCTGGGCTGTGACCTCTTTCTCACCTTCAGTGGTATGGGTGGCGGTGGAGTGTACCCCTGTGGTGCGCGCCGTTTATTTTGCTCTGGAAGGAAAGAAGTGCTGTAGATGGAGTTTGGTGTGCAGAAGTGGTTGATTCCTGAGCGAACGGTTGAAAGTGACGGTCGCGGGTGGTCCTGCAGCCACTGGTGACAGGTGTGGACCGCTGTGGTAATGGCTGGACGTCTGTGAACCAGAAATGCAGATAGCTGCTCTGGCGTCATTCCCATCGAGGTTTTAAGCTTGGTATGCAGTGAAGCTGGCACAAGTGTGCGAATAAGGTTTCGCTTTTCGCCGGGACGTGCGGACGACCACCAGGGGAGCACAAATTGCCAGGTACTCGAAGGCCAGGCTCTCAGGAAAAGGTCTTGCAGGAACCAAAGCGAAGTGCAGTGACTCAGCATAGATAGTGGGTCCAAAGGGTGAAGTGCATGGCACAAGTGACATCGGTAGGAGAACATGTCCTGGTGAGACGGGAAACCTTCAACCCACAAGGTCGCGGATGTCCAGAGAAATGGCAGATTGTCGAGCTTGGATGAGTGACGGTACCAGTCATAGCTAGAGAGGTGATGGAGTGCAGAGTGAACATGCATCGGGGAGACATGCGACAGATCTTTGTTTTTTAGTTTGTTCGTGAGTGGAATCCCATTGAGAGATGTGCAACCTTTGGGGGGAGGTGGGATCAGGTTAGGATGTGGGGGGCAGCTGTAGTAGATCCACTTTGCAAGCGCATCAGCGCCTTCATTTCCCAAAAAACCCACATGGGCCTTTATCCAGGCGACTTCTACTACTGCCTGGATATTGTGTAATTCGTTTTTGAACGCTACCAACCAGTTGTAATGATGTGTCTCTGACTTAGGATGAGTCGGGCACTGTGAAGGCTGATCGTCTGCTGCTTTACCGAACACAGATACTACCTCAGAGGTATCAGAGAGGATGCAGATGTGCTTGGCTGGGAGGTGAAGCCTGATGAAGCGCAAACAGGAAAGAAGTGCCCAAAACTCTGCATCACCCGACCCGCGAAAAGGGGGAAGGGATGGCGATGGCGAACGTAGGGCCATTGTGCGGGAAAAAAACTGCCGCTGCGCCAGTGAGTGAGTTTTTTTCCGAACCATCAATGTAAACCCATATTGCTTGAGGGGGTGCGCGGACAAGCATCTGGTATGCTTTGGAATATTTCCCTTCATGCAGATCGCTGGAAAACAGGCGGTGTTGGAAGGCCGGGAGAGAGACGTGCACACCCAGCTTGCAGGAGGGGCCCAGGTCCCCCCGTGGGGGATAGACGGTGAGGAGTGTGGCTTCGTTAAGTCCTGAATGAACGGTAGGAGTTGCTCTGGCGTCATGAGATGTGTGGGTATGGGAAGGTCCGTCGGTGGCTGAAAGGAAAAAGAATGCGAGTGTTTTAGTGTGAAGCCGCCGTGTGGTGTAGAAATTTGCGCTGACTTGGCCGAGGTTGATGAAACCGTTGCTGTGACCCATCCATCCGATAACTCAACAAACAGTTTGCTGTCTGTCGGCAAGTGTTGGGTGAGAGCTGGATTCCAGACTCCAAAACCGTGGTTGTCAAGTTGGAGGGCATGGGCTGCATCTACCAACCTGTCTTGCAATGGATTCGGGTTGAGCTGGAAGGACGCCGAAAGGACTGCCTGATGTACTGATGGAGGACTGTCCAGCATAAGGTGACGTATGGCTCCATTGACTACAGATTTGTGCACAAAACGCGGCAGGTCCCATAGTCCCAAGCCCCCACGTACAAAGGATGAGTGTTTGTCCTTAGGGGACGTGGCCAGCGAAAGTCTGGATTTGCAGGCGAGCAATTTCCAGATGCGATGTTGCAGGGAGCAAAGTTGCGCTGGAGGTAGGTCATGGGCGAGGAGTCTGTAGTTTAACGTGGAAACAAGTAACAGGTTTGTGATTGTTACCAGTTCATGAATAGATAGATATATGTGCAACAGGCTGTTGAAGAATGAAATTATTTCATTGTTCAGCAACTCGTACAACAAAAGAGGGTTTGGGTCAGTGAAGAGAAATACGCCGAAGTATTTGTAATATGTGTGAGGAGTGCCGTTGGGGGAATGTGTGGAGA
Source organism: Eutreptiella sp. 'Long Island Sound 2002' (assembly GCA_964036045.1). NCBI lineage: Eukaryota > Euglenozoa > Euglenophyceae > Eutreptiales > Eutreptiaceae > Eutreptiella > Eutreptiella sp. 'Long Island Sound 2002'. The sequence continues at coordinate 79,186,035 of OZ038385.1, forward strand.
GTGAGGCTTTGGAAGACGTACAAATTGTAACTGGTGAAGCGCCGTGCATGGCGTGAAGCTCCGTCTTTGATATGTTCATATCAAGCCCTAACTGTCTTCCTTCCTGATCAAAAAAGTTAAAAACTGCCGCTGCGGTTGTATTGTTGGCTGTTTTGCCCAGAATGGCCACAAATCCCGTCTCCCCCTTAATGTTCGGCCCGAGGTTGCGTGCGCCACTTGACCAAGGGTAAGGGCGATTCGGAGAGGGCACATAAACCGGGTGTCGGGAGATGGCCGCTCCTAGCAGGAGCCAACCCTGGCTCCTGCTCCTGAGGAGCACCGACCCTGGCTCCTGAGGAGCTGCGACCCTGGGGAGCTCCTGAGGAGCACGGACCCTGGCTCCTGAGGAGCTCCGACCCTGAGGGCGCTCTTGAGGAGCACCGACCCTGGCTCTTCAGGAGCCAAAGCTCCTGAGGAGCACCGACCCTGCTCCTGAGGAGCAAATTGGGTCCTGAGGAGCACCGAACCTGGCTCCTGAGGAGCCAAAACAGAAAAATGCCATTTTTTCAGTTTTTGCTTAGTACTTCGCATATTTTCTGGAAAGGGTGCCCATGGTGGCAACAAAGATACCTACAACCTGGACAAAAGTTGTAATTTTCAGTCTTAGGGGCTTTACTAATGCTTGCATGACTGATCCTGACAAACACCACGTGTGCTCCTTGGGAACATTTGCGCTTCCGAAGAAAAGCGGCCCCCATGAAGCAACCCATCGAGCATGCAACATTGCCAACAAGGCAGATCAAAGTTGCATTTTTGCTAGCTTTCGAGGTTGCACTAGAGGTTTCCTTCAAATTTTTTGAGTGAACCAGTTCGTTTATTTGAATCATTGATTTTGAGAAGAACCACCATTGCTTTTTGAGGAGTACCGTGCGTGTCTTTCGAAGAGCTAAAACAAACCTAAGGGCTTTCCACTTTGTGCTTGTTGTTTCGTATCATTTCAACATCTGCTCAGCATCATTCTTGCAACATTCCCCGCAGCCCAACAGTTGCATTGCGCTTTAGAAAATCTACTGGACATTTGTTTTCTTTGCTTCAATGTTTGCTTTGTGACCAACGTCAATTAACAAGATACTTTGTTTCAAAAATTGGAATTTGAAACTCTTATAGCCATGGAACCTGGGTTTAAGTTGTTTTGCAACTAACATCATTGCCTGTATTTTGAAACCGAAATGAAAAGTCTGATTTTGCATTGATTAGGCATTTCTAGTCTTGAACCTCTTGTGCAAGTTTTTTTCAATCAACCTCTTTATTCCTTAACCAAAGAACCATGCAGCAAGCACTTACTAATGTGATTTAACAATACCATAAAATGATCAGCCAAAAAATGAGAATACATGATTCCTTGTCAACACAGCGATGGTCGCCACCCTACATGGTGATATATGATGAAACAGCTCATCCGCACCCTTCAAGGTGGATGCATCAAGCATGCACCCTAATTGTCACAAAACGTAAGCGCGTATCTTGGCCCCATGGACTCTTCTGGGGCACAATTCCGTATGGAATGTTGCCACTCGTAACGAAGAGGACCATAAAATAGGTACATTGACCTACGGGGCACAAAGACACTCACCTCGTGCCCATCGCGATTGCGAAACCAAAAAACGGTGTCGCTTAGCAGAGACAATCCCACAACGTGTTTGCCGTATCCTTCCCTGCCGTTTTGTAGGTACAGGTCGGTATGCCACCTTATTCCACGGCATGTGGGCAAAACAGCTGCAGGACCCGCGGGGAGAAACTCACCAATGGCTTGGTGGCCCGCATGTGCACAAAAAGCTACATCAGCCCTGCTATCGCAGGGGTCCCCAACGATCATCGCGGGGACTAAGTCACAAACTTGGTGGCCCGCATGTGGGCAAATTGGCTACGTCACCCCTGCTTTCTCGGGGGTCCCCAAAGCTCATCGCGGCGAGCAAATCACAAATGGCCAGGTGACCCTCATGTGGGCAAAATAGTAACACCACCCGTGCTGTCCGAGGGCTCCCCAACGCTCATCACGGGGAGCAAATCACAAATTGCTAGGTGGCCTGCTTGTGGGCAAAATAGCTACATCACCCCTGCTGTGCCGGGGGTCCCCAACGCTCATCGCGGGGACTAAAGGAGGAGATGGAGAGGTAGTCCGCAATTGGGCAAAATAGCTACATCACCCTTGCTGTCCCGGGGGTCGGAAAAACGCTCATCGCCGACAGTAAATCACAGATGGCCATGTGGCCCCCATTAGGGCAACATAGCTACATCAAAACTGCTATCCCGGGGGTCTCCAACGCTCATGGCGGAGATTAAATCCAAAGTAGATAGGTAGCCTGCATGTGCGCAAAATAGCTACACCACTCCTGCTGTCCCGGGGGTGCCCAACGCCCATTGCGGGCAGTAAATCACAAATGGCTATGTAGCACGCAGGTGGGGAAAATAGCTACACCACCCGTGCGATCTCGGGGGTGGTAAGAGATGGGTGCCCATGGCAGGAGCCGCCCTTGGCTCCTCCTCTTGAGGAGCACCCACCCTGGCTTACGAGGAGCTCCGACCCTGGGGTGCTCCTAGGGAGCATCGACCTTGGCTCCTGAGGAGCACTGACTGTGCCTCCACAGGAGCCAAAGCGGAGCACCGACCCTGCGCCTGAGGAGCAAATTGCCTCCTGAGGAGCACCGAACGTGGCTCCTGAGGAGGCAAAACAAATGGCTACGTGGCCCGCATTGGGGCAAAATAGCTACATCACCCCTGCTATCTGGGGGGTCCCCAACGATCATCGCGGGGACTAAATCAGAAATGATTAGGTGGCCCGCATGTGGGCATAATAGCTACATCACCCCTGCTGTCTCGGGGCCCCCCAACACTCAGCCCGGGGACTAAATCAGAAATGGCTACGTAGCCCGCATGTGGGCACAATAGCTACATCACCCCTGCTATCTGGGGAATCCCCAACGATTATTGCGGGCACCAAATCAGAAATGATTACCTGGCCCGCATGTGGGCATAGTAGCTACATCACCCCCGTTCTCTCGGGGGTCCCCAACAATCAGCGCGGGGAAAGAGATAGGTAGCCTGCATGCGGGCAAAATAGCTACACCACTCCTGCTGTCCCGGGGGTGCCCAACGCCCATTGCGGGGAGTAAATCACAAATGGCTAGGTAGCACGCAGGTGGGGAAAATAGCTACACCAGCCTTGCTATCTGGGTGGTGGTTGGAGATGGGCCCCCCTGGCGGGAGCCGCCCGTGGCTCCTGCTCTTGAGGAGCACCAACCCTGGCTCCTGACGGGCTCCGACCCTGGGGTGCGCCTAGGAAGCACCGACCCTGGCTCCTGAAGAGCTCCGACCCAAAGGGCACTCCTCAGGAGCACTGACCCTGGCTCCTCAGGAGCCAAAGCTCGTGGGAAGCACCGACCCTGCGCCTGAGGAGTAAATTGCCTCCCGAGGAGCACCGAACCTGGCTCCTGAGGAGCCAAAACATATGGCTACGTGGCCCGCATTGGGGCAAAATAGCTACATCACCCCTGCTGTCTCAGGGGTCCCCAACACTCATCGCGGGAAGTAAATCAAAAATGGCAAGGTGACCCTCATGAGGGCAACACCATCAGTGCTGTCCCAGGGCTCCCCAACGCTCATCGCGGGGAGTAGATGACCAATGGCAACATGACCCGCATTTGGGCAAAAAAGCTACATCACCCTTGGAGTCCGGGGGGTCCCCAAAGCTCATGGCGGGGACACACACGATGACACACAAATCACAAACATCTCCCTCATTGACGTCAACACATTCTTCCCATTTTTGTTGCAGTAATTGCTGCTCCTTGAGGTGCAAATCATGGAAATCAGTCATGGATTCCCCCTTGGAGCCACAAAAACAACACTTCAACCGCTCTGGCAGTGGATGGAGGAACAAAACTGTTAACAGGCAAAGTGGACGAGAACGGTTGACAGCAGCAGCAAGTGTGTTCACCGCCAAAAAATTGAGCCTCGCAGAATCACAACGGTCTGGCAAAATGTTCCCGCACCTCCCGATAATTCAAGCGACCGGAACGGCCGGGGGTTGCCGCACCAAACACCACATACCACATGCCCATTGGCGCCGCCCGGCATGCGAAGAGCGTGCGTGGGCCCAGCCACCCGCCTTAATGTGCTGGGGATACGACAACAGAAGAGGCCGGCAGTTCAAGCGACCAGACAGGCGGCATACCTCAGCGGCATCGCCTGGAAACGACATGAGAACTGGTGCGGAGTCCTCACTTCCTGCAGATTTCTGAGTCACGAACAGCCCACGGAATAGATCTGTGTCTTGGGCGGCATCAGCGCGCTGGCCTTCTGCAAGTGGGAGGGCAAGGGAAGAGGGCAGCACCCTCGGGATTTTGAGAACACTGCCTGCGACTGGGCACGTCATGTCACCGCCGCTGCAAAAGCAGTAGCCCCCCCCCCCTTTGAATAAGCTATGGCAAAATACCAAATTAATACGGTCCCTATGCCTACTGTAGCTTGGACAAGGCCGTTGACGCTTGGGTTAGGGTTAGGGTTAGGGTTAGGTCCCTACCAGGACCGGCCCCTGCTGTACCCCTTCCACCATTTCCTGTCACTCTTATGGTCTTGCTTCTCACCAGGTTCTGCATGATCCTGCCCTATCCTGCACAATTTCCCACAAAAAATACTAAAATATGGCTCCTTCACACAAATCCCGATCCCTTGCAATAACCAACACCCAAGTACAATAGCTCCAATCCAAATATTCCACACTAAGGGCTTCCAAGGGTGTTTGAGGTCCCGCGTTGACACTCAACAACTCCTTTCAACACACCAGTCATCTCACGGTGCACACGGAGACACGGGCGTTGGGCATGTACATAGAATTGCACCAATAGAGTAATGATAAAAGCCCTGAAATTGGCATATGAACACAAATCAAGCAAAATTGGAGAAAGATGGAAACATACACAATCACAGCCATAGACCCCTCATTCCCTAGACTCAGGACCTTCCCTTGACTCGTCAACATGATGCCCTGAACCAAGTCAAATAAGATGGCTAAATGCCATGTGTCAAAAGTCATTACACAAACCCCACAAATGTGTTCACTCCCAAGCCTCTAAATCCTAGCCCAATGGGAGAGGTGGCGTGTCGTGGCCTACAACGGCACTCAGGACCATGCCCTACCCTGACATAATTTTGGTTGGACTTGGAGTCGATTGGGCTTGGAGAATTGCCCCATGAAAATGACCTCAGAACATAGCAAAATTAGGCAAATCACACCATAATGCCAAAAATTCAATTATATACTCAAAAATGCATACGGCAAATGTTCAAATGCTCCATGCATGTGTCAAACCAGAGAGTAATATACAAGGGTGATATAGACCAAAGGTCCATGCCCAAGAATATCTCAACTAAACCCCTCCGGATATATACATGCCATGCTTCACAAGTCAGCTCACGAATTCGAGACCTAATTTTGTGAGGCCTCGTGTGCCACGCCAAAGTGACCACCTGATCGGGCATATGGTGAGGTGCAACACCGAAGCATATGCCAACATATAAGCAACATACCATAGTTCACGGATCTCTAGGCACTTTACCGTTAGCCGACCAGTTGAGCACATAAAATACAAAAATGAGCATAAAATGAGGTCAAAAACATGCAAATGTTGCTAAATTCAAGATAATCACAATAGTATAGAACTTTGCTCACCCATGGTATCAATATATGGTTCAAGACACAATTGCTTGGGACCATTTACGAACAATCCCCCCATTTGGATCCTCACATGGACGCATGGGGACACCCTCAAACCTCCTCACGACACGCACCATGAAAATGGGAAAATTGATAGTGGCGCTCGTGGGTCGCTCCGTAAGCCTTCGCACATGCACTATATGTGCGGTAGACTTAGTCTAGCGCTATGGAGCACACCATTAGGACATGGGCAAAGCCTTTGCCACGTGCGACTCGATGTATCTTCCTACAACCGGAGATATACTGTTGTTGTTGTTGTTGTTGTTGTGGCACCCAGCACGTGCCGGCGGGAGAAATTGCCAGGCACCCTCTTCCTGGGCAGGGCGCAAGAGAGCAGTCGGCCGGCGTCACGCTGGCCGGGCGTGTGCCGACAACGACCGAGGGGGAAGGGGGGGGGGTTGCGCCTTCTGTCTGGGGGGGGGGGGGCGTTGCTGTGAGAGGGACCACCTGTCCGTGTCACCCTGGTTCCCCCCCCCGCCGTTGGGGGAGGGCGTGCGCACCTGTGCGAAACGGAGGCGGGATTGGGGGCGGGATGCAGGGACCACCTGTCCGGGGACCCGCGGGGCCCCGTTCCCCCTTGCTTCCAGCCGCCACTCCCCCGCAACAGGGGAGGGGGCTACGTCGTGTGCGGAGGTGGAGTAAGGGGGGAGGAGGGGGCGGGGACCATGTACGGTCTATCCCCTGGTGCCCGTCCCTGTGTCCCGTGTGCGGGAGGCCGCGCGGCATGGTCGGCGGGGGGGTTCAGGCCTGGGCCGGGCGCGTGGGTAGCGGCAGGCGGCCGAGGCAGAGGCGGGGCCATGCGGCTGCGGGGTCCGTGGCGGTCGCGGGGCGGTGTGGGCGGACCTGCCAGCGGCCAGCGGTGGCCCTGAGAGCCCCACTCCATGGGGTCGCCGGGCGCGCCAGGGGCACGCGTGCCGCGCAGGCCTGGCCTTGGGGGGCGCGTGTGCAACGGCGTCGGCGCGCCCGATGCGGGCCCCGCTGCGGGCCGCGGGACCAGCGGCAAGCTGGAAGCGTGGCCTGGGGGCCGAGGCCTCGGCCGGGCGCATGGGTAGCGGCGAACGGCCGAGGCGGAGGCGGCGCCATGCGGGTGCGGGGCCCGTGGCGGCTGCGGGGCGGCGCAGGCGGACCGGCCGGTGGCCAGCGGCGGCCCTAAGAGCCCCCCTCCATGGGGTCGGCGGGCGCGCCGGGGGTGCAGGGGCGTGGTGCGGTGCAGGGGCGCAGCCGTGCGGGGCGGCGCAGGGGCGCAGCAGTGTGGGGCTGCGCAGGGGCGCGGCGCGGGGCTGCGCAGGGGTGCAGCGTGGGGCTGCGTACGGGCGGTGGGGGCACGGCGTGCACGTTGGGGGGGGGGGGGGGGGGGGCTGTGGGCTGGTGGTTGGGTGCGTGCGCGAGGGGGACGGGGGTGCGGTGAGCTCAGCTGCAGAGCGTCAGCGTGCGGCCGACCGGGCGGAGGAGCGGCCGGGGCTGGCCAAATTTGGCCGGGGAGCCCGGGGCGCCCGATGTGTCGGGGGGGCCACGGTCAGCGGTGGGGCCCGCACCCCGCTCGGCGGGGACGAATCCCACCGAGCATCATCCACGGGGGCGAATCCTGGTGGAGGCGGGGGGGAGCGCCACGCCGTCCCCTCGCGGCCAAACCGGACCACGACGGGCCCTGCCGGAGGGATACCGGGGGGGCGGGCGGGGCTGGGCACCGGGGCTCCGGGGCCCGGGTCCCCGGTGGTTGTGGGCCGGCGCGGGGGAGACCGGGCGGGCCTCTGGGCTGCGGCTGGTGAGGGCGGGCGTGGAAGGGCAGGGCGGGCTCGGGGGCGAACCCCGAGAGGCCCCCGGGGGCTGGGCGAGGGCCCCCGAGGGCGGCCGTTCCTACAGGGGGCGGGGGGTTGCTCCCTGCCTGGGCTGCGCAGGGGCACCGCGTGGTGCGGTGCAGGGGCGCAGCCGTGTGGGGCGGCGCAGGGGCGCAGCAGTGTGGGGCCGTGAAGGGGTGCAGCGTGCGGCCGCGCAGGGGTGCAGCGTGGGGCCGCGGAGGAGCGCGGCGTGGGGCCGCGTATGGGCGCGGCATGGGGCCGCCCAGGGGTGCGGCGCGGGGCTGCGCAGGGGTACAGCGTGGGGCTGCGCAGGGGCGCAGCGCGGGGCCGCGCATGGGCGCGGCATGGGGCCGGGCAGGGACACAGTAGCGTGGGGCTGCGCAGGGGCGCAGCGTGGGGCTGCTCAGGGGCGCAGCAGCGCGGGGCTGAGCAGGGGCGCCGCGTGGGGCTGCGCAGGGGCGCAGCGCGGGGCTGAGCAGGGGAGTAACTTGGGGCTGCGCAGGAACGCAGTAGTGTGGGGCTGGGCAGGGGCGCGGCGTGGGGCTGGGGAGGGACGCAGCGCGGCGCCCGGCAGGGGCGCGGCGTGGGGCCGCGCAGGAGTGCAGCGTAGGGCCGCGCATGGGCGCAGCGTGGGGCTGCGCGGGGGTGCGGCGTGGAGGTGCGCAGGGGCGCAGCAGCGTGGGGCTGCGCAGGGGCGCAGCGTGGGGCTGAGTAGGGGCGCAGCGTGGGGCTGCGCGGGGGCGCAGCATGGGGCCGCGCAGGGGCGCAGCAGTGTGGGGCGGCGCAGGGGCGCAGCAGTGTGGGGCTGCGCAGGGGCGCAGCGCGGGGCTGCGCAGGGGCGCAGCTGCGTTGGGCTGCGCCGGGGCGCAGCGTGGGGCTGAGTATGGGCGCAGCGTCGGGCTGCGCAGGGGCGCAGCGCGGTGCGGCTCAGGGGCGCACCAGTGTAGGGCGGCGCAGGAACGCAGCAGTGTGAGGCTGCGCGGGGGCGCAGCGCGGGGCTGCGCAGGGGCGCAGCAGCGTGGGGCTGCGCAGGGGCGCAGCGCGGGGCCGCGCGTGGGCACGGCGTGGGGCGGTGGAGGGGTGCAGCAGCGTGGGGCTGCGCAGGGGCGCAGCGTGGGGCTGCGTAGGGGCGCAGCAGCGTTGGGCTGGGCAGGGCCGCAGCGAGGGGCTGCGCGGGGGCGCGGCAAGCGGCTGCGCGGGGGCGCGGCAAGGGGATGTGCAGGGGCGTAGCAGTGTGGGGCTGTGCAGGGGCGCAGCGTGGGGCTGTGCAGGGGCGCAGCAGCGTGGGGCTGCGCTGGGGCGCGGCATGGGGCCGTGAAGGGGCGCAGCATCATGGGGCTGCGCAGCGTGGGGCTGAGTAGGGGCGCAGCGCGGGGCTGCGCAGGGGCGCAGCGTGGTGCGGCGCAGGGGCGCAGCAGTGTGGGGCGGCGCATCGGCGCAGCAGTGCGGGGCTGCGCAGGGGCGCAGCAGCGTGGGGCTGCGCAGGGGCGCAGCGCGGGGCCGCGCATGGGCACGGCATGGGGCCGTGGAGGAGTGCAGCAGCGTGGGGCTGCGCAGGGGCGCAGCGTGGTGGCCGCATAGGGGCGCAGCGTGGGGCTGCGCAGGGGCGCGGCGTGGGGCGGCGCCGAGGCGCAGCGGTGTGGGGCTGCGCAGGGGCGCAGCGCGGGGCTGCGCAGAGGAGCAGCAGAGTGGGGCCGCGCAGGGGAGCAGCAGCACGGGGCTGCGCAGGGGCGCAGCAGCGTGGGGCTGCGCAGGGGCGTAGCAGCGCGGGGCTGCGCCAGGGTGCAGCGAGGGGCAATGAATGAGGCGCAGCGGGGGGCTGCGTAGGGGCGCAGCAGCTTTCGGCTGCGCAGGGGCGCAGCGTGAGGCTGCGCGGGGGCGCGGCAAGGGGCCGTGCAGGGGCTCGGCGCGGGGCCGCGCAGGGGTGCAGCAGCATGGGGCCGCGCAGGAGTGCGGCGTGGGGCCGCGTATGGGCGTGGCATGGGGCCGTGAAGGGGCGCGGCGCGGGGCCGCGCAGAGGCGCAGCAGCGTGGGGCTGCGCACGGGCGTAGCAGCGCGGGGCTGCGCCAGGGTGCAGCGAGGGGCTGCGAATGGGGCGCAGCGTTAGGCTGCGCGGGGGCATAGCGTGGGGCTGCGCGGGGGCGCGGCAAGGGGCTATGCAGGGGCGCGGCGCGGGGCCGCGCAGGGGCGCAGCAGCTTGGGGCTGCGCAGGGGCGCAGCGCGGGGCCGCGCATGGGCACTGCATGGGGCCGTGGAGGGGTGCAGCAGCGTGGGGCTGCGCAGGGGCGCAGCGTGGGGCCGCATAGGGGCGCAGCGTGGGGCTGCGCAGGGGGCGGCGTGGGGCGGCGCCAAGGCGCAGCGTGTGGGGCTACGCAGGGGCGCAGCGCGGGGCTGCGCAGAGGAGCAGCAGAGTGGGGCCGCGCAGGGGAGCAGCAGTACGGGGCTGCGCAGGGGCGCAGCAGCGTGGGGCTGCGCAGGGGCGTAGCAGCGCGGGGCTGCGCCAGGGTGCAGCGAGGGGCTATGAATGGGGCGCAGCGGGGGGCTGCGTAGGGGCGCAGCAGCTTTGGGCTGCGCAGCGGCGCAGCGTGAGGCTGCGCCTGGGCGCGGCAAGGGGCCGTGCAGGAGCTCGGCGCGGAGCCGCGCAGGGGCGCAGCAGCATGGGGCCGCGCAGGAGTGCGGCGTGGGGCCGCGTATGGGTGTGGCATGGGGCCGTGGAGGGGCGCGGCGCGGGGCCGCGCAGGGGCGCAGCAGCGTGGGGCTGCGCAGGGGCGTAGCAGCGCGGGGCTGCGCCAGGGTGCAGCGAGGGGCTGCGAATGGGGCGCAGCGTTGGGCTGCGCGGGGGCATAGCGTGGGGCTGCGCGGGGGCGCGGCAAGAGGCTGTGCAGGGGCGCGGCGCGGGGCCGCGCAGGGGCGCAGCAGCGTGGGGCTGCGCAGGGGCGCAGCGTGGGGCTGCGCAGGGGCGCAGCAGCGTGGGGCTGCGCCGGGGCGTGGTATGGGGCCGTGAAGGGGCGCAGCAGCGTTGGGCTGCGTAGGGGCGCAGCGTGGGGCTGCGTAGGGTCGCAGCGTGGTGCGGCGCAGGGGCGCAGCAGTGCAGGGCTGCGCAGGGGCGCAGTGCGGGGCTGCGCAGGGGTGCAGCGTGGGGCTGCGCAGATGCGAAGCGCGGGGTTGCGCAGGGGCGCAGCAGCGTGGGGCCGTGCAGGGGAGCAGCCGCGTGGGGCTGTGAAGGGGCGCAGCGCGGGGCCGGGCAGGGGCGCAGCAAGGAGCCGCGTATGGGCTTGGCATGGGGCCGTGCAGGTGCGCGGCGCGGGGCCGCGCAGGGGCGCAGCAGCGTGGGGCTGCGCAGGGGCGTAGCAGCGTGGGGCCGCGCCGGGGCGCGGCATGGGACCGTGCAGGGGCGCCGCAGCATGGGGCCGCGTAGGGGCGCAGCGTGGGGCTGCGTGGGGGCGCAGCGGTTTGGGGCGGCGCAGGGGCGTAGCAGTGCGGGGCTGCAGGGGCGCAGGGCAGGGTTGCGCAGGGGCGCAGCGTGGGGCCGCGCAGGGGCGCAGCGCGGGGCTGCACAGGGGCCCAGCGCGGGGCTGCGCAGGGGCGCAACAGCGTGGGGCCGCGCAGGGGAGCAGCAGCGTGGGGCTGCGCAGGGGCGCAGCAGCCCGGGGCTGGGCAGGGGCGCAGTAGCGTGGGGCTGCCCAGGGGCGCGGCAGCCAGGGCTGTGCAGGGGCGCAGCAGCGTGGGGCTGTGCAGGGGCGTAGCAGCGTGGGCGCAGCAACCTGGGGCTGCGCAGGGGCGCAGCAGCGTGGGGCTGCGCTGGAGGGCAGTGTGGGGATGCGCAGGGGCGCAGCAGCGCGGGGCTGTGCAGGGGAGCAGCAGCGTGGGGCTGCGCTGGGGGGCAGCATGGGGCTGCGCAGGGGCGCAGCAACCTGGGGCTGGGCAGGGGCTCAGTAGCTTGGGGCTGCGCAGGGGCGCTGCAGCGTGGGGCCGTGCAGGGGCGTAGCAGCGTGGGCGCAGCAACCTTGGGCTGCGCAGGGGCGCAGCAGCCTGGGGCTGCGCTGGAGGGCAGCGTGGGGCTGCGCAGGGGCGCAGCAGCGCGGGGCTAGGCAGGGGCGCAGTAGCGTGGGGCTGCGCAGCGCCGCAGCAGCCCGGGGTTGGGCAGGGGCGCAGCAGCGTGAAGCTGCGCTGGAGTGCAGCGTGGGGCTGCGTAGGGCGCAGCAGCGTGGGGCTGCGCTGGAGTGCAGCATGGGGCTGCGTAGGGGCGCAGCAGCGTGGAGCTGCGCTGGAGTGCAGCGTGGGGCTTCGCAGGGGAGCAGCAGCGTGGGGCTGCGCTGGAGTGCAGCGTGGGGCTGCGTAGCGGCGCAGCAGCGTGGGGCTGCGCTGGAGTGCAGAGTGGGGCTGCGCAGGGGCGCAGCAGCGCGGGGCTGCGCTGGAGGGCAGCGTGGGGCTGCGCAGGGGCGCAGCAGCGTGGGGCTGCGGTGGAGGGCAGCGTGGGGCTGCGCTGGAGGGCAGCGTGGGGCTGCGCAGGGGCGCAGCAGCGTGGGGCTGCGCTGGAGGGTATCGTGGGGCTGCACAGGGGCGCAGCAGCGCGGGGCTGCGCAGGGGCGTAGTGTGGGGCCGCGCAGGGGCGCAGCGTGGTGCTGCGCAGGGGCGCAGCAGCGTGTGGCCGCGCAGGGGTGCAGCAGGGTGGGGCTGAGCAGGCGTGCAGCAGCGTGGGGCTGCGCAGAGCAGCTGTGTGGGGCGGCGCAGTGGTGGGAGGCTGCGCAGGGGCGCATCACGGGGCCGCGTATGGGCGCGACGCGGAGCTGCGCAGGGGTGCAGCAGCGTGGGGCTGCGCAGAGCAGCTGTGTGGGGCGGCGCAGTGGTGGGGGGGGCTGTGTAGGGGCGCAGCGGCACGGGGGTGCATGGGGCGCAGCGTTTGTCTGTACAGGGGTGCAGTGCGGGGCTGCGCAAGGGCGCAGCGTGGGGCTGCGCAGGGGCGCAGCTCGGGGCTGAGCAGGAGCGTAACGTGGGGCTGCGCAGGGGCGCAGTAGTGTGGGGCTGCGCAGGGGCGCAGCGCGGGGCTGAGCAGGGGCGCAGCGTGGGGCTGCGCAGGGGCGCAGCAGCGTGAGGCTGCGCAGGGGCGCAGCGCGGAGCAGCCCCAGGGGGCAGCGTGGGGGCATGGAGGGGCGCAGCGTGGGGCTGCGCAGGGGCGCAGCAGCGTGGGGCTGCGCAGGGGCGCAGCGAGCGGCCGCGCAGTGGTGGGAGGCTGCGGAGGGGCGCATCATGGGGCCGCGTATGGGTGCGGCGCGGAGCTGTGCAGGGGTGCAGCAGCGTGGGGCTGCGCAGAGCAGCTGTGTCAGGCGGCGCAGCGGTGGGGGGGCGGGGTAGGGGCGCAGCGGCATGGGGGTGCGCTGGGGCGCAGCGTGTGGCTGTAGAGGGGCGCAGTGCGGCGCTGCGCAGGAACGCAGCGTCGTGCTGCGCGGGGGCGCAGCAGCGTGGGGCTGCGCAGGGACGCAGCGCGGAGCAGCCCCGGGGGGCAGCGTGGGGCCGTGGAGGGGCTCAGCGCGGGGCCGCGCAGGGGCGCAGCAGCATCGGGCCGCGCAGGAGTGCGGTCTGGGGCCGCGTATGGGCGTGGCATGGGTCCGTGAAGGGGCGCGGCGCGGGGCCGCGCAGGGGCGCAGCAGCGTGGGGCTGCGCCAGGGTGCAGCGACGGGCTGCGAATGGGGCGCAGCGTTGGGCTGCGCGGGGGCATAGCGTGGGGCTGCGCGGGGGCGCCACAAGGGGCTGTGCAGAGGCGCGGCGCGGGGCCGCGCATGGGCGCAGCAGCGTGGGGCTGCGCAGGGGCGCAGCGTGGGGCTGCGCAGGGGCGCAGCAGTGTGGGGCTGCGGCGGGGCCCTGTATGGGGCCGTGAAGGGGCGCAGCAGCGTGGGGCTGCGTAGGGGCGCAGCGTGGGGCTGCGTAGGGGCGCAGCGTGGTGCGGCGCAGGGGCGCAGCAGTGCGGGGCTGCACAGGGGCGCAGTGCGGGGCTGCGCAGGGGTGCAGCGTGGGGCTGCGCAGATGCCAAGCGCGGGGTTGCGCAGGGGCGCAGCAGCGTGGGGCCGTGCAGGGGAGCAGCCGCGTGGGGCTGTGAAGGGGCGCAGCGCGGGGCCGGGCAGGGGCGCAGCAAGGGGCCGCGCAGGAGTGCAGCGTGGGACCGCGTATGGGCCTGGCATGGGGCCGTGCAGGTGCGCGGCGCGGGGCCGCGCAGGGGCGCAGCAGCGTGGGGCTGTGCAGGGGCGTAGCAGCGTGGGGCCGCGCCGGGGCGCGGCATGGGACCGTGCAGGGGCGCCGCAGCGTGGGGCCGTGTAGGGGCGCAGCGTGGGGCTGCGTGGGGGCGCAGCGGTTTGGGGCGGCGCAGGGGTGTAGCAGTGCGGGGCTGCAGGGGTGCAGGGCAGGGTTGCGCAGGGGCGCAGCGTGGGGCCGCGCAGGGGCGCAGCGCGGGGCTGCGCAGGGGCGCAGCGCGGGGCTGCGCAGGGGCGCAACAGCGTGGGGCCGCGCAGGGGAGCAGCAGCGTGGGGCTGCGCAGGGGCGCAGAAGCCCGGGGCTGGGCAGGGGCGCAGTAGCGTGGCGCTGCCCAGGGGCGCGGCAGCCAGGGCGGTGCAGGGGCGCAGCAGCGTGGGGCTGTGCAGGGGCGTAGCAGCGTGGGCGCAGCAACCTGGGGCTGCGTAGGGGCGCAGCAGCGTGGGGCTGCGCTGGAGGGCAGCGTGGGGCTGCGCAGGGGCGCAGCAGCGCGGGGCTGTGCAGGGGAGCAGCAGCGTGGGGCTGCGCTGGAGGGCAGCATGGGGCTGCGCAGGGGCGCAGCAACCTGTGGCTGGGCAGGGGCTCAGTAGCGTGGTGCTGCGCAGGGGCGCTGCAGCCTGGGGCTGCGCTGGAGGGCAGCGTGGGGCTGGGCAGGGGCGCAGCAGCGCAGGGCTGGGCAGGGGCGCAGTAGCGTCGGGCTGCGCAGGGGCGCAGCAGCCCGGGGTTGGGCAGGGGCGCAGCAGCGTGAAGCTGCGCTGGAGTGCAGCGTGGGGCTGCGTAGGGCGCAGCAGCGTGGGGCTGCGCTGGAGTGCAGCATGGGGCTGCTTAGGGGCGCAGCAGCATGGGGCTGCGCCGGAGTGCAGCGTGGGGCTGCGCAGGGGCGCAGCAGCGTGGGGCTGCGCTGGAGTGCAGCGTGGGGCTGCGCTGGAGTGCAGCGTGGGGCTGCGCAGGGGCGCAGCACCGCGGGGCTGCGCTGAAGGGCAGCGTGGGGCTGCGCAGGGGCGCAGCAGCGTGGGGCTGCCCTGGAGGGTAGCGTGGGGCTGCACAGGGGCGCAGCAGCGCGGGGCTGCGCAGGGGCGTAGCGTGGGGCCGCGCAGGGGCGCAGCGTGGGGCTGCGCAGGGGCGCAGCAGCGTGTGGCCGCGCAGGGGTGCAGCAGGGTGGGGCTGCGCAGGGGTGCAGCAGCGTGGAGCTGCGCAGGGGCGCAGCAGCGTGGGGCTGCGCAGAGCAGCTGTGTGGGGCGGCGCAGTGGTAGGAGGCTGCGTAGGGGCGCATCACGGGGCCGCGTATGGGCGCGACGCGGAGCTGCGCAGGGGTGCAGCAGCGTGGGGCTGCGCAGAGCAGCTGTGTGGGGCGGCGCAGTGGTGGGGGGGGCTGTGTAGGGGCGCAGCGGCACGGGAGTGCGCTGGGGCGCAGCGTTCGGCTGTACAGGGGTGCAGTGCGAGGCTGCGCAAGGGCGCAGCGTGGGACCGCGCAGGGGCGCAGCGCGGGGCTGACAGGGGCGTAACGTGGGGCTGCGCAGGCGCGCAGTAGTGTGGGGCTGCGCAGGGGCGCAGCGCGGGGCTGAGCAGGGGCGCAGCGTGGGGCTGCGCAGGGGGGCAGCAGCGTGGGGCTGCGCAGGGGGGCAGCGCGGAGCAGCCCCGGGGGGCAGCGTGGGGCCATGGAAGGGTGCAGCGTGGGGCTGCGCAGGGGTGCAGCAGCGTGGGGCTGCGCAGGGGCGCAGCGAGCGGCCGCGCAGTGGTGGGAGGCTGCGCAGGGGCGCATCATGGGGCCGCGTATGGGCGCGGCGCGGAGCTGCGCAGGGGTGCAGCAGCGTGGGGCTGCGCAGAGCAGCTGTGTCGGGCGGCGCAGCGAGGGGGGGGCGGTGTAGGGGCGCAGCGGCATGGGAGTGCGCTGGGGCGCAGCGTGTGGCTGTACAGGGGCGCAGTGCGGCGCTGCGCAGGAACGCAGCGTGGGTCTGCACAGGAACGCAGCGTGGGGCTGCGCGGGGGCGCAGCAGCGTGGGGCTGCGCAGGGACGCAGCGCAGAGCAGCCCCGGGGGGCAGCGTGGGGCCGTGGAGGGGCGCAGTGTGGGGCCGCGCAGGAGCACAGCAGCGTGGGGCTGCGCAGGGGCGCAGCGAGCGGCGGCGCAGTGGTGGGAGGCTGCGCAGGGGCGCATCATGGGGCCGCGTATGGGCGCGGCGCGGAGCTGCGCAGGGGCGCAGCAGCGTGGGGCTGCGCTTTGGCGCAGTTTGGGGCTGCACAGGGGCGCAGCAGCGCGGGGCTGCGCAAAGGTGTTGTATGTGGCTGCCTAGGGGTGCAGCGTGGGGCTGCGCAGGGGCGCATTAGCGTGGGGCCGCGCAGGGGCGCAGAAGTGTGGGCTGCGCGGGGGTGCAGCAGCGTGGGGCTGCGCAGAGCAGCTGTGTCGGGCGGCGCAGCGGTGGGGGGGCGCTGTAGGGGCGCAGCGGCATGGGAGTGCGCTGGGGCGCAGTGTGTGGCTGTACAGGGGCGCAGTGCGGCGCTGCGCAGGAAAGCAGCGTGGGGCTGTGCAGGAACGCAGCGTGGGGCTTCGCGGGGGCGCAGCAGCGTGGGGCTGCGCAGGGACGCAGCGCAGAGCAGCCCCCGGGGGCAGCGTGGGGCCGTGGAGGGGCGCAGCGTGGGGCCTCGCAGGAGCACAGCAGGGTGGGGCTGCGCAGGGGCGCAGCAAGCGGCGGCGCAGTGGTGGGAGGCTGCGCAGGGGCGCATCATGGGGCCGCGTATGGGCGCGGCGCGGAGCTGCGCAGGGGCGCAGCAGCGTGGGGCTGCGCTTTGGCGCAGTTTGGGGCTGCACAGGGGCGCAGCAGCGCCGGGCTGCGCAAAGGTGTTGTATGCCGCTGCCTAGGGGTGCAGCGTGGGGCTGCGCAGGGGCGCATTAGCGTGGGGCCGCGCAGGGGCGCAGCAGTGTGGGCTGCGCGGGGGCGCAGTGGCGTGGGGCCGCGCATGGGCGCAGCAGCGAGGGCTGTGCAGGGGCGCAGCAGCGCCGGGCCGCGCGGGGGCGCTGCAGCGTGGGGCTGCGCAGGGGTGCAGCAGCGTGGGAATGCAAAGGGGCGCAGCATGGGGCTGAGCATGGGCGCGGCAGCATGGGGCTGTGCAGGGGCGCAGCAGCGCGGGGCCACGCAGGGGCGCAGCAGTGTGGGGCTGCGCAGGGGCGCAGCGGCGTGGGGCTATCGTGTAGGGTAGAGGAAGGGGTGGCGTGAGGGCGGCGGGGGGTGTGGGGCCCTGCTCGACAGACAACGGTCCAGAGTCGGGCCCCTGGTGGGCGGTCGAGGGCGGCGTGGGGTGCGTGGGGGGCGTGCCGTGGGTCGGTGTGGGTTGTGGCCTGCTACCTAGCCTTTCACTACGAGGATGGCGCGAGAAAGACGCAGGGGAACTGAGGCCGGAAAGCCTGGGGATGGGGGCTGGGGCGCTGGCGGCGGGTTATCCCTTGCTGGGATGGCCGGGGTGCCCTGGGGTCCCGTGGGGGCGGAAACTCCCCACGTCGGCCGGGTGCGAAACCACGACCTGTGTTTCCGTCACCGAAGTTCTTAGGGTTCTACCCCAGGAACTTACCCGCCACGGGGACTGTCGGCCGGGACGGCCAAGGGGGATGACAATGAAGAGGAATTGGGGGGCCAGGATGAGCCTGGCGGTCGGCACCTTCCCTCGGCCTGGGGGAGGCCGTTGCCCGGGGCTATTCCCTTCCTCCCGTGACCGTGGTGCTGTGGTGGTTGGTGGTGTGGCTACCTCCCAACGGGTGTCTGTGCCCGGTGCCGTGGGTACAGACCCCCGTTGGAGGCGGATACGAAGCGCCCGGTCGCCTCGCCCCCCCCCTGCACAACAGCCCGCCAGGCGCCGGTTGGCCTTTAGCGCCAGCTGCCATGGGGGGGGGCGCTCGGGGCAGTGCGGAGCCCCTCCGCTCTCTTTGCGGCCCGCACTGCCCGTATTATGCAACAAGGGGCGGCGCGGGCTCGTACCGCAGGCGCGGGCCGCGCCGCCCCAGCCGGGGTTCGCGGACAGGGGGGGGGACAGGGGGGGGGTCAGGGGGTCGCGGCAGGCGGTTGGAGGGTGCCGGGGGCTCGTACCGGGAGGCGCAGCTGCAGGGGTTCTGGGAGCCCCACCAAGGGGCCTTCGGCCCCCCCCGTGCGGTTTCGGTGTGGGGGAGGGGAGGCAAAGGCCACTCGCGGCCATGACACATGGTGCACAGGGAGGGAGGTATGACACATGCAACGCGATGATGCGTGTGGCAGGGGGAAGGGTCGCAAGGCCTGGACCCCCACCGCGTGCGGGGGGTCCTCTTGTTTGTAAGGCGGCCGTCCGTTGGCGGCTGCGGCAGCCCACCTCGGGGGCTTCGCTACCTGAGAGAGGAGGGGCGGGAGAGTGGGGGGGCGGTGGGGGCACAGCGTGCACGTTGGGGGGGGGGGGGGGCTGTGGGCTGGTGGGTGGGTGCGCGCGCGAGGGGGCCGGGGGTGCGGTGAGCTCAGCCGCAGAGCGTCAGCGTGCGGCCGACCGGGCGGAGGAGCGGCCGGGGCTGGCCAAAGTCGGCCGGGGAGCCCGGGGAGCTCGAGGTGTCGGGGAGGCCGTGGTCAGCAGTGGGGCCCGCACCCCGCTCGGCGGGGACGAATCCCACCGAGCATCATCCACGGGGGCGAATCCTGGTGGAGGCGGGGGGCAGCGCCACGCCGTCCCCTCGCGGCCGAACCGGACCAGGACGGGCCCTGCCGGAGGGATACCGGGGGGGCGGGCGGGGCTGGGCACCGGGGGTCCGGGGCCGGGGTCCCTGGTGGTTGTCGGCCGGCGCGGGGGAGACCGGGCGGGCCTCTGTGCTGCGGCTGGTGAGGGGGGGCGTGGAAGGGCCGGGCGGGCTCAGGGGCGAACCCCGAGAGGCCCCCGGGGGCTGGGCAAGGGCTCCCGAGGGCGGCCGTTCCTTGAGGGGGGGGGGTTGCTCCCTGCCCGGGGGACGACGGGGGCCCCTCTTGAGCGAGGGAGGGGGGGAGGGCGTGTATCGCCCGGTGTAGGGCCATGTCGATTCATGGCTCCGCGCCGGAGTCCCTTTTTTGGGTGGTGGATTTGGGTGGGGGGGGGCTGGCGGTTGTTGTGTGCACCCTCCCATGTGCGGGGGGGGGGGTCGCGGGTGGGAGCTCCGTCCGGCTTGGCCGTAAAAACCCGGTGGAATCACCTGGGCTCGTGGGCCCCTTCGAGGAAGAACCTCGGATTCGCCGGGGGGGACTTCCTACAACTGGAGATATATAAGATGGGCGTGAGCATAGCGAAGCAAATACCACGCATATAACACATACCCTCAAAAAGTGGCTCCCACCATGGTATGCCATGCCCCTCCATGGACATAACTTCACGTTAAAAATACGTAGGAACCCAAGAACACTTTCTATGCAACACCAACACTCATGCAGTACACTCGAAAGTCGCATTCAAATGTTCGGTCGCATGGTCCAAGAGTTTCAAATCACTTTCTACCCTCTTGACCATTATCCCTTGCCACACCACGCATGTGTACACATCAAAAGCGTTTGACGCTTCCTGAATCAAGTTGAGACCAAGGCAATCCCAGCCCATATCTCAAAATTGTAACTCCTCGCAGTGAGCTGGAGATATGACCTTTCAAAGTGGCCTCACGAATCAATTTTGTTTCGCCTATATCTCCAAGAAAAATGAAGGAGACAACAAAAGGAAGGTTGATTCGTGATCGGGGAAAAATGTAGGACCACTGGAAATTCATCATATCCAGTGCGGCGACCTCCAAATGGAAAATCCGAATCTGAATGTCTGAAAAAATCAGATTCATTTTACGAGTGTACAACATTAAAATTGCGGAAGCAACGAACCCTTTTCGGATCAAATCTGACCCTTCATCGGGGTTTCCGACAAAATATCTGGATAACCCAGTTAACCAATCGGTTATCGCAAAATCGCGAGCCAACTGACAGTCGCCGATACATTGACAATCAGAACGGATAGCTGAAAAATTACGGAAACATTATGATAAAAAAACCCTGTTGATTCCTGATATTTTGATATATAAATCTCAGCCGGCAGCGCCTCGGTATTGAATATGGCCGCCCATAGCTGGGATGACCAAGCCTATCACACTATCACATCAGGTTAGGTCAGGTGGATGGGAGAGTATGATATCAGCCAATGGCGGCCTGCCGGCCCATAGATACACACCCCAAGTGACCCAAAGATGGCCACGGGGGTCGGAACTGGCTTCACCCCCCTTCTCAGAGCGTTGTATCCGCTCGGAGGTCATTGAAGAGAGGACAGGAGGACCCGAATGGGCACCAACCCCCCCCCCCGCCATGTCTCAAGGACACATGGAGGCCCCACATACGGCGTAGGCGTCCCCCATGCCCCAAGGGAGGGGTGAGGACACTCATAGTCAGTGCCCTCCGCCATATCCGGTCTCCTCTTGATCTACAACATGGACCAAGGGGATCAAAGATAGAGAAACGTCGTCGGTCAACCTAAATACGTATACCGCAATCAAATATATATTTGGAGACCGAGTAAAGGGGGTATATGGCCAATCAAGTCCCAAAAATCCCCAGGTGATTGCCCTCACCCGTCTCCCAAGCACAGTAACAAACAAAAGTGCCAAGGTGGACCCATCACGGTGCTGCTGCAGCCACCAAATGGACCAACACGTCCTTGACATCCAAGGAAATGTTCTTTTGCCTTAGATCATCCATCCAGATCGTAGTATACCTCGGCACAAAACTGCTCCGAGGCTCCCATGAATCTCTGGAGGCTGCAAATCCCTTCCAACGGACTTTATATAGCCTCCCCCCAGGCGTCCCCGGGTCTGGCTTGTCCGTCAGGATCTTCTCGGCGGTGAACTCGTCACCCTCCCCCTCGTCATCAGAGTCCAGATCTCCGGCTGTGAACTCGAAGGTGACGGGACGTCTGCTGGGGTCTTGTGCTCGGGGACGGAGCTGGGTGTGGTCGCGATCAAGGATCTTGTTATCCCCCACACGAACCGCATACACATCCTGCCCGACCTTCCGAACGATTACCCCCGGCACATACCAAGACGCCTGCCGATGCCTGGACAGGACATCCTCGTGGTGCCGCTCCACCCATACGGTGTCTCTGAGAGCATATTTCTGGACTTTTCCCTGCGTGAAGTATTTGGTCCTCTTCTCATGCTTGTCCTAAAGTGCTTTGCACACCTTGGCCGCCGTGTCGTCCGCCTCAGCCATCATAGCACTCGCATCCCGGGCCACTTTGCCGTGGTTCAACCACGGGAGAGTGCGTGACACTCGATCCCGTAGGAACGGGATACGATGGGGCGACAGTCCAGTGGGCCCCAGAAGGTCGTGATACGCCTGGAGTACTCTCCACAACGAATTGTACCAATCCCGGCCCGGTTCGTCAATGTGCAGCTGGCGGAACGTTTCGGACATCTGCCGCCTGGCCACCTCAGCCCGGCCATTCGACCGGCTGTGGTACGCCGCGGTCTTGGCATGCCAAATCCCCATGTGCTTGCACATCGTCTTGAACCACGTCCCCACAAATCGACTGCCCCGATCGCTGCAGATGACAGCTGGGACATCAGAAATCGTCAGCCAATGCCTGATCATGGCATTAGCGACGGTCTTGGCCTGCAGACCCACTCCATGCTTATCCTTCTTGTCCTTCTTCTTGGACTTCTTGCCAGGGACCGCCACGATATACCCGCTCTGCCTATCCACCGCCAGGATGACACAGTCGTAGGTCTCTCCTTCCACGGTGACCTCAGGCATGGCGAATACATCCATGGCCACGGACCGCATAGGGGCCTCCGGTATAGCCGTATACACCGAGTTGACAGCCGTGGAGTGGTTGGGGCTCTTCATAGCCCGACACACGGCGCAGTCGCTGCAGTACTTGTCCAGGATGGCGTAGTACCCCGGTGGGAACTTGAAACGCCACTCCAGGTCCTGCTGCATCTTATCCCGACCTGGATGCATGAGCTGGGCGTTATGCCAGTGGTCAATGAGCTCCTCCATGCGGTTCTCAGGGACCAATAGCTTGTCCTTGAGGAATAATTTATCCCCATCCTCGGTCAAGCCCTCAGGCCATTCGTCGTCCGACGGGGCGCTCAGGGCATTCCAGTACCTGCTCCAGTGCTCGGATGCTGCATAGTCATCCGACCAATCTTCTGTAAGCACTGACCTGACTAGCTCTACAGGGGCCACCATCCATTGCTCCAGGGTTTCATCTCGAATAGCTTGAACTCGGGCGCCCCGGAACTTGGCCAGGGCTGTACGGTTTGCCATCACCAAAAAGCACTTGACCCCCTCTTGCTCCATGGCCTTCTCCATCTCGATGATGCGATTGGCCTCCTCGGTCTCCTTGGCATCCAAATGGCTGGATATGTCCATCCATGCCTTGCCCGCGGGATAGGCCCATCGACTGAGGCAATCTGCCACAGTGTTGTCCTTCCCCGGGACATATACGACGCTGAGGTCGAACTTGGCGAACGTCTCGTGCCACCGGGTCCTTCTTGCCGCCGGTTCGAGGGGGTGTGGACGTGCTCCTTGTGCCAGCTCTGTAAGGACTGATGGTCCGTGCAAACCACTACCGGTTGCAATCCGATGTGGCCAGACCACTTCCTGAGCGCACAAACAATGGCGTACGTCTCCTTCTCCCTCGCGGTCCAGGTTCGACATTGGCCCTGGGCCAGGATCCAATTCCAAAACGCCACGGGTACGTGCCACATGTCGTACCGGACCTGCTCGAGGACTGCCCCTTCAGCATAGTCCGAGGCGTCCGTCCGTAGCACGAATCCCTTGTCCGGGTCCACCAGGAATAGCCCCAGCTGCCCCAGGAGTCGCTCCTTCAGGCGGCTGAACGCATCTTCGGCCTCAGGGGTCCAGGCAAGCTTCTTCTTGCTCCCCTTCCGGCCATCGAACTTGCCCACCTGCAGCATCTTGTGCAGCGGGCCCAATAGTTCTGCATACATCCGAACATAGCCCGAATAGTAGTTGCAGAACCCCATGAAGGATCGGAGTTCGCTGATGGTCTGGGGCTTCTATCAGTGGTGCAGGGACGCCAGCTTCCCAGGCATAGGACGGCGTTGCCCGTGACCAACCACTTGACCCACGAACTCCACTTCCCTCACGAAGAGTGAGGCTTTGGTCGGCTTGCACACCATGTTGTGCTTGTCCAGCTCGCCGAGCACTCGGCGCAGATCCTTCTCATGCGCTTCGATGAGCTGGTCCTCAGTCATGTCTTCCGTGCCGGACCCGATGATGATGTCATCCACAAAGGGGTCGGCACAGTCCCGGACAGGACCGAGTAGGTCCTCCATCATGCGCTGGAAAGTGGCGTTGCCATTGTTTGCGCCCATAGGCACCACTTTCCACTGCATGGGCCCCAGCGGCGTCGACATCGCTGTACAGGGCCTGGAGTCCGGGTGCTATCAAAACTGCCTTTTTGATAAAATCGAAAATTTCCAAAATCCAGTCCTCACAGCGAACTCAGCATCAGCACAAGCAGAATCGATATTCTCTATACAGATCGTTAGACTCTTCCATAGTTCTAAAATACCCTGCAATAGCAACCACAATCAAAGCTATTTACAAATCGAGCTTTTGAACCAAATCAATAACACGAATTCCTACATCTCTGCACTCGCGCGACGCATCCTAATCTACAGGATCGCGCTCTGGCTGCGGGCAGCCCCCTGCTGGGCATAACCCGTCACACCGGGTGTAGCCGCATCTGGTGATAGCTGTGTTTCAGGTCTAACACCGTGAAGATCCGCTTTTTTTGTTGTTTTTGGAGGATGGTGTCGATCAGAGGAAGCGAGTATGAGTCGTGCTCGGTTTGCTCGTCCAAACCCCTGTAATCAACCACCGACCTCCACTCGCCCTTCTCTTTCTTGGGCACGATAAAGGCTGGGCTGGCCCACTCACTGTCGGAGGGTTCGATCCAGCCCCGCTCAATAAACTCAGCCAACAACTTCTTCATGGCCTCGGCCCGATCGCCCTGAAGTTGGTACTCCCGATGACGATAGATCTTGGGGTTCGGCTTCAGCTTGATCCTCGCTGTGCCAAACCTCCCACGATCTGGAGGGTTCCTGTTGGCGACGCCACTGAATAGCCGCGGATAGGCATTGATCAGCCTCTCCTTCAGCTCGGCGACCTTCGGGTTCTCCTGGGCCTCTTCAGCCGCTTGCTTCGGAAACCAACCAACAAACGACCGCACTGCGGTATAGGCCTCTTCCAGGTCCAAGTCTGACTTCTCCTCGTCCGATATGCCGTCTTCATCGTCGTGGGGCGCGCTTCCCACCGATAATCTTCGGAAATTTGCGGCATTGGGCTGGTTCTTGTCGCTACCGGCCCCCATGCTTGGAAAATCCCACGTCGGCAGGCCCGACCCAACCGGACCATCATATTGGTCCGCAATGTGATCCATGACCCTCGCCACGAACTCATTCTTCTCGTACTTGCCGGTGAGCAACATCTTGTCATCCCACCAATGCGGAGATGTGACCATGGCCCGCCCCTTCTTGGTTGCCACACAGTCGAGCATCCCCATCCGCATGTAGTTGACGACGTGGTCGATCTTGGCGTGGGACAGGATGTCAATGCCATCCATTGGCTGATCCATCCCCTCCTTGGGCTCAAACATGACCCGCATGGGCACCGCCTCAACCCTACGGATGAATGCTTCATCACCCGTGGGCTGAGCTTGCGCCCCATCCACCAGCTTAGCCCACGCAAACTGTACCCTTTTTTGCGCGCCGAACGCAGGGAAAAGGACCGGTTTGCAACAGGGCAAAAAAACTAATTTTTTGGATGTTTGATGAACGTGATTTTAGACGCAGGGAAATAACATGCTTTTTTAGTGTTGTGCAACTCCGCGTTCCTCAATGCGACGTTTTTTACATTTCTCTGGTGTTCTGAGTGCGCGAGGCCTCGCGCACTCAAGATGTTTAAAGTAGAGTTTATCAAGAAGCCTAAACACCTGTAAGGACTGGCGTTTGCGGAAATACGCAGCTCGGTACACGGTATTAAAAGTAGGATTGTGTTGCCCACGGAGCATTGGAAGTGTAGGACTGTCGGACTTCCCATGTTGGGGGAAACACATATACTGTAAAGTGAAAATAAAATACAAATTTGGGCACCCTGAGTGCGCGAGGCCTCGCGCACTCAGGTCACCTTATGTATTGCATTTGCAGAATGGAAATAACGCGAACAATTGTAGGTACAGTACCAGACGGACAAACACATTTGACTTTTCGGGTGTATGTGTGTGTAGACACCATGTTGGTCAGATATATCAAGGCATAGAACATTGTCCCACGGAAACAATCAGTGCGCGAGGCCTCGCGCACTCAAACGACGGAAGAAAATGAAAAAGCAGGCAGGTCAGGTCAGGCACACCAGTATTTACATTCCGTTTCACGGCTACCACCTGTGTCAGTCGATTATACATCGGTAACCTTCGTCATATCTTTCAGGGGATCAGGGGAATGATTTGCTTTTTTCCAACAGCCACTCAATGGCAGACGTGTCCGGTTCTAATAGCGGCCGTAGCCTTCGCTGCCCAATAGATATGGTTTTTGTTTCCAACTGGGTTTACAAAAGGAAACAGAATAGGAAATTGTGGTTGCGAAAACGGTTTTCGGTTACTAGGAACGGAGCGCACGCAGACACCAAATACAATCTGCGGCGGCAGCACGCGCACCAGAAATGACGACAGGAAAAGGCCAGATGTTTTCGAACACATTTTTGTAAAGATCGCTGTGCGAAACGATAACCAAAATATGTGCGTAAATCTAATTCCACAGAGAAAGACGCAAAATGCCACTTCGAGGCAGAAAATTCTGTAACGCATCAGATGATAGCAGAAGTAAGCAAAGGAGCAGCTGCACTACGAGGGGCATGCGCGGCAAAAGCTGAAAAAAGCAGCAAATTGGGTAAAATTGTATTTTTTCGGTGGTATCTGGGTCATGTGTGTTGCAAATGTCCAAGGAAAATAGTTTTTCAGGCGGTCATTTTTTAGGTCCTTCTCTTCCAAAAGGGGGGTGCAGTTTGCGTGGGCTAAGACCAGGAAAGCCTCGGTACCCGACGCTTGACCCGGGAAGGGCATTGATAAACCCTTGACGTCGATGAACAACTCCTCATCTGGCCCGAATGACATCTCGTTCAGGGTGATGGAATCCAGCGTCGACTTGAGACCTTCCAGCGGACATGGGGTGGACCCTATGCCAGTTATGACCAGGATCCCCTTCACCCTATCCGCGATGATCTTCTCCACCGTACTTCTGGTTTTTCCAGGGAGCCATGCCAATACATGGGCCCCCACTCCTTCAAACCCCAATGCCTGTGCCAGGCTGAGTCTCCTCGATGCCAATGCCACCTACACTTCCTCAAAAGTGGGGCATCCCGGGAAGCAAAGGCGTCCGTCTCGGGCGCTTCGGCTCCCAGCGTCTGAATCATCCTGGCATACACCTGCGGCGCCATTCCATACTCCGTGAGCTGAACTCCGCGGTGTCCTCTGGACTTGGCACCCGCAGCTTGCACCGCTTTGACGATCCGATCCTCTTCCTCAGCATTCCATTGGGATGATCCGCATACATAGTCCGTGGACAGCCATGTAAGGCATTCATTATCCTCCCGGACCAGCGTTGCACGATGGGGAAGGGCGCCAAAAGCGTTTCCCACCATGAAGTCATACCCCATGATCATATCCCAATCTGTAATGTCGGCCACATAGAAGTTCCCGGATAGAGTGCTTCTCTTCGCCAAATCAGGGCGGTTCAAGCGCTCATGCTCCTAGAATTCCATACTGATAGTGGCCTCATGGGTGCCACCAACCATGATCTCTCCATTGGCCACCTTCAGGCGTACCGGTCTACGGCTGGGCTGCAGGGATTCCTCCTTGAACAATCCTCTCCGGACCAGGCTCACCTGGGCACCCGTATCCACCAAAACATCGACCACCAACTCCCCTTGTCCGCACCGTACACGCACCTTCAGGTGCAACTGCCGCTCGTCACCCTGCGGTGTATGGACGACTCTCACGGCATGCAACTCTAGCACATCCGGGTGCATCAGGACTTCGAGGGTATGGTCACGAATGGTGTACATCTTGGGTTGGTCCTGCCCGTCCAGGGGGCTCTCCGTGGTCGCTTCTTCTTTCTTGCCACGTCCCTTGCCCACATACAGTTCCCTTGGCAGGGCGCTCCAGGGGTTGGGAGTGACGAACCTCAGTGGTTTTGGCTCTTCTGGAGCCTTCTTTGGCACCCAATGTGCCTTCGCTTTCTCTAAGATTCCACTGATCTTCGGAGGAGAGGCCTCCGGGGTCCCACTCCCTTGGGGGCTCCTCTCCACGTGGCCTGCCGCAGCTCCCTCCTGCTGCGATCCGCTCAGACTTTGTCCACCACGTTGCTGGGCTTTGAGTTCCTCCAACGTCCTCAACATGTCCTCAGCAACCTCCTCGATCGACCTCACGCGTCGGTCTGGGCCGGGTCCTCCACCATAGCCTTTTCCTCCGCCTTTCCCTTGGCCCTTTCCTTGGCCCTTTCCACCGTCTCCGCCCTTTGCCTCCCAATCGGCAGTTCGTTGCCCATTGGCTTCTTGTCGGGATGGGCGGCGAAGTAGGTCTTCTTGTCATCCTCATATACCTTGCAATGCCGGTGGTCATGTGCATGGTTGTTCCCCTTGCCGTAGCAGATGCAGCAACCGTCGTGCTGTGATCTGTACTCGCGGAACGAGAGCGGCGGGTTCCCGATCCTCCGCGGTTCCTTGTGGTTCTTGTTGAACCTTGGTTCCAGGCGGTTCCACCTGGACCTGTCCTGCCCATGCTCCTTCATATTGTGCGCTACGAACGCGAAGAAGTGGGCTTCTTCCTGATCCTCTTGGGTGGTCGCGGTCCAGAGATTTTTGCCGCTTCCACTCCCTTCCTCCGCGGTGCCGGCCGTGTCCTCCTTGACCTCTCGATGTTGGCGATCTTCCCGATGACCTCGATGTCCATGGCCCTGTCGATCCTGCACGTGGGCCTCGTTCTTGGCGTTGAGCTTCAGCTCCACCGTGATGCACTTCACGATCTCGTCCAGGCTCATGCGGGCGAAGATGACCTGCATCCTCTTAGGCGGCTCAAGTTGCATGGTATAAAAGGACAGAAAGTCCCCAAAATACACGGCCTGAAAAAACATCAAAAGAACCCTTCTTTGGCTTGCAAAAAAATCAAGCTGTTTTTGGATCACGAAAAGAACTCTTATGTAAGGAATTTTGGCCTTTTCTTGGTCCTGATGGGTCCAAAAAAAATGCTTTTTTGGGGGCAATGGACTGTTCCTTGCGCGAGGCCTCGCGCAAGGAGCAGTCCATTGCCCCTCCAAAGTCAGGTAATGATGGTAGAATTGAGGAATCAAGCAGGCGTCTACACTGGAGGGACATTACAGGCACCCTTGACTTGATCACATTGTACAATATGTTTACGCGGGCGGACATTCAGTGCTCTAAACAAGCCTTGCAAATCTAATTGATGACTCAAGAAATGATTTCAAATGTTGTTACATTCCTAACAAAAGGAGCACATACGTTGGAGGTGTTGCACAGGGTGCATCCTTCAGCATTGCTCATGATGCACACCTGCCACAACTTATGGGGAGTGTCAAGCAAAAAAAAGAGTATCACTGGTAACACATGAAGCATGTCCACTCAGCAGATGACGCTGAGCTGGACAGGGAGCCCCCTTGTAGCTTTGGCTGAAGAAAAGTTGATCCTTCCGTTGTTGACTATAGATCAAAGTAAAATGTGCAAAGAAAATACGAATTTGCCATGCGTGGCACTTTTTTGAGCGCTTGTTTGGGCCAAAAAAACTGATTTTTTGGAGAGTAAAATGCAATGTAGTGCAAACGACACCAATTATCAAGATGATGTTCGATACCTGGAGAGAGAAGGTGCCCTGGGGGAAGCAGTCTGCCAAGCGCAGGGGCTGACCAAGCCCAAAAAGAGTTTTTCCGCCTCCGGGGGGGGCAAGCTTCTGGTAAATTTCAATGACTCAACGACAATTGAGGTACTCCCTGTTTCAATGAAGGTTGTGCACAAGCGCTATCAGATGAGAACCCATCACAATGGTACAAAGAATATAATATCTGGGCCTGTTTTTTGCGCGAGTCCTCGCGCAATGAGGACTGCAATGCAGTCCCAGAACTTGAAGGTCACAACCTATACCTCTTTTTTCAGGCAGTGCAAATCAAAAATCAACCCGTGGGGTGGGTACTAAGACCACTCGACCCTGAAGCCGTCTTTCCAAAGGAAAATGAATCGGGTGAGGCTTCTGGTTTAATAAGTTATGCGCGAGGCCTCGCGCATGGGGCAGCCCTTGAACCACATGTTGCATATGTTTTGCTTTGATATTTAATCCGCCATGCTTCTGTTTTAATTATCCTTGGTCTTGATTGCGCGAGGCCTCGCACATAGAATTTGATCAATAAATCATTTTTCCAGGTATGCAATGAACATGCAGAACAGAAAATGATGTTGCAATCATTTTTTCTGCAGACCATGTTCATCAAAAAAACAAGGGGAACGCAAAATGTATTTCTTGGCCAATTTCCGCTAAAAGCACATCATTTTCCACTAAAATCATAAGATTCCTTTATTCTTTTTATAGTTTTTTTTGTTTTCGGCTGTCTGAAAAAAAGCACAAAATGGCACAAATGGTAAGAAAGATACTTTCTTTGGACTAATATTCTGTTTTCAAAAAACAGAGCCTGTGAAAAACTATTTTTTTGCATGGTCCAAATTGGGTGCATTTGGTGTGATTTTGACCATGCAACTTGAGCCGCCTAAGATCCTCAGCGGCTCTCCGCGCCTCTACTCCGCGTTGTTGAGGCGCGTCAGCCTTTGCCCCATGGTGTCGCCGAATACCTCCACGTAGACGGCGTTCTTCAACCCCAACATTCAGCTGGGCTCGCCGAGGTTTCGCCAGAAAAACTCCATTATTCCGGCGCGGGTGTCCTCTGGTGCCATGATCCGTACAGCCACGCGCTTCTTTGCTCTCTTCTTCTCGTCATCCTCCACCCTTCTCTTCCAGTGGCCGGGGAGGACGTCCTTCAGCAGGTGTCGGATCTCGCTGAACTCATTCCAGTCCTCCACGAGCTTGAGGCTTCTTCGGTACTTGCAGATGTACCGATTCCATTCCCGGACCCGCAACTCCCCGCGCTCCAGCGGTGGCGGAATGGACCACAAATCCTCCAACTTCTAGTGGGGGGCGTCCACTCGCTCTTCATCCTCCAGCCACTGGAGGCAGGCCTGCTCCGTCTGGATCAATCCCTCGCGGATCTGATCCCTGAGCTCCTCCTTCAGGTCCTGCGCCAGCCTGTGTGGGAATGTCCGACATACCCACTTGTCCCTTGGTGCTCCCTTCATCTCGCCGACGACCTCCTCGGCGAAGTCCTCCCAATCCAGGATGAAGTCATCCAGGTTGGAGGGGTTGCCATCGTAGTAGGGGATTTGGATTCCCCTGATGGCGTCTCCGACGTCCGCAGCCACCACTCCACCGAGACAGATACCACCTGTGACCATGGGGTGTGAGTACACTCCCCGTACATCCCTCTCCTCCATGGAGTGCGGTCCAGTTGGGCCTGAACCCATGGGGTTTGGGATGCGGGAAGGACTTGCTCCACCGGCTGTCCATATCCCTGTGTTGAAGTCCTTCACCCACAGGTTTCCGCCTGGATGGCCTCGACCATGTCCGTCGGCCCTTCCCATGGTTCGCCCCTGCATGGTCTGGTTCTCCTCTTCCGCATAAACTGCATGGGCAGTCGTAGCGATCGGTGGATCCTTGGCGGCACGGGACATCTGTACCATCAGGCTCCTCAGGTCCGTGGTTGCGTGCTCTTCCCGCAAGGACCCAGCCGGTGCCGTATGTTCCCCGAGCATTGTGGATTCGCTGGAACATGGGAACAAACGGCAGCGCACCCGGGTCTACACGCGGAGGCGCGTAAGGTTCCTCTGCAGGGCCGCCCATGGGTTTCTCCATGGCGCTCCTGAGGGTCTTAACCCGCTCCACCAGCTGTGCCGTTGCCGGCCTTGCCATGAGCTCCGGACCCGAGGCGAGGGGTCGTAACTCCTCTAGCCTTTTCAGGCGTCCCGACATGTCCTCCACCAGGTGGAGGAGGCTGTCCACCACTCGCTGCTGCTTCTGCAGGGCCATCTCCAGCTTCTCCCGGTACCGGTCCTGCTCCGCTCGCAGCTCCGCCATGTCTCTCTCCGCTTCTGACTGGTCATCCAGGATCCCCGCGATGTCCTCCTCTAGGCCGTCCTTCTGGTTGTCCAGGCGGTCGAGGTGCTGCACGATGGCATCCATCCCCATCTTTGGGTACTTGCCGATTGGGAAGGATACATGCTCACAGTGGCACTCAACGTGCCCTCCACCTGATCCGGCGCATCCTACGGTTCCCGGCGCCTGGGACTCCTCCGCCATGGGTATGTCGCCCATGTTATCCCGCGTTGGCTCCGTGTGCCGGGCCACAGGCGCCGTTCTGGCTCTGGTAGGCCTCTGCAACGCCTCGGCGTCATGCTCCAGGCTGGGTTCTTGGGCCGTGTGCGCCCTTGTGGGCGGTCTGGCCATCTCCTCCGACTCTGAAGGGAAAGCGGTCGGATAGCCGTCGGAATGCCCCTCGGAATCTGCAGCTGACCACAGCCTGACCGGGCTAGGATCCGTCTCCATCGCCCTGGTTTCGGTCGCGGGTTTTGGGGACCCGCGCTTCCGGTAACGCCGGGCCCTGCTGTTGCTGCCAGTCTCCTCCAACTCCTCTGCAGCGGAGCGGAGATTGCAAGCCTTGCGGCATTGCCTTTCACACATGGAGGCCAGGTCCTCCATGTCTAGCCCATGTCCTACAAGGGCTCTCTGTTCGGAGCATCTTCGCTCTTCTCGGCCTTCCAAGTCCGGCGTCGACTCCACGGACTCCACGATCTGCACCCGGGGCGTCCTTGGGCAGGGCTCATGAGGGCCCAAGTCCCCAGTGCGGCGGTTGGGGGCAGGTATTCCTCTGCTACCATAAATAAGGTCCCTACCAGGACCGGCCCCTGCTGTACCCCTTCCACCATTTCCTGTCACTCCTATGGTCTTGCTTCTCACCAGGTTCTGCATGATCTTGCCCTATCCTGCACAATTTCCCACAAAAAATAGTAAAATATGGCTCCTTCACACGAATCCTGATCCCTTGCAATAACCAACTCCCCAGTACAATGGCTCCAATCCAAATAATCCACACTAAGGGCTTCCAAGGGTGTTTGAGGTCCCGCGTTGACACTCAACAACTCCTTTCAACACGCCGGTCGTCTCACGGTGCACACGGAGACACAGGAGTTGGGCATGTACATAGAATGGCATCAATAGAGTAATGGAAAAAGCCCTGAAATTGGCATATGAAAACAAAGCAAGCAAAATTTGGGAAAGATGGAAACATACACAATCACAGCCATAGACCCCTCATTCCCTGGACTCAGGACCTTCCCTTGACTCGCCAACATGATGCCCTGAACCAAGTCAAATAAGATGGCTAAATGCCATGTGTCAAAAGTCATTACACAAACCCCGAAAATGTGCTCACTCCCAAGCCCCTAAATCCTAGCCCAATAGGGGAGGTGGCGTGTCATGGCTTAGAATGGCACTAAGG
This sequence comes from Eutreptiella sp. 'Long Island Sound 2002', assembly GCA_964036045.1. Classification (NCBI taxonomy): domain Eukaryota; phylum Euglenozoa; class Euglenophyceae; order Eutreptiales; family Eutreptiaceae; genus Eutreptiella; species Eutreptiella sp. 'Long Island Sound 2002'. The sequence continues at coordinate 79,218,473 of OZ038385.1, forward strand.
ACCATGCCCCACCCTGACATAACTTTGATTGGACTTGGAGTCGATCGGGCTTGGAGAATTGCCCTATGAAAATGACCTCATAACATAGCAAAATTAGGCAAATCACACCATAATGCCAAAAATTCAATTATATACTCGAAAATACATACGGCAAATGTTCAAATGCTCCATGCATGTGTCAAACCGGAGAGTAATTTGCAAGGGTGATATAGACCAAAGGTCGATGCCCAAGAATATCCCAACATTGGCTCCTAAACCCCTCCGGATATATACATGTCATGCTTCAAAAGTCAACTCACGAACTTGAGACCTAATTTTGTGAGGCCCCGTGTGCCACGCAAAAGTGACCACGTGATCCGGCATATGGTGAGGTGCAACACCGAAGCATATGCCAACATGTAAGCAACATACCATAGTTCACAGATTTCTAGGCACTTTACTGTTAGCCGACCAGTTGAGCACATAAAATACAAAAATGAGCATAAAATGAGGTCAAAAACATGCAAATGTTGCTAAATTCAAGATAATCACAATAGTATATAACTTCGCTCACCCATGGTATCAACATATGGTTCAAGACACAATTGCTTGGGACCATTTACGAACAATCCCCCCATTTGGATCCCAACATGGACGCATAGGGACACCCTCAAACCTCCTCACGACACGCACCATGAAAATGAGAAAATTGATAGTGGCGCTTGTGGGTCGCTCCGTAAGCCTTCCCACATGCACTATATGTGCGGTAGGCTTAGTCTAGCGCTATGGAGCACACCATTAGGACATGGGCAAAGCCTTTGCCACGTGCGACTCCTTGTATCTTCCTACAACCGGAGATATATAAGATGGGCGTGAGCATAGCGAAGCACATACCATGCATATAACACATACCCTTAAAAAGTGGCTCCCACCATGGTATGCCATGCCCCTCCATGGACATAACTTCACGTTAAAAATACGTAGGAACCGAAAGAAAACTTTCTATGCAACACCAACACTCATGCGGTACACTCGAAAGTCGCATTAAAATGTTCGGTCGCATGGTCCAAGAGTTATAAATCACTTTCTATCCCCTTGACCATTATCCCTTGGTACACCAGGCATGTGTACACATCAAAGGCGTTTGACGCTTCCTGAATGAAGCTGAGACCAAGGCAATCCCAGCCCATATCTCAGAATTGTAACTCCTCGCAGTGAGCTGGAGATATGACTTTTCAAAGTGGCCTCGCAAATCAATTTTGTTTCGCCTATATCTCCAAGAAAAATGAAGGATACAACAAAAGGAAGGTTGATTCGTGATCGGGGAAAGATGTAGGACCACTCGAAATTCATCATATCCAGGTCGGCGACCTCGAAATTCAAAATCCAATTCTGAATGTCTGAAAAAATCGGATTAATTTTGCGAGTGTACAACATTAAAATTGCGGAAGCAACGAACCCTTTTCGGATGAAATCTGACGCTTCATCGGGGTTTCCGCTAAAGTATCTGGATAACCCAGTTAACCAATCGGTTATCGCAAAATCGCGAGCCAACTGACAGTCGCCGATACATTGACAATCAGAACGGATAGCTGAAAAATTACGGAAACATTATGATAAAAAAACCCTGTTGATTCCTGATATTTTGATATATAAATCTCAGCCGGCGGCGCCTCGGTATTGAATATGGCCGCTCATAGCTGGAATGACCAAGCCTATCACACTATCACATCAGGTTAGGTCAGGTGGATGGGAGGGTTTGATATCAGCCAATGGCGGCTTGCCGGGCCATAGATACACATCCCAAGTGACCAAAAGATGGCCACGGGGGTCCGAACAGGCTTCACAGAAAGAGAAGATTGCATGGTGAGCTGGTGCACGAAAAGGGGCATGTAATGCACAAATATCCCCAAAATCAGAGCTATGTGGGTACAAGTGGGCAACAAATGTGTCCATGACTCTATGTAGCTGGCAAGTTTGTCACCAAACCCATGTCTTGTGTGGCTGCACTACATTTGTACCAAATCAAATTAGGTACCAAATTAATACGGTCTGCTTGGACAAGGGCGTGGCTTATACAAAGGGGGGGGGTAGTCTTGCTGACAAGCCCAAGGGGGGCAGCACTTCATACGCAGGGCTCTCCCAGCGGAAAAAAAAACACATATCACGCCCCATCACAGGGCAGTCCAAAAGTGGTACCCCTCCCTTTGAGTGGGTCCAAAGGGCCCGAAAGGAAAGCACCGTGCGTATGCCATTCTCGCATGGAAAACCCTGATCATGGTCCCATCACCGGTCAACTGGTCCTCGGGTGACCATCAACTGTTTGAACGCCCTGATGCCATGCGACGGTGGGACTTGTGAGGCTTCCTGCCCGAGGCCAGTGTCTGATGTGTGTTAGCCAATGCAGTCACTATAAACGCGGTGTGCAGCACAAGCGCTAAACTGGGGAACCAACGCAGCCAAGCAATCATTTCCACCAACGATAAAAGTGCATCATAGCCCAATCCATGAATCACCACGTGCTGTCCCTTCCCCTCCTAAACGACAACAGAATCCGCAGAACAACAAACTGCAACAAGTCTAAGTGTTGTGGAACACCACTGTTGTGTCCGCGCAACAACGTACTCAGCATTCCACGGAAAAGGTCAGCAATGAAGCGGTGCTTGACAACACGAAGTGCAGCTTTCCAGCCTCATTCTGACTGTCGTGCTCCTCCTGGTTTCACGTACCTGATACTGACGTTCACCAACATACATCAGCAGATCTCATCGCAACGAGTCCGCAGTACAGCTGTTGTCAACCAAAGACCGTTGCACTGGCGCTTCAACCACAAAAACGTCTCTCGTCCACATGCTGATTGTGTCCTAGTACAGAGAGGCGCCAATTTGCACAGTATGACACAAAAGCGCCCCGTGCAACTCGGTTGAACGCAAACTCTGCATTTGAAAACCTGATTCTCTCGTCCATCTCCTTGACAGTTGTTGGGGTATTCCTATTCTTATCCTCGTTCATTTTCCTCTGAGAAACAATGGCGGCTGTTGTGTGCTTGAGGCCTCTACAAATTCCCCCTCCCAAAATGCAGTCCAGGGCAGGGCACACCAGATCCCACTTGGTTTCGTCAATTTCATTGACTCGACTACGCAGCTATCCAGGACAAGCAGCTATCCAGGACGCCTGCAAGTAAATTTGACAACTACAAGGCATGATAACTATTGAAAACCCTTGGCCTCCCAGCTTGCGGTTCAGCAGAGAGAAGTCCCTTCAAATTGCAAATTAATTGGCAGGTGAGCGTGAATTCCCAATATCCCTTACCCTCCAGTCTGCTTTCCTGAGCGTCCAAGTCAATAGTTGTAATATCTGGCACGTGCAACTCCACATAATAATGGTACGCATGAAAATGAACACACATGCTCCGAAACTGACCATCACTGTCTTCGATTTCAACGGTAGAGTGGCGGCTTGGGACCAGTTCTTTACCCAGCAATCTGGTCATCCCATTTTCAACCATTGTTCACCAACCACTTACAACGAATCGTGGACAGGCGTAATTTTGAACACGGCGAACGCTTCTAATCACGGATGAGTAAATTGGACGTGTACGAACAAAAATATGTGTATGGTTCAGCTTTGACCGGGGACGACAATTCAATTTCTCATGCTGCGTGAGTCAGGGCGCTTCGCGACATACAAATCGCGGAACCATGCTGTGGTGTTTTCTGCTTCAACAGCCGTTTTTTTTTCCTTTTCTAAGCTCGTGAAAGATCGTTTCCAAAGTCAAAAATAATAGCGTAATCAATCATGGCGCATACGCTGGGGAAAACCAGCATATGAAATTTCATGACAACCATTCCACTTGTAAATGCATACATCATGGGAAACACCATACATAGACCATAGTTGAGTGTCAAATTGCGATTTTTTTATGACAACCCCTTCCTCATGCGGAGCAAGCTAACCTTTGACCCTAGCTCCTGAGGAGCCCCGCCCCTAGCTCTTGAGGAGCAATGACCCTGGCTCCTTAGGAGCAAAATGCTTAACCAGACAACCGCCGCTCCTGAGAATCGCCGACCCTGGAGCTCGTACAGGGTCGGTGCTCCTGAGGAGCATTTATCAGGGTCGGTGCTCCTGAGGAGCACCACCAGGGTCGGTGCTCCTGAGGAGCCAGGGTCGGTGCTCCTGAGGAGCTGGCTCCTGAGGAGCAGGGTCGGCGATTCTCAGGAGCGGCCATCTCCCACCTACCCATAAAGCCGCATCGAATGGGGTCTTTCCCCATGTGGCCTGTCCTCTTGAAGGGAGAGTTGTGAGTCACCCAATTTGGGGTATGTTGCCATTCTGCCCCATTTGTGTGTCATTTTCCCTCCAATGGGGAAAATAGCTAGAGGCCACCATGATGGTTGGCAAGCGGCATATATCAGGACCTAAGTCCCATGTGTCTATAGCACTTTTGGTTGGAATAATATTGGCCGTGGCCATCGAGATATGGAATCATGACTGCGGGGCATTTTGGCCAAATTTCCCTGTTTTTGCCATTGTGTACCATATTGGAACTACCATATCTCCATGGGGCACCAGATCTAGCCAGAAGAAAGGGCGAATATTGTAGCATATGACTGATGGTTGAACACCATTGAGTTTCGTATTTGCTCCTCCAGCTAGTCCGGAGTTATTCAACTTTTGATGCGATCCATGATCTCCCCCGTTGCACCGCATGCTGCTTTCTGCCCCATCCGCGTGTTCATCCCCTCGATGAACAGCAAGCAGCCAGTGTGACAGCAAGCCATAACCCAGGGCATGGGACCAAAGGGGATATCAAGGGCTGTGAGTCAAGGCTTGGCGCGTCAATATCGCCAAGGTTTCCTACCCTGGACGGTCGACCGAGACGACCGATTTTGCCATTTTGGCAGTTGTGGACCCAGTTGGGATTGTCACCACGCCGAGTGGCATGGAGATCCTTGGGGGCCAAGGGCATGGAAGTCTTCCTTCGACTCCCGGTGGATCGCATGTGGAACGGCAGATCCGATCTCCAAGCCGGCGTGGAGATATACTATCGAGGACACCTTCGATATGGGCTCATTTTGAGCAGCCAAAATGACCCCCTTTTGGGACGCCAATTTCAGCCCCGCGTGTGGTCAGTTGGCGGCCCCATATCTCTATGCCCACAGAAGGCCCGGACTCATATTTAGGTCTTGCACTTAGATAAAGGTCCTAGGTCCCGCCTCCTATCCTGTGGGCCATTGGCCTTGCCTTGGTCGGGCAAATCACCCGTGGAAATGACGCCAACGTTGGTGATTTTGGCATCATGACCCCACTTGGCAAACCCGTGGTGCCCTGATGCTGGGACCTCAGAGGGAACCAGGTTGGGTGAGGGCTCCAAGGAGTTAGTACTCGTAGGGCATAGGGTCAGTTGCCTCGTCCCCACCTCTGGCAGGTCCGGACGAGAGGTCAATTTTGGAGTTTTTCGAGCTAAGATCAGTCTGGGCTGAAACAGCCCATTTTCAGCTACCAACTCCTAGGGGATAATGGCGGGGCCTCATCTCCAGCTCAGAGGGGAGTTGAGACCTGCTGTTAAGGGGGCATGGGGAGCCACTGTAGGGTGGCCTTGGAGCAACTTGGTTCCCAGGAACTGACCTGTGGCTGGGCGGGACACCCTCCCCTATTGGCAGGGTTTCAGGGTCCAGACTGAGCAGGGCATGGGTTGTGTTTGAGCCCCCGCCTGCCAGCCAGTGAGAGGGTCGGACCTGGGATTGGGATATGAGTTGGGACTGAGTGTCTTTCGTCCTGTGATGCCCTTTCCCCAGTCCAGTCTTAACCCCATGTGTACATATCCTGATGTGTTGCTGTACATACTTTTGTTCCCTTGTTTCAGAGTGGCAAGGATCCTGAAACGCTTTGTCACATGACACGAGCATGAGGATGCCCTTGTGAGCGCAGTGCTTTGCCTGCCTGCTTGCTTGCGCGTGTTCGCCGCAGCGTCACGTGGCCAGGCCCCTCACGGGAACGCGTCAGTAGCATTAAATGAGGTACACCCCACCCCTGCCCGGTAAGAATAAACCCATCCAGAGCAATATGCTGCAACGGTGTGCAATAATAGTGTGCCTCGTCCTTGCGGTCGCACTGGGCTGCCTCATGACCGGGCTGGACGCTGCGAAAACCACCTGCGTATTTATCCACAGGTACGGGTGGGGTTATACGCGCCGTACGGACTACTTGGGGTCGGTTGCGCACTGGGTGCAGCCACTGTGCCGCCGCAACGTCACCTTCGTGTGTGCCGGTCTGCCCCGGCCGCGCACGCGCGGTGACGCGTGACCGCGCGCACACGCGACGTACACACGTCACTCAAACAACGCAAATATAGACACATACGCACGTGCATGACAATACCAACACAAATCCAGCGACTGAGTGGTAGTAGCTAGCCTTAAGTGTTTTTTTTGTTGTTTGTCGTGTACCCACCCAAAGATCCAATTAAAATGACCATAGTTACTACATCCATCTTTTTTTCATGAAATTTGGTGCATTTTATTTAGCAGTGGTGGTTTTAAATGAATGGCAACCTGTGCTCGCAATGGGATTGCATTTTCTGCTGCAAGTATTGCGGCGATATTGGGTGTAGTATGGTTATTTGGTCGGTTGGCCCTCAGCAAGGCACCTTTCTGACGAGGAAAAGGATGACAGTCAATCACTGAAGGTGTTGAACATAGGTGGTGGTGTAGTGGGCGCGCTGTTGCTGTTTGTTGTTACTTTTGTTGTTGTTGCATACAAAAACGTTAGTGTGTCTGCCCTGGGATGGAGATGTATGTGTGCCTTGGGGTGGGTGACTGCTTCCTTGCGGAACATCACCAATGCTGCTCAGATCCGAAATAAAGGACAGCGAGGTCAAGCGCATAAAACCCAAAACCCCAGAAGGCGCTTGGAGAGAGCCGACCATGAGCCTATCAATGCAACGCCAGCACGCTAAATGACCAAAGGATCGCAACCAATGAAGCCGGTTCGGACCCCCGTGGCCATCTTGGGGTCACTTGGGGTGTGTATCTATGTGCCGGCAAGCCGCCATTGACTGATATCATACTCTCCCATCCACCTGATCTAACCTGATGTGATAGTGTGATAGGTTTGGCCATTCCGGCTCTGAGCGGCCATATTCAGAACCGAGGCACCGCCAGCGGAGATTTATATATCGGAATATCAGGAATCAACAGGGTTTTATTATCATAATGTTTCCGTAATTTTTCAGCCTTTCGTTCTGATGGTCAATGTATCGGCGACTGTCAGTTGGCTCGCGATTTTGCGTTAACCGATTGGTTAACTGTTATTTCCAGATATTTTGGCGGATACTCCGTTGAAGGGTCAGATTTCATCAGCAAAGGGTTCGTTCCTTCCGCAATTCTCTAAATAAGCACTCGAAATTTCAATCTGAATTTTTCGCGATGTCGAAATCGGATTTTCGACTTCGACATCGCCGCACTTGATTTGGACTTCTTCGAGTGGTCATACTCTTTTCACTATGCCCGAATCAGGTTTCCCTTATACTTGCCACCCATTTGACTTGGAGATATAAGGGAAACAAAAGCGAATCGTGGGACCACTTTGAAGGGCCATATCTACGCGCGAGTGTGAGGAAGGAGAATAAGGAAGGTTGCGTTGCAAGCGCATTGGTCTCAAGTAAATTTAGGGAGCATCAAACGCCTTTGGAGTGTACACATGCCCGGTGTAGCAAGGAATAATGGTAAAAAGGGTATAAAGTGATATATAACTCTTGGACCGTGCAACCGAATATTTTAATGCGACTTTCGAGTGTACCGCATGAGTGTTGGGGTTGCATAGATATTTTCCTTGGGTTCCTACGTATTTTTAACGTGAAGTTATGCCCATGGAGGGGCATGGCATATCATGGTGGGAGCCACTTTTGAGGGTATGTTTTATATGCATGGTATATGTCTTGATATGCTCACGCCCATGTTATATATCTTCGTGTGGCCGAAGAGATGGGGAGCCATACGTGACAAGGGTCTTGCCCATGTCCCAATTGTGGAATTCAAAGCGCTAGACTAAGTCTACCGCATATGTATTGCTCATGGTATGTTTGGGAAAGAGATCCATGAGTGCACTCCCATTTTCATGGGGCATGTAGATATGGGTGGGGAAGGTATCTCCATGCGCCCGATTGGGGATCCAAGTTGGGGAATTGTTCGCAAATGGTTCCAATCATTTGTGTATTGAACCATGAGCGGATATCATGGGTGAGCATAGAGATATAGTATCATGACAACTTTGTATTTGGACATATTTTCATGTTTTTGACCACATTTTATGCTCATTTTTGTGTTTTATGTGCTCAACTGGTCGGCTAACAGCAAAGTGCCTAGAGATCTGTGAACTATGGTATGTTGCTTATATGTTGGCATATGCTTCGGTGTTGTACCTCACCATATGCCGGATCACGTGGTCACTTTGGCTTGGCACACGAGGCCTCACAAAATTAGGTCTCAAACTCATGAGCTGACTTGTGAAGCATGCCATGTACATAACCGGAGGAGTTTCTGAGCCAATGATGGGAAATTCTTGGGCATGGACCTTTGGTCTATATCACCCTTGTATATTACTTTCCGGTTTGACACATGCATGGAGCATATGAACATTTGCCATATGCATTTTTGAGTATATAATTGATTTTTGGGCATAATGGTGTGATTTGCCTGATTTTGCTAGGTTGTGAGGTCATCTTCATGGGGCAGTTCACCAAGCCCATTCGACTCCAAGTCCAACCAACGTTTTGTCAGGGTAGGGAATGGTCCTGAGTGCCACTCTAGGCCATGACACGCCACCTCCCCTATTGGGCTAGGAATCATAGGCTTTGGAGTGAACACATTTTTGGGGTTTATGTAGTGACTTGTGACACATGGCATTCAGCCATTTCATTTGACCGGGTTCAGGGCAATATGTTGATGAGTCAAGGGAAGGTCTTGAGTCCAGGGAATGAGGGGTTTATGGCTGTGAATGTGTATGTTTACCTCTTTCCCCAACTTTGCTTTATTTGTGTTCATATGCCAACTTCAGGGCTTTCTTCCTTGGTGCAATTCTTGTACATGCCCGCCACCGTGGGAAGACTGGTGTGCTGAACGAAAGCCCGCAGCCTGATTTGGATTGTGAATTGGGTTATTGCTGTATTTGTGGGATCTGGTTGCCATTCAGGGTTGAAGGAGGATTTTATTTTCTATATTTTTGGATTTGGACCCTGGAAATTGAGGAATGCAATCGTTGATCCGGAGTAAATCAGCAGGGGTTACAGGCGGAAGGGGCACAGCGGGGGCCGGTCCTGGTAGGGACCTTCTTTATGGTAGCAGAGGCTTACCTGCTGCCCCTACCAACCGCCGACCCGGGGACTTGGGCCCTTATGAGCCCTGCCCAAGTACGCCCCGGGTGCGTATTGTGGACTCGGTGGAGACCACGCCGGAGATTGGAGCCATAGAGGGACCGAGACGTTCAAGAGCATGGCGAACTCCGGAAGTTGAAGCCCGAAAAGAAGAACGACATTCGGGAAGAGGAGGACGTGACATGGAGGACTTGGTCTCCATGTGCGAGCGTCGCTGCCGAAAGGCATGCAACCTCCGCTCCGCCGCGGAGGACTCTGATGAGGCCTGCCATTCAGGCAGCAGTGGAGCACGGGCCCGGCGCTATCGGAAGTGCGGGTCACCCAAGTCAGCGGCAAGGGACGCCGGGGCTATGGACACGGACCCCAGCCCGGTCAGGCTGTGGGAATCCGAGGGGCACTCCGAGGGCTATCGGACAGCCCACGAGCCACCCTCGGAGTCGGAGATGTCCGCGCTGATCGCCAGGGCGCATACGGCCCCCGAGCCCGCCCTGAAGCACGACGCCGAGGGCTTGGAGAGGCCAGCCAGGGCCCGGACGGCACCTGTGCCCCGGCACACGGAACCAGAGACGGACGCCATAGGTGACACGCCCATGGGTGATGAGTCTGAGGTGCCGGGAACCGCGGGATGCGCTGAATTCGGCGGAAGGCACGCTGCGTGCCACTGCGAGCACGTGTCCTTCCTCATGGGCAAGTACCCCAAGATGGGGATGGACGCCATCGTGCATCGCCTTGACCGCCTGGACAACGCCAAGGATGGTCTAGAGGAGGACGTCGCGGGGATCCTGGATGACCAGTCGGCCGCGGAGAACCACATGGAGGAGCTGCGAGCGGATCAGGCCCGGTACCGGGAGAATCTGGAGCTGGCCCTGCAGAAGCAGCAGCAAGGGGTGGACAGCCTCCTCCACCTAGTGGAGGACATGTCGGGACGCCTGAAAAGGCTAGAGGAGCTACAGCCCCTCGCCTCGGGTCCGGAGCTCCCGGCAAAGCCGGCCGCGGTAGAGCTGGTGGAGCGGGTTAAGACCCTCAGGAGCGCCATGGAGAAACCCATGGGCGGCCCTGCAGAGGCACCATACGCGCCTCCGCGTGTTGACCCGGGTGCGCTGCCGTTTGTTCCCATGTTCAGCGAATCCACAATGCTCGGGGAACACACGGCACCGGCTGGGTCCATGCGGGAAGGACCCGAGGAGCCTGACGGTACAGATGTCCCATGCCGCCCAGGATGTACCGATCACGACGAATATGGTAGTCTATGCGGAAGAGAAGATCGAGATCCAGAACCAGACCATGCAGGGGCGAACCATGGGAAGCGCCGACGGACATGGTCGAGGCCATCCGAGCGGAAACCTGTGGGCGAAGGACCCCAATACGGGGATATGGACGGCCGATGGAGCAAGTCCTTCCCGCATTCCAAACCCCATGGGTTTAGGCCCAACTGGACCGCACTCCATGGAGGAGAGGGATGTACGGGGAGTGTACTCACACCCCCTGGCCACAGGTGGTATCCGTCTCGGTGGAGTGGTGGCTGGAGACGTCGGAGACGCCATCAGGATTGACGACCTCAGGGGAATCAAAATCTCCTATTACGACGGGAACCCGTCCAACCTGGATGACTTCATCCTGGACTGGGAGGACTTCGCCGAGGAGGTCGTCGGCGAGATGCGGGGAGCGCCGCGGGACAGGTGGGTATGCCGGACATTCCCACACCGGCTGGCGCAGGACCTGAAGGAGGACCTGCGGGATCAGATCCGGGAAGGACTGATCCGTACGGAGCAGGCCTGCCTCCAGTGGTTGGAGGATGAGGAGCGGGGGGACGCTCCGAATCAGAAGCTGGAGGACCTGTGGTCCATTCCACTGCCGCTGGACCGCGGTGAGTTGCGGGTCCGGGAGTGGAACCGGTATCTGCGGAAGTACCGCAGATGCCTCAAGCTGGTGGAGGACTGGAACGAGGCCAGCGAGATCCGCCACCTCCTGAAGGACGTCCTCCCAGGCAACTGGAAGAGGAGAGTGGAGGACGAGGAGAAGAAGCGCGCCAAGAAGCGGGTGGCGGTGAGGATCATGGCGGCGGAGGATACCCATGCGGGTATCATGGAGTTCTTCAGGAGGAACCTGGGCGAACCAAACCGGATGTTGGGACTGAAGAACGCCGTGTATGTGGAGGTGTTTGGAGACTCCATGGGGCAAAGGTTGCTGCGCCTCAACAACGTGGAGTGGAGGCGCGGGGAGCCGCTGAGTATGCAAGTCATCTTCGCCCGCATGAGCCTGGACGAGATCGTGAAGTACATCACGGTGGAGCTGAAGCTCAATGCGAAGAACGAGGCCCACGTGCGGGATCGACATGGTCATGGACAACGAGGCCACCGAGAAGACCGCCATCATCGGGAGATCCAGGAGGACACGGCCAACTCTGCGGAGGATGGTAGTGGAAGTGGTCAAGATCACTGGTCCCGGGAGGATCACGAGGAGGCCCATTTCTTCGCGTTTGTGGCGCACAACGTGAGGAACCATGGGCAGGATCGGTCCAGATGGAGCCAGGTGGGACCCAGGAAGAACAGAGAAGGACCAAGGAGGATCGGGAACCCACCGCTCTCGTTCCGAGAGTACAGGTCTCAGCACGACGGGTGCTGGGTCTGTTATGGCAAGGGAAACAACCATGCACACGACCATCGTCAGTGCAAGGTGTATGAGGCGGACAAGAAGGCCTACTTCGCAGCCCACCGCGAGAAGAAGCCCAAGGAGCAGCGGATTTCCGACTGGAAGGCGAAGGGTGGAGACGGGGGAAAAAGCCAAGGCAAAGGCCAAGGAAAAGGCGGAGGAAGAGGCTATGGTGGTGGACCTGGCCAAGACCGACGAGTGAGGTCGAGCGAGGAAGTTGCTGAGGACATGTTGAGGACGTTCGAGGAACTCAAAGCCCAGCAACGCGGTGGACAAAGTCCTGGCGGATCGCAGCCGGAAGGGGCTGCGGGAAGCCAAGTCTAGAGGAACCCCCACGGGAGTGGGACCTCGGAGGTCTCTCCTCCGAAAATCAGTGGAATCCCAGAGAAAGCGAAGGCACATCGGGTGCCGAAGAAGGCTCCGGAAGAGCCAAAACCACTGAGTTTCGCCACTCCCAACCCCTGGAGCGCCCTGCCAAGGGAAGTACATGTGGGTACGGGACATGGCAAGAAGGAAGGAGCGACCACAGAGAGCCCCGTGGACGGGCAGGACCAACCCAAGATCTACACCATCTGTGACCATACCCTTGAAGTCCTGATGCACCCGGACGTGCTAGAGTTGCATGCCGTGAGAGTCGTCCATACACCTCATGGCGACGAGCGGCAGTTGCACTTGAAAGTGCGAGTACGGTGTGGACGAGAGGAGAAGGTGGTGGATGTGTTAGTGGATACGGGTGCCCAAGTGAGCCTGGTCCGGAGAGGGTTGTTCAAGGAGGAACTCCTGCAGCCCAGCTGGAGACCGGTCCGCCTGAAGGTCGCCAACGGAGAGATCATGGGTGGCGGCACCCATGAGGCCACCATCAGTATGGTATTCTGGGAGCATGAGCGCTTGAACCGCCCTGATCAGGCGAAGAGAAGCACTATATCCGGGAACTTCTATGTCGCCGACATTACTGATTGGGATTTGATCATGGGGTATGATTTCATGGTGGCAAATGCCATTGGAGCCCTTCCCCATCGTGCAACGCTGGTCCGGGAGGATGATGAATGCCTCACATGGCTGTCCACGGACTATGCATGCGGATCATCCCAATGGAATGCTGAGGAAGAGGATCGGATCGTCCGAGCGGTGCAAGCTGTGGGTGCCAAGTCCAGAGGAGACCGCGGAGTTCAGCTCACGGAGTATGGAATGGCGCCGCAGGTGTACGACAGGATGATCCAGACGCTGGGAGCCGAAGCGCCCGAGACGGACGCCTTCGCTTCCCGGGATGCCCCACTTCTGCGGAAGTGTAGGAGGCATTGGCATCGAGGAGACTCAGCCTGGCACAGGCATTGGGGTTTGAAGGAGTGGGGACCCATGTATTGGCATGGCTCCCTGGACAATACCAGACGTACGGTGGAGAAGATCATCGCGGATAGGGTGAAGGGGATCCTGGTCATAACCGGCATAGGATCGACCCCATGTCCGCTGGAGGGTCTCAAGTCGACGCTGGACTCCATCACCCTGAACGAGATGTCATTCGGGCCAGAGGAGGAGTTGTTCATCAACGCCAAGGGTGTATCAATGCCCTCCCCGGGTCAAGCGTGGGGTACCAAGGCTTTCCTGGTCGATGGGGCGCAAGCCCAGCCCACGGGTGATGAAGCACTCATCCGTAGGGTGGAGGCGGTGCCCATGAAGGTCATGTTTGAGCCCAAGGAGGGGACGGATCAGCCAGTGGATGGCATTGACATCCTGTCCCACTCCGAGATCGACGACGTCGTCAACTACATGCGAATGGGGATGCACGGTCGTGTGGCAGCCAAGAAGAGGCGGGCCATGGTCACATCTCCGCATTGGTGGGATGACAAGATGTTGGTCACCGGCAAGTACGAGAAGGATGAGTTCGTGGCGAGGGTCATGGATCACATCGCGGACCAATACGATGGTCCGGTTGGGTCGGACCCACCAACATGGGATTTTCCAAGAATGGGTGTCGATAGCGACAGTCCCCAGCCCGAGGCCGCAAATTTTCGAAGACTATCGGTTGGAAGCATGCCCCACGACGATGAAGACGGCATATCGGACGAGGAGAAGTCGGAATCGGACCCAGAAGAGGCCTATACCGCAGTGCGGTCGGTTGTGTCTATACCGAAGCAAGCGGCTGAAGAGGCCCAGGAGAACCCGAAGGTCGCCGAGCTGAAGGAGAGGCTGATCAAGGCCTATCCGCGGCTATTCAGTGGCGTCGCCAACAAGAACCCTCCAGATCGCGGGAGGTTTGGTACAGCGAAGATCAAGCTGAAGCTGAACCCGAAGATCTATCGTAATCGAGAGTACCAACTTCAGGGCGATCGGGCATAGGCCATGAAGAAGCTGTTGGCCGAGTTCATTGAGCGGGGATGGATCGAACCGTCCGACAGTGAGTGGGCCAGCCCAGCCTTCATCGTGCCCAAGAAGGAGAAGGGCGAGTGGAGGTTGGTGGTTGATTACAGAGGTTTGAACGAGCAGACCGAGCACGACTCGTACTCGCTTCCCCTGATCGACTCCATCCTCCAAAAACAACAGAAAAAGCGGATTTTCACGGTGTTAGACCTGAAACTCCGTTATCACCACATGCCGCTACACCCGGACTCCAGGCCCTGCACAGCGATGTCGACGCCGCTGGGGCCCATGCAGTGGAAAGTGGTGACTATGGGCGCCAAGAATGGCAACGCCGCTTTCCAGCGCATGATGGAGGACCTACTCGGTCCTGTCCGGGACTGTGCCGACCCCTTCGTGGATGACATCATCATCGGGTCCGGCACGGAGAACATGACTGAGGACGAGCTCATCGACGCGCATGAGAAGGATCTGCGCCGAGTGCTCAGCGAGTTGGACAAGCACAACATGGTGTGCAAGCCCACCAAAGCCTCACTCTTCGTGAAAAAAGTGGAGTTCGCGGGTCACGTGGTTGGTCACGGGCAACGCCGTCCCATGCCTGGGAAGCTGGCGTCCCTGCACCACTGGGAGAAGCCCCAGACCATCAGCGAACTCCGGTCCTTCATGTGGTTCTGCAACTACTATTCGTGCTATGTCCGGATGTATGCAGAACTGTCGGGGCCGCTGCACAAGATGTTGCAAGTGGGCAAGTTCGATGGCCGGAAGGGGAGCAAGAAGAAGCTTGCTTGGACCCCTGAGGCCGAAGATGCGTTCAGCCGCCTGAAGGAGCGACTCCTGGGGCAACTGGGGCTATTCCTGGTGGACCCGGACAAGGGATTCGTGCTACGGACAGACGCCTCGGACTATGCTGTGGGGGCAGTCCTCGAGCAGATCCGAGACGACGGGTCACATGTACCCGTGGCGTTCTGGAGCCGGATCCTGGCGGAGGGCCAACGCCGCACCTGGACCGCGAGGGAGAAGGAGACGTACGCCATTGTTTGTGCGCTCAGGAAGTGGTCTGGCCACATCGGATTGCAACCGGTAGTGGTTTGCACGGACCATCAGTCCTTGCAGAGCTGGCACAAGGAGCACGTCAACACCCCCTCGGGACCGGCGGCAAGGAGGGCCCGGTGGCACGAGACGTTCGCCAAGTTCGACCTCAGCGTCGTATACGTCCCGGGGAAGGACAACACTGTGGCAGATTGCCTCAGTCGGTGGGCCTACCCCGCGGGCAAGGCTTGGGTGGACATATCCAGCCATGGAGACGCCGAGGAGACCGAGGAGGCCAAGCGCATCATCGAGATGGAGAAGGCCATGGAGCAAGAGGGGGTCAAGTGCTTTGTGGTGATGGCGAACCGTACGGACCTGGCCAAGTTCCGGGGTGCCCGCGTCCAAGCTATTCGAGAGGAAACCCTCGAGCAGTGGATGGTGGCCCCTGTAGAGCTAGTCAGGTCGGTGCTCACACAAGACTGGTCGAATGACTACGCGGCATCCGAGCACTGGAGCAAGTACTGGAATGCCGTGAGCGCACCGTCGGACGACGAGTGGCCTGAGGGCTTAACCGAGGATGGGGACAAGTTGTTCCTCAAGGACAAGCTGCTGGTGCCCGAGAACCGAGTAGAGGAGCTCATTGACCATTGGCACAACGCCCAGCTCATGCATCCTGGCCGAGACAAGATGCAGCAGGACCTGGAGTGGCGTGTCAAGTTCCCTCCGGGGTACTATGCCATCCTGGATAGGTACTGCAGCGACTGTGCCGTGTGTCGGGCCACGAAGAGCCCCAACCACTCCACAGCGGGCAACCCGGTGTATACGGCTATACCGGAGGCCCCTATGCGGTCCGTGGCCATGGATGTATTCGCCATGCCTGAGGTCACCGTGGAAGGAGAGACCTACGACTGTGTCATCCTGGCGGTGGATAGGCACAGTGGGTATATCGTGGCGGTCCCTGGCAAGAAGTCCAAGAAGAAGGACAAGAAGGACAAGCATGGAGTGGGTCTGCAGGCCAAGACCGTCGCTAATGCCATGATCAGGCATTGGCTGACGATTTTTGATGTCCCAGCTGTCATCTGCAGCGATCGGGGCAGTCAATTCGTGGGGACGTGGTTCAAGACGATGTGCAAGCACATGGGGATTCGGCACGCCAAGACCGTGGCGTACCACAGCCGGTCGACTGGCCGTGCTGAGGTGGCCGGGCGGCAGATGTTCGAGAAGTTCCGCCAGCTGCACATGGACGAACCGGGCCGGAACTGGTATAACTCGCTGTGGAGAGTGCTCCAAGCGTATCACGACCTTCCGGGACCCACTGGACTGTCGCCCCATCGTATCCTGTTCCTACGGGATCGAGTGTCACGCACTCTCCCGTGGTTGAACCATGGCAAAGTGGCCAGGGATGCGAACGCCATGATGGCTGAGGCGGACGACACGGCGGCCAAGGTGTGCAAGGCACTTCAGGACGAGCATGACAAGAGGGCCAAGTACTTCAAGCAGGGAAAAGTCCAGAAGTATGCTCTCCAAGACACTGTGTGGGTGGAGCGGCACCACAAGGATGTCCTGTCCAGGCATCGGCAGGCATCTTGGTATGTGCCGGGGGTAATCGTGCGGAGGGTCGGGCAGGATGTGTATGCGGTTCGTGTGGGGGATAACAGGATCCTGGACCGTGACCACACCCAGCTTCGTCCCCGAGCACCAGACCCCAGCGGACGTCCCGTCACCTTCGAGTTCACGGCCGACGTTGTGGACTCGGACGACGAGGGTGAGGACGACGACTTCACCGCCGAGAAGATCCTGGCGGACAAGCCAGACCCGGGGACGCCTGGGGGTAGGCTTTATAAGGTCCGTTGGAAGGGTTTCGCCGCATCCAGGGATTCGTGGGAGCCTCCGAGCAGTTTCGTGCCGAGGTATACCACGGTCTGGATGGACTACCTAAAGAAAAAGAATATTTCTTTGGATGTCAAGGACGTGTTGGTCCATTTGGTTGCTGCTGTAGCACCGTAATGGATCCCCCCTTGGCGTTTGTTTGTTTCTGTGCTTGGGGAGACGGGTGAGGGCGTTCATCCGGGGATTTTTGGGCCTTGATTGGCCATCTACCCCCTTCACTCGATCTCCACATATATATTTCATTGTGGTATACTTATTTAGGTCGACCGACGACGTTTTTCTATCTTTGATCCCCTTGGTCCATGTTGTAGATCAAGTGGAGACCGGATATGGCGTAGGGCGCTGAGTATCAGTGTCCTCACCCCTCCCTTGGGGCATGGGGGACGCCTACGACGTGTGTGGGGCCTCCATGTGTCCTTGGGACATGGAGGGGGGGGTTGGAGCCCATTGGGGTCCTCCCGTCCTCTGTTCAATGACTTCCGAGCGGTAACAACGCTCTGAGAAGGGGGGTTCGGACCCCCGTGGCCATCTTGGGGTCACTTGGGGTGTGTATCTATTTTCCCGCAAGCCGCCATTGGCTGATATCATACTCTCCCATCCACCTGATCTAACCTGGTGTGAGAGTGTGATAGGTTTGGCCATTCCGGCTCTGAGCGGCCATATTCAGAACCGAGGCACCGCCAGCGGAGATTTATATATCGGAATATCAGGAATCAACAGTGTTTTATTATCATAATGTTTCCGTAATTTTTCAGCCTTTCGTTCTGATGGTCAATGTATCGGCGACTGTCAGTTGGCTCGCGATTTTGCGTTAACCGATTGGTTAACTGTTATTTCCAGACATTTTGGCGGATACTCCGTTGAAGGGTCAGATTTCATCAGCAAAGGGTTCGTTGCTTCCGCAATTCTCTAAATAAGCACTCGAAATTTTAATCTGAATTTTTCGCGATGTCGAAATCGGATTTTGGACTTCGACATCGCCGCACTTGATTTGGACTTCTCCGAGTGGTCATACTCTTTTCCCTATGCCCGAATCAGGTTTCCCTTATACTTGCCACCCATTTGACTTGGAGATATAAGGGAAACAAAAGCGAATCGTGGGACCACTTTGAAGGGCCATATCTACGCGCGAGTGTGAGGAAGGAGAATAAGGAAGGTTGCGTTGCAAGCGCATTGGTCTCAAGTTAATTTGGGAAGCATCAAACGCCTTTGGAGTGTACACATGCCCGGTGTAGCAAGGAATAATGGTAAAAAGGGTATAAAGTGATATATAACTCTTGGACCGTGCAACCGAATATTTTAATGCGACTTTCGAGTGTACCGCATGAGTGTTGGGGTTGCATAGATATTTTCTTTGGGTTCCTACGTATTTTTAACGTGAAGTTATGCCCATGGAGGGGCATGGCATATCATGGTGGGAGCCACTTTTGAGGGTATGTTTTATATGCATGGTATATGTCTTGATATGCTCACGCCCATGTTATATATCTTCGTGTGGCCGAAGAGATGGGGAGCCATACGTGACAAGGGTTTTGCCCATGTCCCAATTGTGGAATTCAAAGCGCTAGACTAATTCTACCGCATATGTATTGCTCATGGTATGTTTGGAAAAGAGATCCATGAGTGCACTCCCATTTTCATGGGGCATGTAGATATGGGTGGCGAAGGTATCTCCATGCGCCCGATTGGGGATCCATCTGGGGGAATTGTTCGCAAATGGTTCCAATCATTTTTGTATTGAACCATGAGCGGATATCATGGGTGAGCATAGAGATATAGTATCATGACAACTTTGTATTTGGACATATTTTCATGTTTTTGACCTCATTTTATGCTCATTTTTGTGTTTTATGTGCTCAACTGGTCGGCTAACAGCAAAGTGCCTAAAGATCTGTGAACTATGGTATGTTGCTTATATGTTGGCATATGCTTCGGTGTTGTACCTCACCATATGCCGGATCACGTGGTCACTTTGGCTTGGCACACGAGGCCTCACAAAATTAGGTCTCAAACTCATGAGCTGACTTGTGAAGCATGCCATGTACATAACCGGAGGAGTTTCGGAGCCAATGATGGGAAATTCTTGGGCATGGACCTTTGGTCTATATCACCCTTGTATATTACTTTCCGGTTTGACACATGCATGGAGCATATGAACATTTGTAATATGCATTTTTGAGTATATAATTGATTTTTGGGCATAATGGTGTGATTTGCCTGATTTTGCTAGGTTGTGAGGTCATCTTCATGGGGCAGTTCTCCAAGCCCATTCGACTCCAAGTCCAACCAAGTTTATGTCAGGGTAGGGAATGGTCCTGAGTGCCACTCTAGGCCATGACACGCCACCTCCCCTATTGGGCTAGGAATTATAGGCTTGGGAGTGAACACATTTTCCGGGTTTATGTAGTGACTTGTGACACATGGCATTCAGCCATTTCATTTGACCGGGTTCAGGGCAATATGTTGATGAGTCAAGGGAAGGTCTTGAGTCCAGGGAATGAGGGGTTTATGGCTGTGAATCTGTATGTTTACCTCTTTCCCCAACTTTGCTTTATTTGTGTTCATATGCCAACTTCAGGGCTTTCTTCCTTGGTGCAATTCTTGTACATGCCCGCCACCGTGGGAAGACCGGTGTGCTGAACGAAAGCCCGCAGCCTGATTTGGATTGTGAATTGGGTTATTGCTGTATTTGTGGGATCTGGTTGCCATTCAGGGTTGAAGGAGGATTTTACTTTCTATATTTTTGGATTTGGACCCTGGAAATTGAGGAATGCAATCATTGATCCGAGTAAATCAGCAGGGGTTACAGGCGGAAGGGGCACAGCGGGGGCCGGTCCTGGTAGGGATCTTCTTTACCAACTACACCTTAGGGTTTGTCCTCGTCCTTGTCCTCCCACAGTAATAGGAGGACAACGACCAAAGCTATGGCAACAGCTGGTAGCATAAAATCAGGACCGAATCGACCGAACCACGACCGTATACGCGCCTGCAGGGTATTTGACCCATATATCACCCGACATCCTTTTTTGTACGTATACGGCACCACGTCAACGAAACCTTGTTGTCGGTGAAACCCTCATACACGGAGACGGAGACCGGTCGCGATTACACACCTGCTCCGCGGTGGGGGGCATTCCAAATACCGTAGTGTTTATCTAGGTACAGGTTCAATTCAGACTACGATTTGCACACTATGCCCCCAAAAGATCCCTGATTGCCATGGTTACCGTGTTGTTCTGACAGATCCAAGCCACCCCCAACAAACACACCAGTTTAGATACACCGGTCAGTGTGCACAAAAGGAAGGGGGGTGGATTTGGGAATCTTTTTTGTGGTTTTTGATTTATCTGTGTTTGTCGGTCGTCGTATTCTTTTTGTGGCTGTAACCAATCGTTTTCTCTCGAGATGTCTGCCTAGGTGGTTGTAGCTGGCCCAGTCGTGCCAAGCGGGACGGTCTACGTGTTGAACCGCGCCGTCACTCGCAGCAACTGACAGCACAACCCGTACATCGACCGGTTGTGTGTAACCTGGCTGTCATTCGTCGAGCGGCTGGAGTGCCAGGCGGACGCCCCCTTCCTGACCAATCTTCTTCAAAAACCGCTGGAGGTGGACGCGATCGGCCAAATGGGAACCGCGTCGCGGGTGTACTGCCTCCTCCGATCCGTACTAGAGCCCCTTGCCAGGCGTATTTTGGTGCTGCTGTCCGTGCTAGACGACCGCCACGGGATTGCGTGCATGCTCAACGTCTCCCATGCCCCATCCGTTGGATCGTTGGTTCTGGACCAAGGTGTGTTGTGTGCACCAACGCCGTCACCGTTCGTTCGTGCGCACGTGGAGCGTGCGTGTATGCATCCGCTAATGTGTTGTGTGTACAGAGATCTTACTGCAGCGATCCATCGAGGGCCTGGATGGCGTATACTGCTTCCCACCGGCGAATGTTCACCTGCCGGCGGTGTATTTCAGCCTGTCAACCCGGTTTCCGACCGCCGCCATCCTAACCGCGGTCTCCATCGCCATCGTCAGTGACAGCCGACAGTATCCATCATTCGTGCGCCTGAAGCGGTACATCGCTGACTGTATTGAGATGGACAGCGAGACCACGGTCGTCACACTCAATGGCTATCCGTATGTGCCTGTTGCGCTGCTGCCTCTGACACACACAACCACGTGTGCGCGTCATGCATACCGGCGGTACACCCACCCCTCTCCCGCCTCAGGTCGCACAAACGGAAGCTCCTTTACCTGGCTGACGAGGTGCAAGGGCTAATCACGGTGTTACTCTGTGGTGGTGTCGTCGACAACCGCCTGGTAATGGGGTTACTGGAAATGAAACAGGCCTATCGTCGCCGAGCACTGGTGTTAAAGTTCCATTTTGAATATCATAAGCACATGTGCATGCTCAGTGTACTCCCAGTGAGCGTCATAACGAGGGGTGACTTTCTTCCGGGGCTTCGGGGGTTCGATGGACCGCAGGGTGTCAGAACTGAACTACAGTGTTGTAGCGCATGTTTTAAATTTGCGTTTTGCAGAACGTGCAAGGGCTGCCTGAACGTGGCGTACCACTCCAGGAAGTGCCAGAAGCAACACTGGCACGTCCACAAGCAATCGTGTGGCGGAAGGTCATAATAGGTGGGTGCCCGTCCGTCGAACGACACATGCACGTGTCCTTGACGTTTGCGGTTGTTGTCGCTGCGTTGGTGATTTTTTAATTGTTTTTTTTCTTCCTGTCTGGGAGAGAGGGGTTATAAAGACCCAAAAGGGGTGGCCTGTTTGTTGTGTGTATATATGACCAACCTGGCTGCACGTATTCTGTGCAAAACACGATGTTGTGACTGCAAACAACCGTTACCGTCATTTCCACCCGTGTTCGGTGCCTGCCTTTGTGTTATGCTTGCTGTTGATTGATTTGATCCTCGTCCAACCCCACAGAAAAAACAAGAAAGATTTGGAATACACCGTGCACGCACGACCTGTGGTCGTGGTCGTTTGTTTGCAGGCGAAACAACACAAAACATGACGCTGACGCCCGTCATCACCAAAACGAAAATGAGTGATATTATCCCAAGTGGTCTGATAGTAGTGGTACCCGGTGTCAGATGATGGGCCCTGTACAGATGTATTTTTCGTGTGCATGTACAAATAAAACGCTGATGAAATTGTTTCGCAAAAATGTCGGGCACCAGGCCATCGGCTCAATCAACAAATTTGCTGGTGCCAGAGACAACAATAGCGACGTGGCACTACAGGACATCCGGTCCGGCGAGATGCTGCACAGGAGGAGTGGTTCACTGGACTGTGCCAACAACCGACGCCAATGCCTTTTGGCAGGGGATGTGGACACGTGCAGCACGGACATATGCACCATGCTTGCAGATGAGATAGTGGATACGGCATACATGTTCTACCGCTCGTGTGTGGCGGTGTCGAAAACCAGCCAGATCATCGTCGACATGGGGGGAACAGGAACATATTACCCTGTGGAGTCTCATCATTTCTACCAAGGGGCATTCTTTGAAATTGCGCCGAGGTTGAAAGGAGGAAAGGTACTATTTGTCAGCCAGCAGATGGTAACCATGTTGGAATTGGACATCGTGACTCTCCAAGGCACAAGTCCGCCTGGTATTCACGCGTGGCACCGGTGTTCGATGATTCCGTCGAACACACACCGACGGAACACGGTCTCAGGTTTGTTTTCTAGAAGGACGGTTTGATAGGCCATGGTTGTTTCGCCCTGATGGGTAAACTGCTGCATCATATGGTACACACGGTGAGGCTTGAGGAAGGAGACCCCGAAAATCCACGTGGGTTATGGGTTGGGCCTCTTAGACTATGGCTGTCCAGAATAGAGGAGGCCCAGTCTCTTAGTCAGTTGATGCAGATTGCATCGGAGGTGCAAACAGGGTTCGTTCATGCGGTGGCGGGTGCGTTCATGCGGGATAACTACGGGTACGAGCTCCTCTCGGTGACCGCAAGAGACCCAGAGGATGCAACTGAAAACTGGTATAGCCGGGGTCTGCTGTTTGAGTTTGGTCGAAAAGAGGCGGCAGAAATATCACAGAGGGACAGGAGATATCGCCCCACGTTACATTACCACCCGTATAAACACCCCAAGTGGACCGGGGAGGTGATGCGCTACCGTGGCGTAAAGAAATATGGAAGGAACAACAAAAAACCAAGTCGGTAATAGTCACCCACATACTAAAACAAGCCCAAGACTTCGCGGGCAGCGGGTTGGTGTGAAAACAGGCCACCAGGGGCATGGCTGTACGCGGTTGCACATGGGACATCTGTGCACGTTTTGAACCCCCTGGCTCTGGAGCAGAGTTTGCTCGATACATCCCTGATAGCCCTGGCCAAGAAACGCTTCACGGTGCGACAATACTTGCAGCTGCTGTGCCGTATGTGGTACTCCACTCCATTTTCGTTTTCCACATTCGGTAACCTTGGTCTTGCCTTCTGGTGCACCACTACTAACCATAAATAGACACGGATACCCCCGTCCGTCGAACGACACACGCACATGTCCTTGACGTTTGCTGTTGTTGCTGCTTTTATTTGTTTTTTTTTCTTATTCCCCTCTGGGAGAGAGGGGTTATAAAGACCCAAAATGGGTGGCCTGTTTGTTGTGTGTATATATGACCGACCTGGCTGTACGTATTCTGTGCAAAACACGATGATGTGACTGCAAACAACCGTTACCGTTATTTCCACTCGTGTTCGGTGCCTGCCTTTGTGTTGTGCTTGCCGTTGATTGATTTGAACCTCGTCAAACCCCACAGAAGAAACAATCAAGACCGGTCTTATTTGGAAAAAACCGTGCATGCACGACGTGTGGTCGTGGTAGTTTGTTTGCAGGCGAAACAACACAAAACATGACGCTGACGCCCGTCATCACCAAACCGAAAATGAGTGATATTATTGCAAATGGTCTGATAGTGGTGGTACCCGGTGTCAGAGCTATAGGGAGACGCCAGACGGAAGCTGCCGTAAAGAGTTAGAGGGAAACTGTCAGGTAGACATCCACTGTAACCGGACATAACCCTAACAAGAATCCAAGTTTTAGAACCATTGTTTTTTTACCCACCAGATAGGCTGTTGATTGTCCGGCCCGTTGAGGAGGAGGCCCGACAGTTCCTTTTTCTGTGTGTCCAGTACTAAATTTTCCCTGATTCGGGCGTTTCCGATATCCATAGATGACATTTTATCGCCTTTTACGAAGTGGTCAAAGAGTGGTGTGGTGGTGTGATGGGTAGGTAGGTAGAGGTCCAGTCAGCTAGTGTGTTTTGCACAACTGGTGTTTCTGGAGTTTACCGGACCCCTCTTCGTCGACGTGGTACCAGACGTTGACCCGGGTGGGGAATTCCAGGGTATCCGCGTACGCCTGTTGAATCCCGGCTGGTATCTGGTTCTGTCGGTAATGCGCCTCGTACACATTCCCCGTCAGCGTTCTGTATTTTACGCTCATTTCGTCTATCACACCTTTGCCCGTGTTCCTGTTAAACGAACCATTGGCGAATGCAATCGTGCCGATGGTTTTTTTCACCTTTGTCGACGGGCAGCCATGACCCCCGTCCTCGTCCGTGTCCGTGTCTGTCGTCGAGTTTACCCCCGGTGTGGGCAGCTTTGAGGAGGCGCGGCGGGGTTGAACCGACGACCGTGGTGTCCCATTAGCAACCCCGATCTCACAGACACGTCGGCAGCCCTGCATGGTCCCGTTGGCATCCTCGTTGCATAGCGTGTAGCATCACGTGGCGGTGGTTGGCGGGGGTGGTTCCGTAACCCTCACACGACCCGGTGTCATCGCCAAATGATGTGCACCCAGTGAAACGCTGAGCCCTCGCTGGACCCTTTCCGCTATCTTGATCGGTGCCTCGATCACATTCTTGTGCCACTCGTTGTACAATTCCTTGTACTCTGCGATTGTGTGCTCCACCACCTCGTCGGTGACGGCTTGACAACCGTATTCAAAAGGTTAACCGTCCGACCTACACGCATTCACCGCCCGCCGGACCCGGTGAGCCACGACGCCTGGTGGTGTGTAGTTCGCGTCTTCGGGGTCTGGGGCCGGGACGTAGCACCCCTCGTCCACGCCACAGGTGGCGACGAAAAGCTGTCTTTCGCGAACCGCAACGAACAGCAGGTACAACCAGTTTTGTGCACATTGGTCGTGCCTGCCCGTGCAGCACTTCTGTGTTCTCTCGCCCATCTGACCCTCACACGTGTAACACGTACACCTCCTGAACCCACCCGACAATGCGGCGATAGCAACCACAGCAGCCAAGGCCTTATTCGCCTGTCGGGTGTTATGGATCTCGACCTTCATTCTCTTGCGCATCTGATCGGCGTCGTCGAGTCTTCTCTTCAGCGTCGCCACGGAACAGCGCAGTTGAAGGCTGTCTCGTGCACCGCATACCACGTGGCTGATCTGTGGTCCGACGTCTCCCGCGTGGTGACTGTTCCAGTTCTGTAGTAGGAACCGGTACATCTTGTCTTTGTCCACCAGGAGGTCCAGCCCCAATTCGCATGTGATGCGCGCGCCTGGTTCGTATCTTTCTTCGCGCACACCGAAGTCGGTGATGATGTGAC
Organism: Eutreptiella sp. 'Long Island Sound 2002'; assembly: GCA_964036045.1. Lineage (NCBI taxonomy): Eukaryota > Euglenozoa > Euglenophyceae > Eutreptiales > Eutreptiaceae > Eutreptiella > Eutreptiella sp. 'Long Island Sound 2002'. The sequence goes on from OZ038385.1 coordinate 79,244,337, forward strand.
GCAGCCTGTGGGTACGGCGAGCACGACCATACAAACAAAACCAAAAAAAAAAGAGGGGAATGCGGGCGATGGTTGTCACGTGAACACGACGATGGGGGGTTGGCGGGTGGGTGGTGACACACCGGAGGAGGCTGGACGCCAAGGCACGCGACCGAGGAGTCCACGCATCGGACTCCGTGTGCAGGCCATCCATGTCGGGGTAATGGGAATCCGTGATCACGTCGATGAGGCCGTGTGTGTACACGTGCCCCGTGATCAACTCTTCGATGTGACCCGTCGACATAAGGGCCACGAATGCCATTCTATCAGATGCTGTTTCTGCAGACACGCGAGTCCACACCACATACCAAACGGCACGGCCAGCCAGTCAACGCACACAAGACCGATTCGCTGCGCGCATCCACTCAATGGCAGACCATACACCCTTACGCGCCGCGCCTCGGTGGGTTACAAACACGCTTCTCGTTTAAATGTCACAACAACGGTGTTCGAAACAGTGTCACGGCCAAATGGGTGCATGTATACCACCATCCCCCCGAGTCTCCTCGGTCATGTGTTGGAACGTGGCAAACACCAGAAGGCAAAGAGTTGACATTGTTGACAGCTGGGACCCCATCACAATCCAGCAACAACCGAGCTCCCACCCAGTTCTGGGATTCGGTTCAAAAGTCAGGCTGCTGTGGCATGTAATGTTCCACCACCGCCCACATTACTGGCGTCAGTCACTAAGATAATCTCCCCTTGTGCTCTAGGCACGCCCAAGCACTTAGCGTTGGCCACCTTGTCTTTGAGCTCGTCAAACGCTTGTTGCTCTTGTGGGCCCCAGCGCCAAGTAGTACTCTTCTTGATCAGGTCCTTCAGAATGGCGCTGGTGTAGGTGAAGTTTTTGATATGGCGGCAGTAGAAGTTGCACGCCCCAATGAAACTGCGTATATAATGAAGTCGTTTCTTGGGGTCTTCGTGTCGTACCTTAGCGTCCATCAGGGGTTTGACCTTAGAGGCCGCTGGGGTCCACCACCCATAGCCAACGTCAAACCCCAGGTACTGCATGGTCTCCGGCATGAACTGACACTACTCCAGCTTGAGTCGTGTGTGGTTCTCTTGGCAGACCGCAAAGAACTCACCCAAGAGGATTAGGTGATCCTCCTGGGTATTGGTCTCGAGGCATACATCGTCGATGTGTGCTTCCATCTGGGCCCCACGGGATATGAGTTCTTGCACTTTAGGTCTTCGTCGTAGGATGGACAGGATCTTGTTCATCAGCGCTTGAAAAAGAGCACGTGCGCTGGCCACGCCAAAGGGCATGACCTTCCACTTGAACACCCTCCTCTGAGGGGTTATGAAGGCGAGTAGTTCCTGGGCGTTGGGCGTCGGGTCCACCTGCCAAAATACACTTCTCTTGTCCATCTTCGTCTTGTAGCGACAGGAGGCTATCTTCCCAAGGGTAGACACCATATTAGGAATGGACCCTGCGTGGTTCCCCGTTTACTTGTTCAGCTCTCCGTAGTCCACTACCAGCCGTTTGGCTGTAGACCCAGGTTTGGCCACCAGGAAACAGGGGCTGCAGTGTTGGGGGTAGTCCCCGTCCCTATACTCCAGGAGTAGGCCAGCGTCGATACATTCTTGTATCTGTCGCTCAATCTCGTCGGGCTGCTCTTTAGGAGCGGGATAGGGTCTAGGGTATAGGGTGGTAATGTGAACGATTCGTTTTACGATAGCTTTTCAACGATGGTTCATTATGTTTGTAGCTGGGGATACGTTTCGGATCAGTTTCGTGGGTGTTTAGTAGTTGCTCTGGGGGAGCCGTAAGGGAGGCTCCCATGGATACTTGCTTTTGAATGCATGAATCGCTCCTGTACTCCCCTAGCCGATTCCTCCCCCAAAATTTTCAGGTCCCAGGGGAGTTTGCTCCTCAGGAGCCGTAGGGGAGTGGCTCCGCAGGAGCCGTAGTAGGGGAGTTGGCTCCCTAGGAGCCGCAGGGGATAGGCTCCCCAGGAGCTGGAGCCGGGGAGGCTCCTGCCAGGGGAGCCGATTTACCACCCACCGGGTCTTCTCCGGATCTTATGGCCCACGAACTCGGGTTTCAGCTTGAGGTCCATCTGTACCAGCTTGCCACATGAGGCTTGGGGTTGTAGTTCTCCGAACACCTCCAGATAGGTCCTTATAAGCTTCTGCACCCGCGGGTCCAACAGCTTGATCTTGTCCTCCATGTCCTCGTCAGAGTGTAAGTTGCTTGCCCCCTGAGTAATAGACGTCGGGAGGTGATCCTCCACCGACTCTTCGCCCTTGGTAGTATCCTTCAACCCTTGGTAGGCATAAAGTAGGTCTCGTTCAACCATCTCCGGTGGACGATAGCAACATAGGCACGCTCGAGGGGGTTCACATACGCATTCCTCCGAGAGGTCGTCCTCCTCTGGGGTCCTCACATGGGCAGCCCACACGCTCTTCATGAGCTTAAGATCTACCTCCCTTTGCCAGGTGGTGATCTTCTGTTCGAGGTCCTCCTTCAATTGGGATAGATCTCCCATACGTCCTTGCTTCAGTGGCCATGAGCTGCGGGTAGGCTTAGCGTAGCATAGCTTTTTCTCCACCAACCTCCTCTTGGAGTCCACGTACTCTCTGAGCCTGGATCGGGGATCCAGCTCCTCGTCCACGGGGTCCTCCACCCTCATGGAGAGTAGGGGTTTCAGTAAAGCGACGTACTCGGCGTTCTCCACTTCCTCCACACATGTCTGCACGAAGAAGGCGTCATGCTCAGTTTCGTCATCTGAGTGGATAGAGCTGGGGAGCTCGGATAGTCCACACTCAGAGACTCCATCAGGAACAGGTACACGGCATGGAGAGTGGGGAGCATTGGTTTAGTCACGACATATTCATCTCCCCCGGGTATAGTCTCAATAGGATCTTGAGGTCGTAGTTGATCTTTCAAGTCGCCCAGGGTAAGTCCATCGCTTTCTCGTTGTATAGCCTGGACCAGAGTTGAGTCCAGGTCCTCCCAGGGGATGGAGGTAAGACCTCCGTCCACCACGCTGAGCATGGGCGCCCCAGAGGCACGTATATGGCCTCATCGGGTAACCGAACAGAGCTGATAGTCAGACTGTCCAGGAGGGTTCGCCAGTACTCGTTGCCCCCATGGGCTCCCCAATCGGGGGAGCACAGGACCATACGGGAACGTTCCAGGGCCACCTTGGTCAAGACCTTCCCCAGTTCACTGAACCTGGGGTTCCCGTAGGCCATCCCGAAAGAGGGCCAGTAAAATTTGTAGCTGCAGCTTTTCCCCTTGCTGCAGTAAAGGTCCAAGACATGTTGCTTGTCGCTGGCGAACAACTCAACACTGAGGTCTTCTCTGGAGCAACCCAACTCCTTCAGACCTTAGTCTAGGACTTCCCCCAGTAGTTGATAGTCCTCAGTGTTGGAGGCCGCCATCATGTTCGAGGGCTCCTCCTTTGATACCCTCAGGTAGCTCGAGGTGTGCTCCGACTGCTCCAGTGGCACGGACTCTCTGCCATTGCCGTGGTCCACGTAGAGGAGGTAGGGCGCTTGCAGCGTAAAGGATTGTATCTGGGAGTGCTGAACGAAGAAGTCAGTTCGCAATACAAAGTCGAAGGCCTCAGTGTCCATCACATAGAACCGATGGGCGATAGTTCGGGACCCCATAGGTACCTCCACTTCAAAGTCCCCGCAGCTGTGCACCACATGTCCATCCCCCATTGGTATAGCCGCGGTGGTCATGGTGTTCTTCAGACTCCCACAAGGTAAAATTTGCTTGGCTACTATCGATATGGTGGCTCCAGTATCCAATACCCCCAGGTATTCACATCCCCCTAGTCGGATACGTACCCAGAACACCAGGTCCAGGGCCCCATCGGAGTGTCCCCGTCAGAACTCCGCGGGACAGGTCACCTCGAACCCCTTGTTCCGCAATTTGCGGGCCATCCTCATGAAACGGCTTCTCTTCTTAGCGTTGCCGTCATCACCACCATCATGCTCACGCTTGGCTTCTTGTTCTCGCTGGGCCTGAGTTTGCGAGCGTGTGGTAGGACCAGACTGCCCTCCAGAGGGCTCGAAGTTCCCACCTCGATTAGGGTTGGGGTTGCCTCCGTTCTTGTCCGGGTTCTTGTTGTCCTTGTCTGGCTGGCGGTTAGCGCTTCTTCTTGTCCACCTTGCCTCTTGTCTTGTCCTTTCGGACACAGAATAATGATTTTGCAGAAGGTCAAACCAACAATTCAACCCCCTGGGGTAGGGTACACAAGTTGGCCCAAAAACGGGGGGGGGTTTATGTGGTGTTTTCCCACATAGGCGTGCCTGCGTGGCTTTGGTCCAACAACCTTTGAGAGGTGATTTTCAAGTGCCACGAAGCAGACTAAACCATAGCAAATTCGAGGGTTTTGTGCTACATGGGCCTAGCAGCTACTATGTGAGTCCCCCCACCCCATTGGACCGTATTGTCACCAAATGATCACCGAAATCTGTCCTGGGGCCAACAGAAGGGTTTCGGAAAAAGTTGAATTTTCGAAGATTTTCAGCAGACGCAAGCCAGCCTGAAGCTCTTGGTGCCGTCCAATCTGCCCCTGTGGAGGACAGTCAGCAGATGATGTGCAGGTTTGCCTAGGCTACAACTCCTGGGCATCTAATCCACCAACCACAACACCTTGCTCTTGCACAGTGTGCACTGGTGCTCAGGCCAGTTGCCGTGCACAGTGCTCACTTGGGAAGGGTGTGAAGGACGAGGGGGGAGTTGGGCAGGGGAGAGGGGAAATATTGGGCAAAGGGGGCGCACCGTGCACTATGCGAAAAGTAGGCTATTTTGGACCCATTTTCCCCGATGGCTAAGGTAACACAGAAACCATTGCATCCCCATACACACACAATGCAAATGAAGGTCCGCAAGGCGCTGCTTGCAAGTGTAGACAACAAAACAAGCTCATTGACATATGTTCGCACGATGACGCCCTCATGTTGAGGTGGTCTTGAACACTCTGGCGCCTTTCAAGGCAGCAGCACGATCGGAGAGTATGACCCCCTTTTCCACAGGCCAAAAAGCACAAAAAAACAGGGTGCAATGCCGGCAAACACCCAAAGAAAGCTTTGATTACCAGTGGTACGTGCACATGCCATTATTGCTTGCACCGGCGCCTTTCTGCCAACAATTGGAGTATAATTGGCGCTGAGACTCCACGTTGCAACACCACAGCCAATCGCATTGACCGTGCTGTCTATCCGTATGTCCATCTGTATGTCTGAATATATGCATGCATGTCTATATGTCTGTCTGTCTGTATGCCTGTCTGTCTGTCTGTCTGTCCTCTATGTCACTGATTTGCTGCACGACACGATTTCATGGCCACGTTTGCCTGAATCCTAGCAAACCCTGTTGTGCAGCCTTGAGGATCCATCGCTCATCGGTGCAATAGATAGTGATTGTGGCGGGGATGTCCATGGATACAGGTGACAGCGCCCTCACACAGGTGGACAACGTTGGAACTCTGGCCAGCCAGGGTCTATCCATCCAACACAAGTTTGTGTCATTTCCCCGGGGGGGCGGGGGAGGGTTGGGTTGGGTTACGTTGGGTCTTGGCTTGCACCACAAGTAGTCTTAGCCCACGCAAACTGCACCCCCCTTTTGGAAGAGAAGGACCTAAAAATGACCGCCTGAAAAAATATTTGTTTTGGACATTTGCAACACACATGACCCAGATACCACCGGAAAAACACAATTTTACCCAATTTGCTGCTTTTTTCCACTTTTTCTATTTTAAAATAAACTATTATTTTGTCTGATTTGAAGGGTGTGTTTTACCAATCTTGTCGTTTTTTTATTTCAAAACCCAACTGGTGTGTGCCTGTTCGGGAGCTCATTTTCAAAAATGACATTCTGCAGGTCTCCAGTCGCACCTATGTTTGTCATGCGAAATGAATTGCTTTTTTATGTCCCTGAGTGCGCGAGGCCTCGCGCACTCAAGGTCACGGAAACAATTGTGTAAGAAGGCAACAAAAACAAGACAGGAAGCGCACAATATACAAACACTGAAATAAAAGCTCGGCAAAAATGTACAAGCCCTTAAGGGCATATAATTGCATTCACGTCGAGAACGAGTGCGCGAGGCCTCGCGCACACATGACTGCAAAAACCAGGAGAAACACTTGGGTTAATGGTGGCTTACTTCTTCTCCGGTCCGGCAACCTTAGACAACCTTGAACCCAGGCTTCTTGCCACCGCACTTGTCCCACTTGGAGAGGAAACGATACCACGAAACGGCTGGGCACTAGAACGCGAGGGCGGCTTGAACTCTGCACTAGCGGTGGCAGCAGTCTTCGCTTTCTTCTTCGGCTGTTCCTTACCAGATGCGGGGCGGGCATCGAAGTGCGCGGCGGCTGCCCGCTTGCGCTTCTGCTGGGTCTCCAGTACTTGCTCCAGATCCTCTTCTTCCTACTCCTCGTCGGTATCATCGTCGTCTGATTCTGTGGGCTTGTCCCATTCCTTCTCTTTTCCTGTTGCCTGCTTCTTGCTACTCGAGGGGGTTCCCTTTCCATCTGCAGTACCCTGAGTTGGTATAACTTTGGCAGTCTTCTTCACTTTGGCTTGCATTGGCAAAGTAGGTGCAGGCGCAACAGGCTCAGTGTCGTCAGCGGGGGCCTCAGTCACGACATCTTCCTGGACGGCCTCTGCAGCATGCACCCGCTGGTGCCCTTCATGCCTTCGGTTGCTGTCCAACACCCACAGTGGAATGCCACTCTTCTTGAGTATCCCCAGGTGCAGCTGTTGCTCCCTGCTCCGTCTGATCAGCCTCCAACATGTACCGCATGATGATTGCATGCTGCAGAGCACCTCCAACGGCATTCCCAAGGTCCTTTTGCTTGATCGTTGACACAGCCAGAAACGCCACTTTAGTACGGAGGTCGGACATCGCAATGTTTGCGGCCATGGCAGGCGTGTCGTCCACAACAACCACTGCAGCAGAATACCCACTGCCAAAAAGATATTTGTCCAGGTACCACAGCACGTGAATCAGAGGCATGAAACCACCAAGGTTCTTGTTCTGCATCTCTTCGAAATGTCCAGCGGAATACGACACATAGTTCGGCAACTGTAAATGTGATGTATAAAGACGAATAACGGAGGCAACAGTGCGCGAGGCCTCGCGCACACAACAACATCATAACAGGCGAAAGAAGCAGATATACCTGCTTATCCCAGCGACTCGTTGTTCCGATCCACATACAGTGCTCGTCGAACTGATACGTACTGCTGCTCACGGGACCCGATAACCAAGAGTATACCGGCAACCGGACATGGTAGAATGGCACTGTGGTTGGATCCTTGTCCTTCTCCATACGCCAGAGCCTCTGGATGTCGCGGCCAATACGGTGCACAACATCAGCCTCGCCATAGAAAATGAGGTCTTTCCTCAGCATCATCACATCAAACAGCCACTTCGGAACAAATCCTGCAGTGTCATATTCAACGAAAAGGTCAGCGTTGATGACCTACAATGGGTACTGCAGATCCCGGAAACGGGCTGACGGTGTCTCTTCAATATCCTCAATACGGCACGCCGTCAAAGAGAATTTGCTCCCTTGCTCGTCCTGCTTGGAGACATTGATCACATCGCCAGTACTCAGCTGTGTCTGTGATGCTGCCGATGATGGTGCCTCAGTCTTCCTTTGCAGTTGTTTCCCCACGGCCAGCGTCTGTGGTAATGGAGGTGCGCCCTTGTCCCCAGTCCGCCACAGAGGTGCATAGAGCAACGTCTTCCATTTTGGCCACGGCGACCGATACCTCGTACTTGTATCCGGCCAGTAACCCCAATTTTCCAGCCCAATTTTCAGTTGCGGCGTGCCCAGTGCTGCGACTTCTGCTCGGATCTTCGCATCGGCAGCTGTACGGATGTGAAAACGGTGGTTGAGTGCGCGAGCCCTCGCGCACTGAAGCTGCGACACTGACGCATACCTGCCGTGTGGTTGACATACTGCTTATTGTCCGGATGGTCAAGATGGAAAGTAACCCATTGATCCGTAATCTGCCCGTCAATGTAGTTCTGGGTGGTGCGTAAGGTCGAGTCCTTCAGGTTCATGTGCGCACAGACTTTCCGCAATAAGCTCGGTAGATGCAGCCCCTCCAGCATCTTGAAGGCATTCCTTGTAAGTTCATCTTTCCTGCTCTTATTCTCGAGGCTGTTCATGCCAGTAACCGCCTCACGACCGCAGTAATACGCCAGGGAGAAGACGTCCCTCCAGTTCTTGAATGTCGAGTCCTGCGAGGGAAACCAATGCCATGGAGTGCGCGAGGCCTCGCGCACTGTAACCGCGCAATACACGAATGCATACGTTCGTCCACTGTATCTGCGGTAGCGTCTGCTTGCCCAAGTCGTACTTTTGTTCGTCTTTCTGTTTGTGTTAGGTACCCTGTTTTGTTTCCCGGTTTTTTCCTGTTTGGTACTGCCCATTGACGCATCAACAGGTACAGGTTCCAGCCCTCCTGTCGAAAAATGCGCACCCCGCGCTTGTCCTCCTGCCTTTTAGCTGCTGGTAAACTGTGGCGCGTTCATTTGTTGAACCTGAGTCGCTGTGCAAATGTTAACACCAGTTGCGCCGCCAGGTCGTTTCGTCTGAGTCCTTTCCACAGGTCGTCTGCTGTTTGGTATGCCGGTTCTGCCGCGCATGCCTCTCGTAGTGCTGCTGCTCCTTTGTTTACTTCTGCTATCATCTGATGAGTTACGGATTTTCTGCCTCGAAGTGGCATATTGCGTCTTCCTCTGTGGAATTAGATTTATGCACATATTTTGGTTATCGTTTCGCACAGCAATCTTTAAAAAAATGTGTTTCAAAACATCTGGCCTTTCCCTGTCGTCATTTCTGGTGCGCGTGCTGCCGCCGCAGATTGTATTTGGTGTCTGCGTGCGCTCCGTTCCTAGTAACCGAAAACCGTTTTCGCAACCACAATTTCCTATTCTGTTTCCTTTTGTAAACCCAGTTGGAAACAAAAACCATATCTATTGGGCAGCGAAGGCTACGGCCGCTATTAGAACCGGACACGTCTGCCATTGAGTGGCTGTTGGAAAATAGCAAATCATTCCCCTGATCCCCTGAAAAATATGACGAAGGTTACCGATGTATAATCGACTGTCACAGGTGGTAGCCGTGAAAGGGAATGTAAATGCCGGCGTGCCTGACCTGACCTGCCTGCTTTTTCATTTTCTTCCGTCGTTTGAGTGCGCGAGGCCTCGCGCACTGATTGTTTCCGTGGGACAATGTTCTATGCCTCGTTATATCTGACCAACATGGTGTCTACACACACATACACCCGAAAAATCAAATGTGTTTGTCCGTCTGGTACTGTACCTACAATTGTTCGCATTATTTCCATTCTGCAAATTCAATACATAACGTGACCTGAGTGCGCGAGGCCTCGCGCACTCAGGGTGCCCAAATTTGTATTTTATTTTCACTTTACAGTATATGTGTTTCCCCCAACATGGGAAGTCCGACAGTCCTACACTTCTAATGCTCCGTGGGCAACACAATCCTACTTTTAATATCGTGTACCGAGCTGCGTATTTCCGCAAACGCCAGTCCTTACAGGTGTTTGGGTTTCGTGATAAACTCTACTTTGAACATCTTGAGTGCGCGAGGCCTCGCGCACTCAGAACGCCAGAGAAATGTAAAAAACGTCGCATTGAGGAACGCGGAGTTGCACAACACTAAAAAAGCAGATTTATTTCCCTACGTCTAAAATCACGTTCATCAAACATCCCAAAAAATAGTTTTTTGGCCCTGTTGCGAACCGGTCCTTTTCTGCGCGTTCGGCGCGCAAAACAGGGTGCAGTTTGCGTGGGCCAAGGTAGTGTCCCAGGGCCGGTGCAACTGTACCACACCCGGCTCGACTGGGCCCCGCCGTGGTTGTCTGGTCCCACAGCCGCCCAGACTGCTGACGATCCCCGAACCTCACCAAGGCCCCGGTGAGAGGGAGATACCGCCGTGTGTGTGTGTATGCTGCGCGCGCTCCTGGGTGTGTGCGTGTGCGTGGGGGGGGTCATCCGCCAGTCCAAAGTTCGGCCCCGATCGGGGAGTGGAATCCTGGCAATGCCACGGTCCATAACAGTCGTACATGCTGGTCTGTCTGGGGCGTTTGACAAAACGGTCCCTCACATTTCCAGTAGTGGTACATGTGACCATCAGTAGTGGTACATGTGACCATCAGGGTATGACATAGGGCCACGTGCCTCAAGGAGACGCCAGGACCGAAGTCCTCAGAAATCAGAATGGTAAAGGAGTTGTTGCACTCATTCGTGTAAAGAAAACATCTCCCCTGCACAAGCCTTCTCCCCCCAAAAAAGATGCGAGGAAGGGAAGGGAAGGGAAGGGCCTGCGACCTGTTGCACCTATTGCAAACAGGGACAACTTTTTAGGGAAGGGCCTAAGACCAAGAGTGGCTACTTGTAACACTTTCTAGGGAAGGGCCTATCTGCCCCACCATTGAATAGTAACTGCCTGGGTGCAACGGTATGCTCATACACCCCGGGGAACATACCCAAAATGACGGTTCCCTCGCCTCCCCCCCCCCCAGGTGAACACAAAGGGGGCGTTTTCGCACAGCGCGGGCACAGCGCGCGCACAGCGCCAATTACTACAGTGATTATAGCGTCCCCTCCCCGGATCCACCCTCTTTAAGAAAAGGCAAAAAGTCTTCCTACAGCGCCGCAGCCTCCTCCTAATTTCTGGGGAAGCCCGCGACAAATGGAAGCACCAAATCCCAGCTCGCGACTATGACACAGTGGAAAAGCGGCGCATTCCCCGAGGCTCCAGGGTATCCCTTGTCTTCCGTCACACTGGTGTACGAACGGACCTCCATACGACATCCTCGGAGCCCCCTGACCCAGGGCAACATGAGACGAATTAATGAACCTACATTCGGCGTCACCCTTCTGTGCACACGAGACGTGGTCTTCGCTTTAAGACCCCGGATACCCTCCATCACCATTATTGCATGTTCTCAGGCATGGCAAGGCCATCGCTCTACCACTCCCCCTGTGCGTAACATGAATTCCTTAACCCCTGTGACCGCAAGGTATGCCCTGACCGGGCTGATCTGTACTCACTGTGTACCAGACCACAAAGTCCTGTGGTTCCCCTTGTGGGAAGCTCTGATGAGTCCACCGAATGCTACCCGTCCCCATATTCCTTCTGCCCCCCTCCCGCCCGTCAGTGCCACCGCAGGAGAAGTAACATGAGACGGTGTCAAGAGGTCCTCGCCCGCGTGGGCGTGCACGGTGCCTCCCTCACCGCCACCGTCTCTCGCATCGCGGAGATTCTCCCTGTGGAGCAAGCACGCATCACCCCGAGAATATTGGTCCCAGACACAAGTGTCTCCACAGACCTGGCTATACACCCCTCTCTTCGCACTGCCTGTGACACGGCCTTACACCACTCGCCCAAAGCATACGCACAAGCACTTCACTCTCGGATTTCTGCACTAGAACAGTGCGACCCCGACCCCTCAATAAAGAATGAGGACCCTGCCCACATACCAACGCTTCTGACACCGGACTCCCCACTGGGTGCCCGCTATTCCTCCATTCGGACACCCTCCTTCCTCCCTCCCCCCCAAGTGCACAAGCCCTTCAAGCCTAAACGCTTGCGCCGCCCCCCCCCTTCTCTTCCCTCTGTCCCGGCCATCCATGTCGTGTCCTTCAACACGGCAAAGACCCAGAACACACCCGCGTCAATTTTGCATTTCCTAAATGAGGGATATGACATTATACTCCTTCAGGAGCTCAACTCTCCCCCTCTCCTCCCATAGCGGTACGCCTTCGGCAATGACCGCGCTAAAGTCTTCTCAAACGTCTGCGGCCACAAACTCGGGGTGTCGGTCATTGCAGGCCCGCGCATCGCGGGATATACCAGCTGTGTCCCGCCCAGAGACAGCCACGGCGTTATCTGTGGTGCCAAAATATCCCTTCCGGAAGCAACTCCCCTGCACGTCTTCTCAGTTTACTCTCCCCCGGTGCGCACGGGGGCCCCAGCTCCGTACCGTGACACCATACAGCGAGTTCTTGCTTCTTATTTCAACGATCATCCCAATCACATCCTGGGGGGTGATTTTAACTGCGTTCTGGATCCCGAACTTGACCAGCACAGCTTGGTCGATCTACATGAGTGGCACTGGCTCACGGGGGAGGTGGAATACCTCCCATCTAGGTTGGTGGACACTTTCAGGTCAGAGCACCCCTCCCTCAGGCAGTACACCCGCTACGCAAGCGACCGCTGGGACAGCGAAGCAAGGCTGGATTACATCTTTGCGTCCCCTCGCTCAGTGTCGCACTTTCCCCTTCTGGATGCGTCGATCCTCACGGACTACACCATCTCTGACCACCACCCAGTGGTTGCGGTCTTCCAGTGCCCCTCCCCGATCCTTCTGTCTCAGCCCCCACTCCCCCCTTGCATTTTTCGGAAGCTTTCTAGTGACGAAAAGCAACAATTCTCCAACAGCGTACGGCTTATCTCCGACTGGTGCCGGGACCTCCAGGACGCCCCTGCCAGGTCCCCATTGGAAGAGATCATCGCCGCCATTGATTCTCTCCTTATGCAGGTCGGGTCTGCGTACCACGAAATCACGCGTCCGAAAACGCAGCGCAAGGACGAAGAGGGCTACGGCAAGCTCAGGAAATTATTACGCTCACACCCGCCTCCTTTTTCCCCAGCATTTCCCGAGCACATTGCAGAAGTTCAGTCCGTGGTAAACATCTTACGGTCCTCGGACGAAACCAAAGCGAAGAGAAAGCTTCACAGTAGTGTGGTCCGAGGGGTCAAGATGAAAACCACTGTTGCTCGCACCCTCTACCCTAAAGACCTGGAGCCTCTCGTAGTCAGAGATCCACACACCAAAGAGCTCCTGAGTGACCCGGCAGATGTAGCTAAAGTTTTTGGGGACACCCTGCTTCATCTTTGAGGGCATCCAGATTACGCCCCCCCCCAGGACTTCGTCGACGAGGTCCTGTCCCACTCGCCCACATGCCCCGTTTCTGCCAAGAACGACCACATACCTCCTGTGACTTGGCAGGAGTTCGAGAACCACTTAAAACACAGTAAGCGATCAAAAGCCGGGGGACCGGACAAAACAAACAACTACATCCTGGCCCTCTGTCCGGAACCCATTCAACGTTTTTTCCACTCGATTTTAAACCGCTTCCTCCATTCGCCGCTGCCGCCGCACTGGCTATGCGCGAAAATATATTTGCTTTATAAAAAAGGCGACCCTTTCTCCCCCTCAAACTACCGTCCTATTCCCCTCTTAAACTGTATTTACAAACTCTTGGCCACTTTTGCCTGCAAACACCTGCGTGCTCAGGCTTTTGCACACGACATCCTTTCAGAAATCTAGCACGGTGGCCTTCCCGGCCACCAATGCGCTGATCATCTGTATCACCTCAAAGCCCTTTATGCAAAATCGAAGAAGAGCTACTCGCTGTTCATCGATTTCAATAAAGCCTTTAATTCAGTTCCTCATGGCACACTCTGGACCGTCCTCGAACGGGCAAATTTTTCTACTTCAACAATTTCTCTCATAAAGCAACTATACTCCTTCCCTCAAGACAGCCCCATCATCAATGGCCGCACTCCCCACGCATACCTCCAAACCAGAGGCCTCCGACAAGGATGTCCCCTCTCCCCCCTACTCTTCATTCTCTATCTCAACTCCCTCTTCCACCATTTTTTTGCCATTGTGCCCCCCCCCCCGCGCAAATGCCCGCACTAGCCACCAAGCCTACATCGACGACATCCTGATCAGAAGTGAGGACGTCATCTACATCCAAAACAGTCTCAACTACTTCGATGGGCCAGCGAGGGACTGGGGTCTGGACATGAATGTGTCTAAGACCGAAGTCCACGACAATGGCACAGCCCCCCAAAAAGAGTTTCTGACACCCAGGGGCTCGGAGTTCCACACGTACAACAAAAAAACGGGTCGCCCGAACACATGCTATAAATACCTGGGGGTTTATCTTTTCACTTACCACCAAGCAAAGGGCCCGTTTCACATGCTCAAGGCGGAGATCCAGAGTTATTTTGCCCGGCTTTCTCCACTGCCTCTTACACTTAGTGATAAGGTCCGCCTGACGAACTCTCAGCTAGTCCCAGCACTCGCCTACCGCTTAATCACCCACTCTCTTTCCCCAAACCAGCTCGAAAAGCTTCAGGCACTCATCTGGGCGGGAGTTGCGTCTCGCAACATCACACGTCTAGTCTCCCCCAAAGACCGTTTCGCGGCTCGCCCAAAGGGAGCGTTGGGAATGAAATTCCTACCGCACAGCGTCCACGTTGCCACCGTGAACTATGGACTACGGGCCCTTTGCGGCCTTGCCCCAAAGTCAGTTGGCCCCCTGTACGTCCAGTCTTTACTCAGCTCAAACCAGAGGGCCTCGGACCCAGTGCAAAACTCTTTTATGGACTCCATCCATGCCCTTGGCATATCTTTCCACAGCATAGGCCCGTGGAGACCCACTGCTATTCGGGATCTAACGCCTGGTACCCAGCTAACCGTTAGGTTCAAATCAGGACAGGCCACAGGAAGAGTGACCGAGGCCACCTCCAAATGGGCCAACGTTTCGTTCCACGACGGGGTCTACTCGGTGGATACCCGCACGTCCTACACCATGCACATGCCGTGCCACGCCGTCATGGATTACTCCCGCCCCTCTCACTTCCAGCTAGTCCCTGAAATTTTGCGCCCTCAAGAGACCATCCCCGAACCCCCAGCGCCACCGCACAACGCACACGCACTGGGAATCAGCCAACACGGCCATCTCTTCGCTTTGCAGGCACAACACTACCTAGAGAAGAAGTCTCTCGACGAGTGGGGATGCCACGATGCCGCGGAGGCACTAACCAGGCCGCCGACCCCCGGCCTACAGCGGGTATGGCTATATTCCGATGGCTCCTCCGGTGAGTCCGGCCATGCGGCCGCCGTCACGGCCTTTCTACCCGACGGTACAACGAGAGTCCTGTGCCTATCCTCACCGCATCCCTCTTCTCTGGGTTCGGAGTTCTGGGGGGCGGTAGCAGCCATTCGCTGGATCCGCAGGGAACTTTCCCAATACGAAGTATGTTTGTTGATTGACAACGAACAGGTGGTGTCCACCCTCCAGAAATGCCAAGTCTATAGGCCCAGCCCGTTCCAAGACGACACATGGACCGTCGCCATACACAGCGCCCTACTTCTCATCACCAACCCCCTCCACATCATGTGGATTAAAGGTCACGCCAATTTTATTGGCAACGAAATCTGCGACCATTTCTCTAAATGGGCAGCTCACAGCCTGATTTTTACCCCAGACCTCCTCCCCCCCCCCCCACTGGGTTCAGTGGCGGTACACCACCTGCCTGTCCTCCACAAGTTTAAGGTGCAGCAATTCCGCCACCTATTGCCGCAGCATTCCCATAGCAACATAGCGGTCGGCCTCAGCTTCAGCCTGTACAATAAAGCTTCCTGGTTTTCGTCCCTGTTTTTCAAACTGGCGTCCGGATGCTACAATGTGCACGGGTACCAGTGGAGCAATATGCTTCACGACTACCACTGTTCCAGGTGCGGACAGCACCATCCTTTCGACCCTCTATCCTGCCTGGCCTTCTGCAAAGCGTTGGACCAGCACGTCCAGGCATACGTCTCTTCCTGGGGACCCCTTTTCAGCCCCATTGTCCTGCACTGGTGGCTCTCTGGACCCTCAAAGGCTGACCGCAGGAACTTCATGAGAACTCTGGTACCTAAGTCCCTATGGTCCTGCCTCTCCCAGCCAATCCCGGGCTCCGCTCGCGCCGAGCACAGAGCCATGCTTGGCCTAGCCCTGGAGGAACGCGTAAAGCACCTGGACAAGGCTGTCCACCAAGCACATGATTGGCTGTGTTGAAATCCTCTCCCTTGGGACCCAATACTTTGGGCGCACCCCTCCGACCCTCTCAACCCCTTCTCGGTTTCGCACGGTGCGTTCAGTACCTCTGTCCACATGCCCCCTCGGACCCGCCCCGTATACCAGCACCCCCCACCTCTCCCCAAACACGCCTTAAAAAAACCGTCCAAGCCAGCGTCAGCCAAAGCACAACCAACCACTCGCCGCGCGCCAAAAAACTCCAAACGCCCGTCCAGCCGCACATCCGCACCACGCCCCCCCCCCCCCCTCGGCCATTCCCCGCCCTCCTCAGCACTCACGCCCACGGCCACCACAAAAAAGCCATCGATCACCACAAACCCATCAGGCCACAATCGTTTGGGCGCCCCCAAAGCGCGCCAAGACCGCTCTCCCCCTCCCACCCCCACGCTCCAAGGCACACTACCGTCAAACACGCCTACCTCTCCCCTCTAGGCCCACCGCTACTAGGTGCCCAGG
The DNA here is from genome assembly GCA_964036045.1 of Eutreptiella sp. 'Long Island Sound 2002'. NCBI lineage: Eukaryota > Euglenozoa > Euglenophyceae > Eutreptiales > Eutreptiaceae > Eutreptiella > Eutreptiella sp. 'Long Island Sound 2002'. The sequence goes on from OZ038385.1 coordinate 79,260,719, forward strand.
TCCGTCTGCCCCTGCCCCCCCCCACTCCAACGCCTCCCGGGACATCCGAAATTTTTTCCGCCCATCCAGCGATCTTCTGTCTCCTCCTCTCGACCCCTTCAGCCCTCCGCCCCTTCCTGAACCCCCCCCCTCCCCCACAGGGTAAATCAGCGTTCATCTAACCTAACCATCAGAGCAGCCGTGTACATATCTTAATATGTTGTTGTAAATACTTTCATTGGGGGACGTCAGCCCCAGAACAAGTTGATGCGGTTAAGAACATTCAAAAAAAAAATTACTACAGTGATTATCCAGGTAACAACCCTGAAAACCACCCACCTGCGGAATCATGCACAATCAATTCAAAACTCAAAAAATCAAACATCTGATGCTTGCCATGGGTCCCAGGGACCTAAATTCTGCCCCCTAAAGCCCTGTCCACTGCAGCAGCCATTCAATGACGTCCTTTCAACCTTCTGAACTTACCGAACTCCCGGTGGTGGAGAACAGCCAACTTTTCGCACAGCGCGCGCACAGCGCGTGCACAGCGCACGGTACGCCCCCAAAGGACGCGTGACATGAAGCAAAACATGCAAACACGAGGGCATATGAACCACAAAAAAAAGACCCCTGAACTGCATGTTGGGATGCGTAGTCAGCTCTACTGACAGGCAGGCTCTGTGTGCCATTTTTGTTGGAGTATTTGACTTTGAAAAGCTGCACAAGCTCAACAGGGGCCACTGGAATGGACGTCCATGGCTGAAATTGCGAAAAACTGTGTTTTGCATGATACAGGAGACAGTGTAGTGCCTTGGATACAAGAAATCTGAAGTACACAGCAATGCACCAATAATACTACCTTGTCCAACCAGCAAACACACAGAAGCTAAATATCCAACCTTCTAAGGAAGTTTGGAAAACTGAAAGTGACGGTTCCCTTGCCCGCCCCCCCCCCCCAGTTACTATTCAGGGGTGGTTACTATTCGAGGGCGGGGGGGGTTACGGGAAGGCAGAACAGATTATGGGTGACAATCAATGCGGGGTACCCTGGGACCGGACCACCGTAGACACCCAGGTTCAAAAAGAGAAGATTGCATGGTGAGCTGGTGCAAGAAAGGGGAATATAATGTACAGATATCCCCAAAATCAGGGTGCTGTGGGTTCAAGTGGGGAAACACTCACAACAAATGCGTCCATGACTCTATGTGGCTTGCAAATTTGTCACCAAACCCATGTCATATGTGGCTGCACTACATTTGGTACCGAATCAAATTAGGTACCAAATTAATACAGTCCCTACGCCTACTGTAGCTTGGACACGCCCGTAGCGCGTGCGCAACGCATACAACAGCTTGCATGGTTAGCTGGTGCAAGAAAGGGGAATATAATGCACAGATATCCCCAAATACAGAGCTATGTGGGTTCAAGTGGGCAAACACTCACAACCAATGTGTCCATGACCCAATGTAGCTGGCAAATTTGTCACCAAACCCATGTCTTATGTGGCTGCACTGCATTTGGTACCGAATCGAATTAGGTCCCAAATTAGTACGGTCCCTACGCCTGCTGTAGCATAGACAAGGTCGTTGCTTATACGGGGGGGGGGGATTCTTCCTCTGAGAAACTTTTGTGACATGTGGTCGCGCCAGTGATGGTTGCACATTCGGGATGTAATTGTAGGTGAGCTTGTTTTACATGCAGAACACTGTACCTGTCCTGACCAAAGTTTGCGACGGAGGACATTGAGGCCTGGTTGGGGGTGGGGGGGATGGGATGGGATGGAAGTGTGTCCAACACCTGCCAGGCACGCAGCCAGACCGACTTTTTGTGTCAGTGGCCCGTGTCGCAGGCTGCCCCGCACTGGACTCGGAGCGACTCAAACCACCACATACCCAGTCCGAGACCGGCGCAGTGAAATTTCCATACACGATACCCCTGCACATGCTCACCTGCATACACAACCATGTCCTGACCGGGGGCGCTGGGGGCCCTACGCAAAGCAGTCAGTGGAGTATCTGCGCTCACCTGCAAGCAGTGGCAGCCACCGCAGGTCCCACAATGTGCCACAGTGTCGGAGACACACGGGCAGCAGTGCACAGTCCGAGACATAATGCACGAGCTCAGGGCCAAGCCACTGGACCACAGGACCAGGTCTGCAGGTATTGAGACTGGTGAGGCTTGCCATAGGACATCACACTCACCGCAGCTCCCGCAGGTGCTCCCGCGAGTGGGGTGGGGGTTGATCCCACAAGATGTGAATCAGTTCCCATTCCCATTCAGCACAGGGCAAATGTGCTGCACTAAGTCGAGAACGAGAGGCATTGTGCAGGTGGGGCGGGTAGGGGTGGACAGGCTTTCCCATTGAAGGCTTGGGGGGTTGATAGAGCCCTCTGGCCAGATCCTCCTACAAACAACAAAAGCTCATTTGACGGGTCCCCCAAACTCCAACCGGGACCAACCCCAGGGCCCTGGAGGTGATCCACACCCAAAACTCAGAATGAAACCGAAAACGGTACTTTTGGGATCAGCCCGTTGCGCGTGTTGAGAAAAAGCATCACTGGCCTTTTGTACGTTTGGTGCAAAATAACATTGACCATTTTGAACACAGGAAAAATTGTCTAGTGCCTTCGGTACTGGATTTCACAGCGACTGATCAATGGTCCCGTCAATGGAGCCCTTTGCCCAAACATCATCCCCCGTTTTCAAAGGCTCTATTTACCCCCCTCCCTCCCGCCATGCCTACGCACCTGAACCAGGACGCGGGCGTAAGAAACTGACAGAATCCACAGGCCTCAGCTTTGACGCAGTGGAATCGCTTGCCGCAGGAGACACTGAGCGGGGCCCTCCAACGGCCATGAGTTGGGCCTTCCCGCCCATCAAGACTAAGTCCGGCGTGACATTCTGCACAGGCTCGTCCAAACCGCTCACTTCTTCGTTCGTGTCACAGTTCAGCACCGATGGTGCCCTTGTGGCGGTGCTGGGCCCGGGAGCCGGGCAGCTGGACCGTGCCTGATAGACGGCTGCGCCGGTCTGCACGGATTGTGCCTGCTCCGCATGGCAGAAAGCCGCTGAGGCTTGAAGATGTGTGCATTCCAGTACCTCCTCCTCATACTCCTCCTCCGTACGGGTGTAGTGGGTGATTTCGATGGTGGCCCGGTCCTCGGTGATCTTGGTTGTTGTTGTTGTCTGAGTGTGCGGCGTGCGCACCTCCTCGGCGAGGTCTGCGTGGCGGACGTGTGCCACAGACTGTGGCGGCTCAACCCAGTCAGCACAGGCCGCATGCGACACCGGCACCCTGGACTTGCGTTGGAATGCAGCACGGCAGAGCGTTGGAGACAGCTGCACATCTTGGGCAGCGGGACTGGCAGCTGGTGGACGTACGTCAGCAACAGTCAACCAACCGACAACCAGCCGGTGGCCTTCAATCAGGACCAAGGCACACGTGGCCTTGAGGGCCACACACAGTTTCACCACTTGGAATGTGCAGAACACCGCCACACACCCGAGGGTGAATAGCTGCAACTGCTCAGTGTGGGAAAGCTCCGCGAACCCCAGGCAGCCCAGATTTGCCCCGGGTACCAGCGCTGCTGAGGCAAAGATCCAGCCGCTATCTTGGTAACAAAGCGACGCGAACACCAGCCACACATTGCCTGGGAGGATGCTCAGCCAGTGCCATAAAACATGGAAACAGCCATAACCACAGAAACATGAGCACCGGCATTTTCTGGATGCTTGGATGAAGGCCGCTGGACGCTGCAGGATTTCCAAGAGAGAAGCAACATTGCAGCTGCGTGCAGCTGTGGCGATGGCAGATGCACTGTCTTGGCCCGTAGCAGTTTGCGCACCCAGCCAAAGCGCAACTGATTCACGCAGGTGTGCAATGTGCTTCGTCAGCAGCTCAAACACAGCCTGAGAGCCAAACATTGACGGGCACAGTAACGTGTCCAAATGCAGACATATCACAGACCGACTTCGCATGTCTTAAAGCAGGAATGCCCAGGTCCCCAGATGACCATTGGAAAACTGGAGAGCTTGGGGAAATGGCCGAAAACTGGGAAAGGGGGGGGGACTGGGCGGGGGGGGGGGCATGGCAAGGGGGGTCGAAGGATGAGGAGGAGCCTTCTGGGGATTGGTGGACATCTGCCCTCATTTCCCCGACACCAGGGACTACAAGGACGACGACAACTATGCGCATGACAAGCGACGCCATGCCCCCCTCGGCTGTCTGGGCTAGGAGGCCCTTTAGCAACCATCCAAAACGACTGGCAGGTACCATATAGTTTCGCCTCAGATTATGTGGATTCCAGAGCACACTCCATGGGCACACATAGACACTTTCTGCATATTGTAGATGCGTAGGCGCTGCTGTGGTGCACGTGCGGGTAAAGACCCAGTGAAGCCGGTTGTTGACAATTGAAAGATTGCCTCCTGGTTCCAAGCCAGTGCATGCCTGATGAACCTCAATGCCCCCGCCCACTCCCGGAGGAAGCCTGTGCCATTGCACATGCACACAAGAGGTGATCAGCACAAAGCGCAGGAAGAAAATGGCTCATCAGTGGCCTAAAAGACTATAGGTACCTTTCTGTCACAAAGAATGCAACACAAAGACAACCTGTGGGTTGGACACCGACAAGTAAGCAGTAGTCCCGCAGCGGTACGCAATCTGCAGCCCTCGCCAAGCAGGGACTCCTGGATCTGCCGTACAATGCCATAGAGTTCACACGTAGAGATATTACAGGAAACACGGAGACCCCCTCTTCCCCGCCCCTCGTGCACCAATGCTACATCATCTCTCCTTCCTACTCCTCTGTGAAATCATGTGCCTTTGAGTTGCAATCCAGCACCTCTTGGTACATGGCTGTACTAAACAGGGTAAATCCACCAAAGTTTCCACCTATGTGTGGCAAACACCCTTTTACAAAATCCCCCACAGTGCCCTCTACAGCACTTTTGATATGACCGGTGGGACGTTAATGGCGTAAAATCCTTGTACTGCAAGGGTGGGTGGACAAGTGCCAAAAGGCGGGTATGCCGTGGGTGGTTGTCCACATCACCGTACAGATCAACTATTACAAGACGGTAGAGTATGACAGACTTGTACACAAGGGTAAACAGCCCATCAACTGACCATTGGATGGCGTGGTAGTGGCTGATCGGGTCAGGCCATGGGAGGAAGACACCAAAGAATATTCAAGCAACCTCTCTTCCTGACCCCCAATCTTGTTTTGCATGGCAACACCACTACGTTTTGCCAGAGGTGCCACAGCCAAATGGAACCATGAATGCTTGATTATGGGAACAAGAGCTGAAACAACAATGAACCGCCACGGACCAAATGGAATGGCTTACCAACGCTGGCCTGCAGTCAACCATGAAAGCGAAACCAAGAGAGCTGCCCTCCGCATAGGGCAGAAGTGCCCCAGCACTATCACAGGGCGCAACAACCTAGTGTATGAGTGAGAGCTCGAGGCACCGGGGTTCCACCATTGACTGAGAGGCAGTCCACCTCGTCAGAGGATCTTGGACGTCCCCTTGCTCGGAACGGCTTCGGTAGTGCCGATCCCTCCCCATAGGTGCGGCCCCCACATAGCATAGGAACCCTGGGCATGTTCTAGCAAAGACGGTCACCTCTTGCAGTGCTCTTGGCTAGGTGTGGGGGAGTGTAGGTCCAATACCAACCCCAACCTTTCAATAGCCTTTCAACATTTTGTTCTGCTTTGATGTTCACGGGCCATGACCAGCCATATATCATTTCAAACGAGGCACAGAATTCCAGCAAAGCGGTCCCACAATCAGGGCATGGGCGTTCTTCAATTCTAGAAACATATGCACCTCCCCTGTTGGAAATTGCAACGGGACCAATATTGTGCCACATTGGCAATGGTGTACCATTTTTAATGGATTGTGTCTCTACTTTGCCCGGCGCGCGCCCAGCGCACCCGGCATCCAAATCAGTGTTCCGGCCATCTATCCCAAAATCTTTACTCCCAAACATCACTCCCTCCTCCAGCCCGGGAACCCTAAGCACAAATGGCGTGACAAAGCACAAATGCTGGTGAGCAGAAAGCTTTCATGCACAGTTAGTCCACAAGTGTAACTCCTTCCCAAGATTGTGTTCCAAGGAGATAATATAGGGTGTATTGTAACATGGAAAGGTCACAGAGGTAAAGAAAGATTAGAGAAACAGGATGCAACATGCACAACTTCATCCCCATAAGTGTGAGGGTCAATACATTCAGCGCATTACTTCTCATTGCACTGCCCACAAACTGTGGTGATGTGTTTGTGACAACACAAAGCACAAACATCTTCGAAATCTTCTTCTTCACAATCATATCCTGGGGCAGTGCTTGGGTCATCTACGATGGCCCAAACATGTGGCGGCACATGGTCCCAAGGACCATAAGGCTGATACCACACTTGCCTCCTCATGCAAAACTGTGTGAAATGTAACAAGATGCGCACACTTTGGTGCAACTGATCTGCATTGCCGCGCCAACGGCTACATGACCCCTGCCTTCTCGGGGGCCAAGCAGGGCAAAGTGGCCACATAACCCCTGCCTTCTTAGGGGTCCCCAAATAGAAGGGGACAAAATCACAATTGGCCACATAACCCCTGTGCCTTCTCAGACGTCGACCTTCTCAGGGGCCAATAGGTGGGCAAAGTGGCTGGCTACATAACCCCTGCGTTCTCGGGGGTCCCCAAATAGAAAGGGACAAAATCACAATTGGCTACATAACGGGGACAAAAAAATGGGGAACAAGGGGAGAAGTGCGGGAAAATAGGCCAAAACTTTGCCCGGCGCGCTACCGTACCCCCCTTGCCCCCCCCCCCCCCCCCTCCCTCTTTCGCTACTAGTGAGGGTCCACAAATGCTCCCATATCTGAGAGTATTGGGCAAAGCTGCAAAATAGTGGGCAATGATAGTGGGAAATAATCTGGGACCTTCCAACCCCTGTGTGACAGACACACGGTCCTGTACTAGTTTCCTTATAGGGCCTCAGACAGTCACCGGTTCTTCCCTTCGCAGAATGCGTTAAGTCCTTCTTGTGTCTTTTCCGTGTGAGCGGGCCCAGCAGTAGGTCCACGTGGGGGGTCATTTCTTGGTATGTGGGACCTAGCAGCCAGCCCCCCCTCTGCCGTGTGCGGTCCGTGTGGCCTTTGCGTATCGGGTTCTCCAGTTTCTGCTGGTCCTCCATGATTCGGCTCTGTGTACTGCCCGCTTCTCCGCGTGGTGTACAGGGTGTACTTGGTACCGTCTGGGGTCCTGTGTGCACGCCCCACAGGTCAAGCGCCAGTGAAGTGGCCACGGGTGTCGCGTGCACCTTTGTGGTCGCAGGTGTTGTGCGCTCTGTTATGGACACGGGTGTCGTCCCTCTTGTTGCACCACATTGGTGTGTTTCACTAAAGGCTGGCCATGGTTTGGAGCGCGGATTGTCCTTGTCCAAATGACGGTGTCCCCCACGGGGCAGGGATCATAATGGCAACATGGATGCGTCACTGAGCGTCAATCAATCAACAGTGCCCGGCCCACCAGTGACAGAAGTTGGATCTTAAGGCACAGCAGTTGGCGGTTCATCAACGGCAGTTGGCGACAAAATGTTGGTGGTAACTGCCAGAAGTTGGGGGCTAATGGGGGCTAATGGTTGGTGGTTGGCCAGTAACCACTGGAGAACCACTGGTAGCTGGGGGGCAATCCTTAACGGCGGTGCACATGCCCACAGCAAAAAAAAACCTGTTGGTTGTGACAGCCCTTTGGGGGCCAGGGGGATTTGGTTGCGATGGGGCCAAAGTGCACCTCCCGAATACAAGCATCCAGAACTACACCAGGTGAAGGGGACCTGTTGGGGGTCAGGAGCTTCCAGCCACTCCAGCAGCTCAGCGTGCGTGACGTGGTGCAGGCCGCACAATCCCACGAGAGCTGCGGCAGAGGGGCTGCGTGCTCCCAGCAGGCAGCACAGCACGATCCACTGCTTGGCCTCCAACTCGCGCAGGCAGGCAGTCACGCTATCCAATAAATCAGCATCGGACGCATTGATCACGGCCCCGGAGACGTTGAGCAGCACATGGACAATCACACGTGCAGCAGTTGCTGGCAACAACTGTGATGCAAAATCAGTGGACGTTGAAGCAGGCAAGTGAATCCGACCGGAGGGAGGGTGGGGAAGTGCAAGAAAGTGCAGCCAACCATCCCATACGGGTAGCAAGAAGCAGGGTAGTCCCTCCCTGCGCCATGTCCGATGAACACGTTCCAAATCAATAAAGTTTAGATACCAGCGCGCATCACTGATACCCAGATATCCGTGTACCCAGATGCGCCAATATCCACATGAATAAAATACCCAGATGCCCAGGCAGATACCTACCCCCCATATGCAATGAACAATCATGTCTAAAAAAAAATACGGTCCGAACGGGTATTGTTCGTTGGACACAGTGTTCGGTGTGCGACAAAGTTGTGAACCAGCAGTAATGCATCCCTAGGTACAAGATACCCAGCCCATTCAAAGCACAATGTGATGGAGACTTCTAGTTAACAATTTTCAGAGTAGAAGCCGTTGTTGCGGCCCCACTTGATGCGGAAAAGCTCAATGTGCTCCCTGGGCTTGGGGTTCTTCTTGGTACGGGCAGAAGTGGCAGCCCAATCTGACTCACTCACCCTGGGGACGGACAGATTTGATGGGACCACACTGTCCTCCATCAAATCAAGGGGTAGGTACAGGGTGTTCTCAAAAACATGGCACAAACCCCACACCCCATGCTCTAACTTGGCCCAAACCACGTCACACTCTCCATCATTGTCACTGTCAAAGTCATCAACACCACTACTATCAGCGGAGTCACCTAAATCATCTGCATCAGTTTGTGACGCATCATCAGAGTTGGACTTAGGATTATGCTTCTTGAAAAATTCTGTGTCCTCCAGTTGAGACAACTTCAAACAACAATACGCGGTGCGGCATGCCCCACGAATGGCATCATGATGAAGAGGTGGGGCGGCCACGTGACGTGGGCCGCGGGATCTCCTCCGATGACATTAATGACATCGGTGAACGTGAGTGCAAATGAAACTACATAGCACTATGAGGGGCGGATGGGTTCTAATAGTCGCGCCCATTTCGGCTGTACTTCAGCCGTACAAAGTCATCTCTGTCATTGGAAGGCCCAAGAATTGTGGCTGGTACAAGCTCATCAGTGTGGTACCACTTGTACAGCACCTCACGGCTAGATGCCAGTAGAGAATCAGTCATGGTGGGCAAGCAGAGGTCCTGTGGTTCAAGGACACCACTCCCTCACACCCCGCTTTGCAGTTTTGCACACCATTTCTGCAACATACATCACAACAGCCCCTCATTTCCCCGCACCTTTCGCCTGAAACCTCGGTTCTGCTGTCTGGTACCTCATAAAAAGCCGAATTAATTAGGTCCCCAAAAAATACGGTCCGAACGGGAAGTGTTCGTTGGACACAGTGTTCGTTGGACATGGGGGGGGGGGTTAATTCCCACACACCCAAATATCTAGATACCTACATACTTACATACCTAGACCCTAGAATCCTAGAACACAGCCTCCTTTAAGGATACCAGGTACAGCAATGGACCGGTTGGAATGCATCAACACCCTGAAGATGAACATGAAGATGAAGAGGAACCCTCTGCACGATATTTCTAGCACTTCGGTTCCCCATAAGATTGCTTTGGAAAATGCGGCCAAGGTCCACACGGCTGGTACTTGACCTTCCTCTTGTTTGCGAATCGCGAAACGAACGGACACACAAATCAACCATTGGCAACTCTGCACTCCATACTCCTCAACGAGGTTCTCGAAAGGGATCTTGTGGCCCCAAATGGTACAAGTCAGTGAAACAATGATCCCCCCAAACGCATATCTCTCGGCCTCATTCGTAAGGTGCCAACGCGGAGCGTTTTGGCACTTTTTAGGAAGTTTTACAATGTTGGGAGTTGTGGGGTGATGAGCTCCCCCCACCCCCCTATTTTGAGGGTGGGGAATTCATTTCTGAAGGTTCCACCATGAGTCTCCTTGTAAATGGTAAGAGGCTGGATGCGATCATGGCATTGTTTGTAGCTACTTGGCCTCCCAAAGAGAAAAAACCGGAGCGTTTTTAGAGGTGCTGCGCACTAGATGTGGTAGCCAGGAAAAGGGGACCCAAAGGTTCGGGGACCCGTTATTCAAAAAAGGCCCCGTGTCCTCATCTTTAGGGAATTTTTTATCGCAAGTAGCGAGGAAAAAAGCAGTCCAAAATGCTCGGGGGAATTGGAAACTAATATCACCGTATCGCATTTGTGGTCTCATGCTGTCGGTGGGGGGAGGGGCGTTGGAGTTCGTGTCCCCCAAGAGCAAGGTGCTCAACAAAGCCCGGATTGTTACCGCTTTTATGCCAACGGGGGAAGGGATATGCATGTGGGTGGAGACAATCGGAAAAAGCGTCGATGTTGTACAACCCACAATGTGAGTTGTAAGTGGAAAAGTTTGCAGACCAAGGGCAATGGGCATGTTAACACAACCGCCCAACATGGAGGTGAAAATTACCCCCCCCCCCCTCTGTATTGTGTTAACACAACCCCAACCTGAACGCACCCCCATGTGTTCCCGCTGTGGCAACACAAGAACACGGGCAGCGTTGTGTTGTGGTGTGTTGTGTCTTGTCGTGTTGTGTGGTGTTGTGGTGTGTTGTGTTGTGTTGTGTTGTGTAACAAAACATAAAACAACAACACAAAAGACCGCAAAACACAAAAGAACGCAACATAACATTAGATAACACAACACAACACAACACGACGGAATGGAACACAACACACCACAACACAATAGTGGGGGACATTTTGAAGCCGTGTAAACACGAACTCTCAAAATACCCCCCACCATTTGACGATCTATTTGAGAACTTGTGGGTTTGGTTGAAATTTTGGCCATTTTCGGCTGCTGCTGCCAGACTGCTGGCAGGGGGGAAAATTGCGACATGGTGGTCACCAGTGCCGCTTTTTCTACTTTTTGGTTAGGCATCCACCCCCTGCCCCCTATTTTTGGGGTGGGGAATCCATCTTTCAGGGGGTTGTGGTTTGATGGTATGATCTGGGAATTTCTGATTTTCAGGCCGGCTGCATGCTGTGGGTGCCTGGAGATTGACATGCTAGTGTGGCAAGTGGGAAAAAGTGGCAGTCAAGGCCAAGTGAGGTCAATTTCTGACGGTGTTGGTGCCTTGCTGCTCTTTTGTGTGTGCGCAAATGTTTCCAAACAAGCATGAGGGGGCATCCCGTCCCTGATTCTCGAGACGGGTGCCAGACCTGTGAGTGAAACAATGCCCCCCCCCCCCCCCCCCGACCGTGAAGAAAGGAGTGATCACCAATGTGGCCCGCCCATCCACACAGACATGAACCGCTCTGTTAACACCAGGCCCACTTTTTGCCGATTTAATCGGGGCTGCCCGCGGTCATCCAGTGGTAGCGGGATGAATTCCCTGGTCCTCCTGTCGTGCACTGTACTCTTCGGCCTTGAGAATCCCTCCAAGGAATAAGCACCTTATTGGGATCCCCACCAATTTCCGCTCTCCCCCACCACCTACCTACGCCCCCTCTATGCCCATACCTCCCTTGCGGAAAAGAACCAATTTCCTGGCTCTATGCCATTCCGTGTTGCTCCTGTAGAAGAGCATACCTCAAGCATTTCGGAAGAGAATATTTGTGCAGATCTGTGGGTAATTTGCGTTCCATCTTCGCATTGCTGTAGCAACGCCCAACAACCGAGGAACACAACACGCACTTCATGGGCCATGTCTGAGTCTGCACTCATTGGCCTCCAATCGGAAGTGACCCGCAGACGAATTGCACAGGCGAGCACCGCGGCATTAGTCTCCTCATCCTTATCGAGCAGCACCCAGCGCTGCCATTCCACGGGCTCAGTGGCAACCCTCAGCTCGTTCACCAGGTCCTCAGCCTCCGTCTCTGTGAAGTCAAATACTGATATCAACCCGTGTTCGGTGCGAGGCATGCTGTCACTTTGCTCCTGAAGAGTCTTAAGGAAGGCCTTTGCATCTCGTACAGCAGGGATCAGGGCTTCAAGGGATGGGCAGATCGCTTGCATCTCTTGCACCCCTTCCACTGTAATAAGCAACTCCTCCACGGCATCACTGTAGGCCCTCTGCAGTAAGAGCTCCCTCAAGCGCCAGAAGTCTGCATGTGCTGTGATGCCCCGCCCGATGGCCTCACCAGGGTCATCAGGGTCGTCAAGCCATCGCCGCAACTGCGGAACTTGAAACCATCCCATGGCACAACCGATTACAACTGCTGCTGCAAGCCACCCGCCCTCCGCGACATTCAGTGCAGAGAGTTTGTCGAGGTGCTTCTGGCTGCACTTGTGGCTGCAATGCACCAGGGTGGCCCAGCCCCTAGCGGCGATATCCCTGGCCTCAGCCTCAGTGTACTTGAGAGTGCCGGTGAAAAGGGCAGTGGCTTCCTGCACCGAAGGCTGCAGCGCACGTGCCCTCGCCTGCACTGCAAGGCCCCCAAAGATGCTTGTACGGCGTGAGGCGATCTTTACGAAGTCATCTAAACTGCACAGCTTCAGCATCGATGCCATATAGCCCTTGCAAGCGGCATCCTCCGATGCCGCAGCACACTCTTCGCCCTGAAAGCAATTGTGTTGAATGAACAACTCCACAAGACTCTCTAGACGTTCCCCCAACCCCCGGCGCATGGCATCCACAGGAATACTCTCCCGCAGCCAGTTCTGGAGCGTCTCAGGCTCAATCGCTCCCCGGTGGCAAAGCACCAGAGTGAAAGCCACGATCCACTCGTCAGCGAGTGTAGCCCGATACAGCGCGGCCCATTCCGTGACCAACAGCGTGGCGGTGCCCCGTGAACCTTCCTCCTCATCAAGGATCTGACGGCACAATGACGGCAGTAGCTGTCTGGTCCAGATCTGCAGCGTCTGCATCGAGCACCTGCCGATGAAAACCCTGCGCACAAGATGGCCCAGGCCGCTAAGCTGTGAGGCCGGGCCCTCTTGCAGAGGATCGGTTGCATCGCCGTTTCTCGGGCCATTCCCGATGGTTCCTCTGCAGTGCTGCAGTGTGGGGACGAGTAGATACAACAAACACAGGGCGTCAAGGTGGAAACATGCACAGAGATAAATGCACATGGCCCACAGCCATTGTGAGTGAAACCACTGACGGAAACGATGGTTGCTGTAGTAGTGGCCTGCATGGAAGATGGAGATCGAGCAGATGTTGAGGGCGAAGGGGACGAGGAGCCAGAGCCACAGCACAAGAAACCAGAGGGCAGCGTCTACCCCAGAAAGGACGACTCGAGTCTGTGTGGCCGTGGTTGTTGCTGTCATGGTTGCCGTCAGAGATGGCGAGACTGTTGGCGTCGTGGTGTCGGTCGGTGAGGAGGTAGGTGTGCAGCTGGATGTGGCGGAGCTTGAGGGGGACCCTGTGACTGCTCTCCTGGGGGACAGGGTGGATGCGGATGTCCCTGTGAAGGTGATGCTGGGCGTGCGTGTGGGGAACAGCGTCTGTGAGGCAGAAAGTGTTCCGGAGGGAGTATTAGTGGATGGCGTGGTCAGCGATGACGTGCGCGTTGGGGTTAGCGTGGGCACAGGTGTTCGTGTCTGTCTTCGGGTGCTTGTTCCGGTGGCCGATGGTTCGGGCGTGCAAGTGGGCGACACCGTCCGCGAGCATGTGCAGGTGGACGTACCAGAATTCGATGCGGTGCTGCTGGTGCTGAACGCGGACGCAGTCATGGCAGCATAGTCGAGGGGTGTGGGTGTAGCAGTGCTGGTTGTGGTACCGGTGCCAGTGCCATTGCATGTGGCGTTCGCAGCCGGGCAGGGAGACGGGCTCTGAACCCAGAATGGGGCGCCGCCACTTGGGCCAAAAGGAGAAGCCGATAGCCAGGCATTGAAAAGCACGAGGCAGGCGAGGAATGTCGATGCACTCAGGGACCAGACGCTGAAAGATGCGGGCGTGCCGGCCGTTTGAAGTGGAGGGACAAACGGGGGCGGCAAGTACCCGACAAGAAGGTAGCCCAAGATCTCCGGTGGTAGCCCCAGGCACACTGCCATGCTGCGGGCCCCACCAGCCCCAGAGACATACATGTAACTGTCTCGACTGCTTTGCTCCCGGTAGACCAGGTGATCTGCAGTGTCTGACTGAATGCGAATTTCCGTCTGCAGGCGGGTATGGTCATGGGTGTGCGTGTGTGAGAGCTCACTGATGATTTTGAGTAGACGCTTGATGAGGCTGAAGCCTTTGGAGTCATAGAGGAGGTACGCGTAACTCAGGGCACTTATGAGCACTGCGTAGAAATAGGCACAGATCAGCAGCGCGAGCACAACCCAGATCACATCAGTGCCTGGCAGAGGCAGTTCCATTGGTGCATGGGGGCGATCTTGTGCCTGTCGGTATGGGCTTCTCGGCGGCCGTAACTCGTCCGGCCTGCGTGGGGGCTTGTGTGATTGTCGGTATGGCCTTGTCAGCGGCCGTAACTCGTCCGGCCTGCGTGGGGGTTTGTGTGATTGTCGGCATGGGCTTGTCAGCGGCTGTAACTCGTCCGGCCTGCGTGGGGGCTTGTGTGATTGTCGGCATGGGCTTCTCGGCGGCCGTAACTCGTCCGGCCTGCGTGGCAGCTTGTGTGCCTGTCGGTATGGGCTTGTCAGCGGCCGTAACTCGTCCGGCCTGCGTGGGGGCTTGTGTGATTGTCGGTGTGGGCTTGTCAGCGGCTGTAACTCGTCCGGCCTGCGTGGGGGCTTGCGTGATTGTCTGCATGGGCTTGTCAGCGGCTGTAACTCGTCCGGCCTGCGTGGGGGCTTGTGTGATTGTCGGCATGGGCTTGTCAGCGGCTGCAACTCGTCCGGCCTGCGTGGGGGCTTGTGTGATTGTCGGTGTGGGCTTGTCAGCGGCCGTAACTCGTCCGGCCTGCGTGGGGGCTTGTGTGATTGTCGGTGTGGGCTTGTCAGCGGCCGTAACTCGTCCGGCCTGCGTGGGGGTTTGTGTGATTGTCGGCATGGGCTTGTCAGCGGCCGTAACTCGTCCGGCCTGCGTGGGGGCTTGTGTGATTGTCAGCATGGGCTTGTCAGCGGCGGTAACTCGTCCGGCCTGCGTGGGGGCTTGTGTGATTGTCGGCATGGGCTTGTCAGCGGCTGTAACTCGTCCGGCCTGCGTGGGGGCTTGTGTGATTGTCGGTGTGGGCTTGTCAGCGGCCGTAACTCGTCCGGCCTGCGTGGGGGTTTGTGTGATTGTCGGTATGGGCTTGTCAGCGGCTGTAACTCGTCCGGCCTGCGTGGGGGTTTGTGTGATTGTCGGTATGGGCTTGTCAGCGGCCGTAACTCGTCCGGCCTGCGTGGGGGTTTGTGTGATTGTCGGTATGGGCTTGTCAGCGGCCGTAACTCGTCCGGCCTGCGTGGGGGCTTGTGTGATTGTCGGCATGGGCTTGTCAGCGGCTGTAACTCGTCCGGCCTGCGTGGGGGCTTGTGTGATTGTCGGCATGGGCTTGTCAGCGGCTGTAACTCGTCCGGCCTGCGTGGGGGTTTGTGTGATTGTCGGCATGGGCTTGTCAGCGGCTGTAACGCGTCCGGCCTGCGTGGGAGTTTGTGTGATTGTCGGTGTGGGCTTGTCAGCGGCCGTAACTCGTCCGGCCTGCGTGGGGGCTTGTGTGATTGTCGGTATGGGCTTGTCAGCGGCTGTAACTCGTCCGGCCTGCGTGGGGGTTTGTGTGATTGTCGGTATGGGCTTGTCAGCGGCCGTAACTCGTCCGGCCTGCGTGGGGGTTTGTGTGATTGTCGGTATGGGCTTGTCAGCGGCCGTAACTCGTCCGGCCTGCGTGGGGGCTTGTGTGATTGTCGGCATGGGCTTGTCAGCGGCTGTAACTCGTCCGGCCTGCGTGGGGGCTTGTGTGATTGTCGGCATGGGCTTGTCAGCGGCTGTAACTCGTCCGGCCTGCGTGGGGGTTTGTGTGATTGTCGGCATGGGCTTGTCAGCGGCTGTAACGCGTCCGGCCTGCGTGGGAGTTTGTGTGATTGTCGGTGTGGGCTTGTCAGCGGCCGTAACTCGTCCGGCCTGCGTGGGGGCTTGTGTGATTGTCGGTATGGGCTTGTCAGTGGCCGTAACTCGTCCGGCCTGCGTGGGGGTTTGTGTGCCTGTCGGTATGGGCTTGTCAGCGGCTGTAACTCGTCCGGCCTGCTTGGGGGTTTGTGTGATTGTCGGGATGGGCTTGTCAGCGGCCGTAACTCGTCCGGCCTGCGTGGGGGTTTGTGTGCCTGTGGGTATGGCCTTGTCAGCGGCTGTAACTCGTCCGGCCTGCGTGGGGGTTTGTGTGATTGTCGGCATGGGCTTGTCAGCGGCCGTAACTCGTCCGGCCTGCGTGGGGGCTTGTGTGATTGTCGGCATGGGCTTGTCAGCGGCTGTAACTCGTCCGGCCTGCGTGGGGGCTTGTGTGATTGTCGGTGTGGGCTTGTCAGCGGCTGTAACTCGTCCGGCCTGCGTGGGGGCTTGTGTGATTGTCGGTATGGGCTTGTCAGCGGCTGTAACTCGTCCGGCCTGCGTGGGGGCTTGTGTGATTGTCGGTGTGGGCTTGTCAGCGGCTGTAACTCGTCCGGCCTGCGTGGGGGCTTGTGTGATTGTCGGCATGGGCTTGTCAGCGGCTGTAACTCGTCCGGCCTGCGTGGGGGCTTGTGTGATTGTCGGTATGGCCTTGTCAGCGGCCGTAACTCGTCCGGCCTGCGTGGGGGTTTGTGTGATTGTCGGTGTGGGCTTGTCAGCGGCGGTAACTCGTCCGGCCTGCGTGGGGGTTTGTGTGCCTGTCGGTATGGGCTTGTCAGCGGCCGTAACTCGTCCCGCCTGCGTGGGGGCTTGTGTGATTGTCGGTATGGGTTTGTCAGCGGCTGTAACTCGTCCGGCCTGCGTGGGGGTTTGTGTGCCTATCGGTATGGGCTTGTCAGCGGCCGTAACTCGTCCGGCCTGCGTGGGGGCTTGTGTGCCTGTCGGCATGGGCTTGTCAGCGGCTGTAACGCGTCCGGCCTGCGTGGGGGCTTGTGTGATTGTCGGTATGGCCTTGTCAGCGGCCGTAACTCGTCCGGCCTGCGTGGGGGCTTGTGTGATTGTCGGTATGGGCTTGTCAGCGGCCGTAACTTGTCCGGCCTGCGTGGGGGTTTGTGTGATTGTCGGTATGGGCTTGTTAGCGGCCGTAACTCGTCCGGCCTGCGTGGGGGCTTGTGTGATTGTCGGTATGGGCTTGTCAGCGGCTGTAACTCGTCCGGCCTGCGTGGGGGCTTGTGTGATTGTCGGTATGGGCTTGTCAGCGGCCGTAACTCGTCCGGCCTGCGTGGGGGCTTGTGTGATTGTCGGTATGGGCTTGTCAGCGGCTGTAACTCGTCCGGCCTGCGTGGGGGCTTGTGTGATTGTCAGCATGGGCTTGTCAGCGGCGGTAACTCGTCCGGCCTGCGTGGGGGCTTGTGTGATTGTCGGCATGGGCTTGTCAGCGGCTGTAACTCGTCCGGCCTGCGTGGGGGCTTGTGTGATTGTCGGTGTGGGCTTGTCAGCGGCTGTAACTCGTCCGGCCTGCGTGGGGGTTTGTGTGCCTGTCGGTATGGGCTTGTCAGCGGCTGTAACTCGTCCGGCCTGCGTGGGGGCTTGTGTGATTATCGGTGTGGGCTTGTCAGCGGCTGTAACTTGTCCGGCCTGCGTGGGGGCTTGTGTGATTGTCGGCATGGGCTTGTCAGCGGCTGTAACTCGTCCGGCCTGCGTGGGGGCTTGTGTGATTGTCGGTGTAGGCTTGTCAGCGGCTGTAACTCGTCCGGCCTGCGTGGGGGCTTGTGTGATTGTCGGTATGGCCTTGTCAGCGGCCGTAACTCGTCCGGCCTGCGTGGGGGTTTGTGTGATTGTCGGTGTGGGCTTGTCAGCGGCGGTAACTCGTCCGGCCTGCGTGGGGGTTTGTGTGCCTGTCGGTATGGGCTTGTCAGCGGCCGTAACTCGTCCGGCCTGCGTGGGGGCTTGTGTGATTGTCGGTATGGGCTTGTCAGCGGCTGTAACTCGTCCGGCCTGCGTGGGGGTTTGTGTGATTGTCGGTGTGGGCTTGTCAGCGGCGGTAACTCGTCCGCCCTGCGTGGGGGTTTGTGTGCCTGTCGGTATGGGCTTGTCAGCGGCCGTAACTCGTCCGGCCTGTGTGGGGGCTTGTGTGATTGTCGGTGTGGGCTTGTCAGCGGCTGTAACTCGTCCGGCCTGCGTGGGGGCTTGTGTGATTGTCGGCATGGGCTTGTCAGCGGCTGTAACTCGTCTGGCCTGCGTGGGGGCTTGTGTGATTGTCGGTGTAGGCTTGTCAGCGGCTGTAACTCGTCCGGCCTGCGTGGGGGCTTGTGTGATTGTCGGTATGGCCTTGTCAGCGGCCGTAACTCGTCCGGCCTGCGTGGGGGTTTGTGTGATTGTCGGTGTGGGCTTGTCACCGGCGGTAACTCGTCCGCCCTGCGTGGGGGTTTGTGTGCCTGTCGGTATGGGCTTGTCAGCGGCCGTAACTCGTCCGGCCTGCGTGGGGGCTTGTGTGATTGTCGGTATGGCCTTGTCAGCGGCCGTAACTCGTCCGGCCTGCGTGGGGGCTTGTGTGATTGTCGGTATGGGCTTGTCAGCGGCTGTAACTCGTCCGGCCTGCGTGGGGGCTTGTGTGATTGTCGGTATGGGCTTGTCAGCGGCCGTAACTCGTCCGGCCTGCGTGGGGGCTTGTGTGATTGTCGGTATGGGCTTGTCAGCGGCTGTAACTCGTCCGGCCTGCGTGGGGGCTTGTGTGATTGTCAGCATGGGCTTGTCAGCGGCGGTAACTCGTCCGGCCTGCGTGGGGGCTTGTGTGATTGTCGGCATGGGCTTGTCAGCGGCTGTAACTCGTCCGGCCTGCGTGGGGGCTTGTGTGATTGTCGGTGTGGGCTTGTCAGCGGCTGTAACTCGTCCGGCCTGCGTGGGGGTTTGTGTGCCTGTCGGTATGGGCTTGTCAGCGGCTGTAACTCGTCCGGCCTGCGTGGGGGCTTGTGTGATTATCGGTGTGGGCTTGTCAGCGGCTGTAACTCGTCCGGCCTGCGTGGGGGCTTGTGTGATTGTCGGCATGGGCTTGTCAGCGGCTGTAACTCGTCCGGCCTGCGTGGGGGCTTGTGTGATTGTCGGTGTAGGCTTGTCAGCGGCTGTAACTCGTCCGGCCTGCGTGGGGGCTTGTGTGATTGTCGGTATGGCCTTGTCAGCGGCCGTAACTCGTCCGGCCTGCGTGGGGGTTTGTGTGATTGTCGGTGTGGGCTTGTCAGCGGCGGTAACTCGTCCGGCCTGCGTGGGGGTTTGTGTGCCTGTCGGTATGGGCTTGTCAGCGGCCGTAACTCGTCCGGCCTGCGTGGGGGCTTGTGTGATTGTCGGTATGGGCTTGTCAGCGGCTGTAACTCGTCCGGCCTGCGTGGGGGTTTGTGTGATTGTCGGTGTGGGCTTGTCAGCGGCGGTAACTCGTCCGCCCTGCGTGGGGGTTTGTGTGCCTGTCGGTATGGGCTTGTCAGCGGCCGTAACTCGTCCGGCCTGTGTGGGGGCTTGTGTGATTGTCGGTGTGGGCTTGTCAGCGGCTGTAACTCGTCCGGCCTGCGTGGGGGCTTGTGTGATTGTCGGCATGGGCTTGTCAGCGGCTGTAACTCGTCTGGCCTGCGTGGGGGCTTGTGTGATTGTCGGTGTAGGCTTGTCAGCGGCTGTAACTCGTCCGGCCTGCGTGGGGGCTTGTGTGATTGTCGGTATGGCCTTGTCAGCGGCCGTAACTCGTCCGGCCTGCGTGGGGGTTTGTGTGATTGTCGGTGTGGGCTTGTCACCGGCGGTAACTCGTCCGCCCTGCGTGGGGGTTTGTGTGCCTGTCGGTATGGGCTTGTCAGCGGCCGTAACTCGTCCGGCCTGCGTGGGGGTTTGTGTGATTGTCGGTATGGGCTTGCCAGCGGCTGTAAATCGTCCGGCCTGCGTGGGGGCTTGTGTGATTGTCGGCATGGGCTTGTCAGCGGCTGTAACTCGTCCGGCCTGCGTGGGGGTTTGTGTGATTGTCGGCATGGGCTTGTCAGCGGCTGTAACTCGTCCGGCCTGCGTGGGGGTTTGTGTGGTTGTCGGCATGGGCTTGTCAGCGGCTGTAACTCATCCGGCCTGCGTGGGGGCTTGTGTGATTGTCGGTATGGGCTTGTCAGCGGCCGTAACTCGTCCGGCCTGCGTGGGGGTTTGTGTGATTGTCGGTATGGGCTTGTCAGCGGCCGTAACTCGTCCGGCCTGCGTGGGGGCTTGTGTGATTGTCGGTATGGGCTTGTCAGCGGCTGTAACTCGTCCGGCCTGCGTGGGGGCTTGTGTGCCTGTCGGTATGGGCTTGTCAGCGGCCGTAACTCGTCCGGCCTGCGTGGGGGCTTGTGTGATTGTCGGTATGGCCTTGTCAGCGGCCGTAACTCGTCCGGCCTGCGTGGGGGCTTGTGTGATTGTCGGTGTGGGCTTGTCAGCGGCCGTAACTCGTCCGGCCTGTGTGGGGGTTTGTGTGCCTGTCGGTATGGGCTTGTCAGCGGCTGTAACTCGTCCGGCCTGCGTGGGGGTTTGTGTGCCTGTCGGTATGGGCTTGTCAGCGGCCGTAACTCGTCCGGCCTGTGTGGGGGCTTGTGTGATTGTCGGTATGGGTTTGTCAGCGGCGGTAATTCGTCCGGCCTGCGTGGGGGTTTGTGTGCCTGTCGGTATGGGCTTGTCAGCGGCCGTAACTCGTCCCGCCTGCGTGGGGGCTTGTGTGATTGTCGGTATGGGTTTGTCAGCGGCTGTAACTCGTCCGGCCTGCGTGGGGGTTTGTGTGCCTGTCGGTATGGGCTTGTCAGCGGCTGTAACTCGTCCGGCCTGTGTGGGGGCTTGTGTGCCTGTCGGCATGGGCTTGTCAGCGGCTGTAACTCGTCCGGCCTGCGTGGGGGCTTGTGTGATTGTCGGTATGGCCTTGTCAGCGGCCGTAACTCGTCCGGCCTGCGTGGGGGCTTGTGTGATTGTCGGTATGGGCTTGTCAGCGGCCGTAACTCGTCCGGCCTGCGTGGGGGTTTGTGTGATTGTCGGTATGGGCTTGTCAGCGGCCGTAACTCGTCCGGCCTGCGTGGGGGCTTGTGTGATTGTCGGTATGGGCTTGTCAGCGGCTGTAACTCGTCCGGCCTGTGTGGCAGCTTGTGTGATTGTCGGTATGGGCTTGTCAGCGGCCGTAACTCGTCCGGCCTGCGTGGGGGCTTGTGTGATTGTCGGTATGGGCTTGTCAGCGGCTGTAACTCGTCCGGCCTGCGTGGGGGCTTGTGTGATTGTCGGTGTGGGCTTGTCAGCGGCTGTAACTCGTCCGGCCTGCGTGGGGGCTTGTGTGCCTGTCGGTATGGGCGTGTCAGCGGCTGTAACTCGTCCGGCCTGCGTGGGGGCTTGTGTGATTGTCGGTGTGGGCTTGTCAGCGGCTGTAACTCGTCCGGCCTGTGTGGGGGCTTGTGTGATTGTCGGCATGGGCTTGTCAGCGGCTGTAAGTCGTCCGGCCTGCGTGGGGGCTTGTGTGATTGTCGGTGTAGGCTTGTCAGCGGCTGTAAATCGTCCGGCCTGCGTGGGGGCTTATGTGATTGTCGGTATGGCCTTGTCAGCGGCCGTAACTCGTCCGGCCTGCGTGGGGGTTTGTGTGATTGTCGGTGTGGGCTTGTCAGCGGCCGTAACTCGTCCGGCCTGCGTGGGGGTTTGTGTGCCTGTCGGTATGGGCTTGTCAGCGGCCGTAACTCGTCCGGCCTGCGTGGGGGCTTGTGTGATTGTCGGCATGGGCTTGTCAGCGGCCGTAACTCGTCCGGCCTGCGTGGGGGTTTGTGTGATTGTCGGCATGGGCTTGTCAGGGCTGTAACTCGTCCGGCCTGCGTGGGGGCTTGTGTGATTGTCGGTATGGCCTTGTCAGCGGCCGTAACTCGTCCGGCCTGCGTGGGGGCTTGTGTGATTGTCGGTGTGGGCTTGTCAGCGGCCGTAACTCGTCCGGCCTGTGTGGGGGTTTGTGTGCCTGTCGGCATGGGCTTGTCAGCGGCTGTAACTCGTCCGGCCTGCGTGGGGGTTTGTGTGCCTGTCGGTATGGGCTTGTCAGCGGCCGTAACTCGTCCCGCCTGCGTGGGGGCTTGTGTGATTGTCGGTATGGGTTTGTCAGCGGCTGTAACTCGTCCGGCCTGCGTGGGGGTTTGTG
The DNA here is from genome assembly GCA_964036045.1 of Eutreptiella sp. 'Long Island Sound 2002'. Taxonomy (NCBI): domain Eukaryota; phylum Euglenozoa; class Euglenophyceae; order Eutreptiales; family Eutreptiaceae; genus Eutreptiella; species Eutreptiella sp. 'Long Island Sound 2002'. The sequence goes on from OZ038385.1 coordinate 79,282,909, forward strand.
TGCCTGTCGGTATGGGCTTGTCAGCGGCTGTAACTCGTCCGGCCTGTGTGGGGGCTTGTGTGCCTGTCGGCATGGGCTTGTCAGCGGCTGTAACTCGTCCGGCCTGCGTGGGGGCTTGTGTGATTGTCGGTATGGCCTTGTCAGCGGCCGTAACTCGTCCGGCCTGCGTGGGGGCTTGTGTGATTGTCGGTATGGGCTTGTCAGCGGCCGTAACTCGTCCGGCCTGCGTGGGGGTTTGTGTGATTGTCGGTATGGGCTTGTCAGCGGCCGTAACTCGTCCGGCCTGCGTGGGGGCTTGTGTGATTGTCGGTATGGGCTTGTCAGCGGCTGTAACTCGTCCGGCCTGTGTGGCAGCTTGTGTGATTGTCGGTATGGGCTTGTCAGCGGCCGTAACTCGTCCGGCCTGCGTGGGGGCTTGTGTGATTGTCGGTATGGGCTTGTCAGCGGCTGTAACTCGTCCGGCCTGCGTGGGGGCTTGTGTGATTGTCAGCATGGGCTTGTCAGCGGCTGTAACTCGTCCGGCCTGCGTGGGGGCTTGTGTGATTGTCGGTGTGGGCTTGTCAGCGGCTGTAACTCGTCCGGCCTGCGTGGGGGCTTGTGTGCCTGTCGGTATGGGCGTGTCAGCGGCTGTAACTCGTCCGGCCTGCGTGGGGGCTTGTGTGATTGTCGGTGTGGGCTTGTCAGCGGCTGTAACTCGTCCGGCCTGTGTGGGGGCTTGTGTGATTGTCGGCATGGGCTTGTCAGCAGCTGTAAGTCGTCCGGCCTGCGTGGGGGCTTGTGTGATTGTCGGTGTAGGCTTGTCAGCGGCTGTAAATCGTCCGGCCTGCGTGGGGGCTTATGTGATTGTCGGTATGGCCTTGTCAGCGGCCGTAACTCGTCCGGCCTGCGTGGGGGTTTGTGTGATTGTCGGTGTGGGCTTGTCATCGGCCGTAACTCGTCCGGCCTGCGTGGGGGTTTGTGTGCCTGTCGGTATGGGCTTGTCAGCGGCCGTAACTCGTCCGGCCTGCGTGGGGGCTTGTGTGATTGTCGGCATGGGCTTGTCAGCGGCCGTAACTCGTCCGGCCTGCGTGGGGGTTTGTGTGATTGTGGGCATGGGCTTGTCAGCGGCGGTAACTCGTCCGGCCTGCGTGGGGGTTTGTGTGATTGTCGGCATGGGCTTGTCAGCGGCTGTAACTCGTCCGGCCTGCGTGGGGGCTTGTGTGATTGTCGGTATGGCCTTGTCAGCGGCCGTAACTCCTCCGGCCTGCGTGGGGGCTTGTGTGATTGTCGGTGTGGGCTTGTCAGCGGCCGTAACTCGTCCGGCCTGTGTGGGGGTTTGTGTGCCTGTCGGCATGGGCTTGTCAGCGGCTGTAACTCGTCCGGCCTGCGTGGGGGTTTGTGTGCCTGTCGGTATGGGCTTGTCAGCGGCCGTAACTCGTCCGGCCTGCGTGGGGGCTTGTGTGATTGTCGGTATGGGTTTGTCAGCGGCTGTAACTCGTCCGGCCTGCGTGGGGGTTTGTGTCCCTGTCGGTATGGGCTTGTCAGCGGCTGTAACTCGTCCGGCCTGCGTGGGGGCTTGTGTGCCTGTCGGCATGGGCTTGTCAGCGGCCGTAACTCGTCCGGCCTGCGTGGGGGCTTGTGTGATTGTCGGTATGGCCTTGTCAGCGGCCGTAACTCGTCCGGCCTGCGTGGGGGCTTGTGTGATTGTCGGTATGGGCTTGTCAACGGCCGTAACTCGTCCGGCCTGCGTGGGGGTTTGTGTGATTGTCGGTATGGGCTTGTCAGCGGCCGTAACTCGTCCGGCCTGCGTGGGGGCTTGTGTGATTGTCGGTATGGGCTTGTCAGCGGCTGTAACTCGTTCGGCCTGCGTGGGGGCTTGTGTGATTGTCGTTATGGGCTTGTCAGCGGCCGTAACTCGTCCGGCCTGCGTGGGGGCTTGTGTGATTGTCGGTATGGGCTTGTCAGCGGCTGTAACTCGTCCGGCCTGCGTGGGGGCTTGTGTGATTGTCGGTGTGGGCTTGTCAGCGGCCGTAACTCGTCCGGCCTGCGTGGGGGCTTGTGTGATTGTCGGCATGGGCATGTCAGCGGCTGTAACTCATCCGGCCTGCGTGGGGGCTTGTGTGATTGTCGGTGTAGGCTTGTTAGCGGCTGTAACTCGTCCGGCCTGCGTGGGGGCTTGTGTGATTGTCGGTATGGCCTTGTCAGCGGCCGTAACTCGTCCGGCCTGCGTGGGGGTTTGTGTGATTGTCGGTGTGGGCTTGTCAGCGGCGGTAACTCGTCCGGCCTGCGTGGGGGTTTGTGTGCCTGTCGGTATGGGCTTGTCAGCGGCCGTAACTCGTCCGGCCTGCGTGGGGGCTTGTGTGATTGTCGGCATGGGCTTGTCAGTGGCCGTAACTCGTCCGGCCTGCGTGGGGGTTTGTGTGATTGTCGGCATGGGCTTGTCAGCGGCGGTAACTCGTCCGGCCTGCGTGGGGGTTTGTGTGATTGTCGGCATGGGCTTGTCAGCGGCTGTAACTCGTCCGGCCTGCGTGGGGGCTTGTGTGATTGTCGGTATGGCCTTGTCAGCGGCCGTAACTCGTCCGGCCTGCGTGGGGGCTTGTGTGATTGTCGGTGTGGGCTTGTCAGCGGCCGTAACTCGTCCGGCCCGTGTGGGGGTTTGTGTGCCTGTCGGTATGGGCTTGTCAGCGGCTGTAACTCGTCCGGCCTGCGTGGGGGTTTGTGTGCCTGTCGGTATGGGCTTGTCAGCGGCCGTAACTCGTCCGGCCTGCGTGGGGGCTTGTGTGATTGTCGGTATGGTTTTGTCAGCGGCTGTAACTCGTCCGGCCTGCGTGGGGGTTTGTGTGCCTGTCGGTATGGGCTTGTCAGCGGCCGTAACTCGTCCCGCCTGCGTGGGGGCTTGTGTGATTGTCGGTATGGGTTTGTCAGCGGCTGTAACTCGTCCGGCCTGCGTGGGGGTTTGTGTGCCTGTCGGTATGGGCTTGTCAGGGCCGTAACTCATCCGGCCTGCGTGGGGGCTTGTGTGCCTGTCGGCATGGGCTTGTCAGCGGCTGTAACTCGTCCGGCCTGCGTGGGGGCTTGTGTGATTGTCGGTATGGCCTTGTCAGCGGCCGTAACTCGTCCGGCCTGCGTGGGGGCTTGTGTGATTGTCGGTATGGGCTTGTCAGCGGCCGTAACTCGTCCGGCCTGCGTGGGGGTTTGAGTGATTGTCGGTATGGGCTTGTCAGCGGCCGTAACTCGTCCGGCCTGCGTGGGGGCTTGTGTGATTGTCGGTATGGGCTTGTCAGCGGCCGTAACTCGTCCGGCCTGCGTGGGGGCTTGTGTGATTGTCGGTATGGGCTTGTCAGCGGCTGTAACTCGTCCGGCCTGCGTGGGGGTTTGTGTGCCTGTCGGTATGGGCTTGTCAGCGGCCGTAACCCGTCCGGCCTGCGTGGGGGCTTGTGTGATTGTCGGTATGGGTTTGTCAGCGGCTGTAACTCGTCCGGCCTGCGTGGGGGCTTGTGTGCCTGTCGGTATGGGCTTGTCAGCGGCTGTAACTCGTCCGGCCTGCGTGGGGGCTTGTGTGATTGTCGGTATGGGTTTGTCAGCGGCTGTAACTCGTCCGGCCTGCGTGGGGGCTTGTGTGCCTGTCGGTATGGGCTTGTCAGCGGCTGTAACTCGTCCGGCCTGCGTGGGGGCTTGTGTGATTGTCGGTATGGGTTTGTCAGCGGCTGTAACTCGTCCGGCCTGCGTGGGGGTTTGTGTGATTGTCGGCATGGGCTTGTCAGCGGCTGTAACTCGTCCGGCCTGCGTGGGGGCTTGTGTGATTGTCAGCATGGGCTTGTCAGCGGCGGTAACTCGTCCGGCCTGCGTGGGGGCTTGTGTGCCTGTCGGTATGGGCTTGTCAGCGGCCGTAACTCGTCCGGCCTGCGTGGGGGCTTGTGTGATTGTCGGTATGGGCTTGTCAGCGGCCGTAACTCGTCCGGCCTGCGTGGGGGCTTGTGTGATTGTCGGTATGGGCTTGTCAGCGGCTGTAACTCGTCCGGCCTGCGTTGGGGTTTGTGTGCCTGTCGGTATGGGCTTGTCAGCGGCTGTAACTCGTCCGGCCTGCGTGGGGGCTTGTGTGATTGTCGGTATGGGCTTGTCAGCGGCCGTAACTCGTCCGGCCTGCGTGGGGGTTTGTGTGCCTGTCGGTATGGGCTTGTCAGCGGCCGTAACTCGTCCGGCCTGCGTGGGGGCTTGTGTGATTGTCGGTATGGGTTTGTCAGCGGCTGTAACTCGTCCGGCCTGCGTGGGGGCTTGTGTGATTGTCGGTATGGGTTTGTCAGCGGCTGTAACTCGTCCGGCCTGCGTGGGGGTTTGTGTGCCTGTCGGTATGGGCTTGTCAGCGGCGGTAACTCGTCCGGCCTGCGTGGGGGTTTGTGTGCCTGTCGGTATGGGCTTGTCAGCGGCTGTAACTCGTCCGGCCTGCGTGGGGGCTTGTGTGATTGTCGGTGTGGGCTTGTCAGCGGCTGTGACTCGTCCGGCCTGCGTGGGGGCTTGTGTGATTGTCGGCATGGGCTTGTCAGCGGCCGTAACTCGTCCGGCCTGCGTGGGGGCTTGTGTGATTGTCGGCATGGGCTTGTCAGCGGCTGTAACTCGTCCGGCCTGCGTGGGGGCTTGTGTGATTGTCGGTGTGGGCTTGTCAGCGGCTGTAACGCGTCCGGCCTGCGTGGGGGCTTGTGTGATTGTCGGCATGGGCTTGTCAGCGGCCGTAACTCGTCCGGCCTGCGTGGGGGCTTGTGTGATTGTCGGTATGGCCTTGTCAGCGGCCGTAACTCGTCCGGCCTGCGTGGGGGCTTGTGTGCCTGTCGGTATGGGCTTGTCAGCGGCTGTAACTCGTCCGGCCTGCGTGGGGGCTTGTGTGATTGTCGGCATGGGCTTGTCAGCGGCGGTAACTCGTCCGGCCTGCGTGGGGGTTTGTGTGATTGTCGGCATGGGCTTGTCAGCGGCGGTAACTCGTCCGGCCTGCGTGGGGGTTTGTGTGATTGTCGGTATGGGCTTGTCAGCGGCCGTAACTCGTCCGGCCTGCGTGGGGGCTTGTGTGATTGTCGGTATGGGCTTGTCAGCGGCCGTAACTCGTCCGGCCTGCGTGGGGGTTTGTGTGCCTGTCGGCATGGGCTTGTCAGCGGCCGTAACCTGTTCCGCCTTGCGTGGGGGTTTGTGTGCCTGTCGGTATGGGCTTGTCAGCGGCGGTAACTCGTCCGGCCTGTGTGGGGTCTTGTGTGATCGTCGGTATGGGCTTGTCAGCGGCTGTAACTCGTCCGGCCTGCGTGGGGGCTTGTGTGATTGTTGGTGTGGCCTTCTGGGCGGCCATAACTCGTCCGGCGTGCGTGGGGGTCCCTGGGCCGCTACGTGTTCTTCCGTCAGTCGGTGGCGGTCCCTCTTCTCGCATGCCTGTATTGTAATGGTCTTTTGCTGACAGACCTGCTCCCACAATTGTGTTGTGGTGACCAACTTGTGCGTCTCGATCTCACAGACGAAGGGGGAGACACATGCGTGCCATCTTTGGAGGTGCAAGTGTCGGAGGTGTGCCAACCAGGGCGAGATGCAGGCGGCGAAATTTGCCTCCATGTACCACCGTGCCACACGTTCTTTGTGGAGGAAATAGGACTGGCGGCAAAGGTGCTCGTGGTACAATAGCATCAATCGGTGCTTGATGTCTGCGGCTTGTGCGCTCAGTGTGTGGGTAATGGCTTCCAAGCGTACCCTTGTTACTTGTGTGCGCGCATGCCATAACTCCTCTGTCGTGTCCGGGGGTTTGTGTGGCTGTCGTCTGTTGACCTTTTTCCGGACGTTCTTGCTGCCTCCAGGTGGCTTCGGAATGGGAGGCAAGAAGCGCACCTCCATCTCGTGAGTATACAAGAGAAACGCAACCACGCATCTTCGGTGGTGGCCTGGATCTTCCTCAGGAGCTGCCCCAGGCGGTACAATGTGGCATCTGGCCGGAGCCCCAAGAAGCCTTCCGATGTCGACTCCATTCGTGCTGTTGAAGATGCCGACGTAGTACTCCTGCGTGCCACCGCAGGGGGCCGTCAGCTTCACACAGCCATTGCGACGGCGTCTAGAGATCTTCTCGAACGACGCCCAGCCCACCGGGACTGCTTTGTTTTGAGGCCCGTCCATGCCGTTGCCCCTGAACCAGTGGTACCAGCCCCTTCCCCCTCCTCCAACCCATTGCACGTTGGACGGCACCACCGCAACCAATGGGAACTGCCCGGTGTCGTCTTTCGAAAGGGGCAACTTAGCAGGCCTCGGATCAGGGCCCAGCTTATCCGAAGTGTACACTTGGTGTTGGGAGGACTGCCAGTTGCTAGTGTCCAGGGAGTACCTTACCCAGATGGGGTCACCGGGGCGATACGTATCCCGGTCAATCAACACCAGATCCCCGGCATTCCGCATAATGTGACGAAGCGTGAACCGCGGTATCGTCTCCTGCCCCAAGTCCCATGGGTTTGGATCCACTGCAACAGGATACTGCGTCAACCACCGTTTCAAGGCCCAACCCCACGGCGGACACTCCCCAGGCATCCCTTTTGCTCGTACTTCTGCGGCCTTCTTCAGAAAACAATCCAAGATTGACTGAGGGTCTTGGGGCATGACAGCATTCTTCAGCAGTGTTCTCAGGGTGCCCACGGTCATTTCCGAGTCGTCAAACGGACGTCTGTGAGACAAGATGAGGCGTATCACAGTCTCCGCTGGTCCGCAGGGAGTAATGGGATTCCGCACACAAACCGTCAAATCTTTCCAAGTGATGGTCACGGGGCCCACGGCTAACGCCGTTTCGTGGTTTCGGAAGCCGATGCTAGACACAGCGTCGAAAAAGGCCTTGGCAGTGTCTGCATTCACGCCGAACAACAGGCCGCAAGTACGCTGAAAGTATTGCATGTCCATGGGACTTTCCTTTCTGTTGTTGTGGAAGTCGCGGAACTCCAGCGTCACGTCCCAGAGCATGAACACCGAGCGCAGATCCTCTCCAGCCTTCACGGGAGCCACCTGCGAACAAGCAAGCAGAACATCCCGCTGGTGGATGACCCTTGGGTGGATTGGCAGTGAAGTCCGCTGAAGGGACAAAAGGTGATTGAACACCGCCAAGGGCACGGAGGGACCCAGCCTCAACTTCTTGCAGGCCTCTAGCCACTGCTGCTCGGAACACGCCGTCGCTTCATCATTGCCCCAGCCGTACTCCTGTACGAACGCAAAAACGGAGGGCCACCGCCTCAATATACCCAAGCGGAACTCCTTCAACGTCGTGTCTATGACCTCAAAGTCACGAGAGAGGGGGTTCAAGGGGTTCACCGCCTGGTTGTATGCCTCATGTGCTGAGGACCAGCGGATGCGGGAGTTGTCCTTGTCCCAGGCAGCGGTCGCCCGGGGCACCGCCGCCATCACCGTCGGGAGGAAGGTCCCAAACGACACCAGCGGTGCAGAATAAGCAGCAGAAGAGGCGGACTAGCAGGGAAAGAGAGACCAAGGGACACCAGAAATGGCCCGCAGAAGTACTTGCAAGCAACACTGCAATGCGCTTGCGCTCTACAGGGGGTGTTGCAGCAGAGTTTGAAAACTGTGCACAGCATACGCACAGCGCACCATTCACCCTCATAGGATGGCCCAAACTGACTGGGATTTGCAGGGCACGACGTTAGCGACACTGGCGCTAGCGAAGCTCACACGATGCTTAGTTCAATGGGTTTTCCCATGTCTCACTTTCGTCGATGTGCTAAGGTTTGTTGCATTTGCGGCCAGAGCCATGAGTGGAGTGCAGGCCACTGAATTACTGTCTAATGGACAGCGACATAGGCTAACACATGTCAACCCTGTTTGCTTCCTAACGTCACCTTGTTTAACCTCTACCACTTCCTAGAGTAGGGGTGGAGACAAAAGAGTGACAATGGTCTCCCCTTGTCTGATAGACGACGGAGAGTGACAGGAGATGACAGTGGTGGCCAGTGGGAGGCAATGTTTGCAGGCAAACTGCACCCATTGGGTGTGGTACAGTGTGGCAAACAGAGCCCACGCCATGCGAAATGTGAACAAAAAAAGGAGGTTCACACGCGGCAAGCAGTAAGAAGAGCATCCGGGATCCACAGGCGGAAACAGGGGCACCATCCTTCCCAGTGCCACGAACGCCCATGCAAGTCCTCCCTCACATATACGTCCTCTGAGGCTGACAGGTATCTGTCCCAACAGGATCTACACCGACCCACACCCGCACATTTGTATGCCATGCATCAATCTTTGGCCAAAGGCAAAAGGGCAAACAAATGCGGTAAAGTCGTGTTGGCTAAGCTCAGGTCAATGCTCAACAAGGACCCTGTGTCCCCATACGACAAAGAGCAATACAAAATGGAGATCGCACGAATGACATGGGAACTCCAGAATGGTCGTCACCAAGTTGGGAAACAAGCACGGCATGCTCCAAACAGACCCAATCAAGGTGCACACAGTGCAAAACAACTGGTCCACCGTTATGAAACAAGGACAAAGTTGGTCCATGATTGCTTGGAGTATCTCAACTCCTTGCCCCTCCCACACAACTTACGCAACTGTAGTCCCCTCCTCCTCCACCTCCTGTCCATGGAATCGGTCTAGACTGCCTGAAACAATGAAGCTAGGGTCGTCGTATGGAATCGACGGTATCCCGACAGAGGTATTCATGCAAGTGTCCTTAGGGCCAATGACCGAGCCGCTGGGTCTTTTCTTAGTCTAGGGAAGCATCCCAATGGCATGGGCCCGAGGCATTATGAGCCCCATCCCCAGGGAGCAAGGCTCCATTTCAATAAACACACTGCAACCCATTTGCCTTCAAAACGTCATTTTCAAATGGGTTTCTGTAACCATTTTGCTCATGATGGAAGACATAGTTGCATTTGCCACACCTCCACAGCAAACAGCCTTCATTAAGGGTTGCTCTACCTACGATCACATTTGGGATGTCCAAGGGGCGTGGGAAGCAGTGGACCAAAGAATTTTTGTGTCGGCAGAGTTTTCCAAGGCGTACCACACTGTACACCACAACTATCTGGTAGCTCTTTTCATGTACATAGCCCTCCTGCCCTCCCTGATCTCACTCTTGATGTTAATGCTCAAGGCACCCCTCCTCTGCGCCGTAGGATGAGGGGTATTGCCAGACGTACTCCTGCACCCCAGCTCAGAGATAAAACAGGGGTATCCACTCTCACCGGGCATCGCCGTGATGGTATGCTGGGTTCTGGTGCCGGTTTTACAGAATATCTCCCCTAAGATTCCATGTGCTCTTTTATGCTGATTATTTGCTTCTGTACATCTGTCTCCCGCCACAGAAAAGTCATCCTGAGGGGTAAAACAGGGGTATCCACTCTCACCGGCCATCACCGTGATGGTATGCTCGGTTCTGGTGCCGGTTTCACAGAATATCTCCCCTAACATTCCATGTGCTCTTTTATGCTGATGATTTGCTTCTGTACATCTGTCTCCCCCCCGCATAAATCATCCTGCTTCTGGATAAAGTTTTTCAAGCTACCCGTGTCCATGTGAACTCTAAAACCCGACGTGATGGCCCTCCCCTCCCCGCCCCCAAGGATGCCCCCGGCCAACAGTTAGTTGTCTCTCTTCGAGGTGCATTGGTGAAGAATTTTATGAAAGTTTATTGTTAGTGTAAAGTATGTAAAATTTAATTCAGGATTTTATCCTTGCTGACAAAATTAGTCCACTTGATCTTCGTCTACAGAGATAAGAAATAAAGTAATAGCTCATAATGGAAGAGCTAATCCAATTAGAGGGACAAAAGTTGAAGGCAAAAAAGAAGCGGACATATTGTTAAAAAGAGATGAATTTTTTCTTTGTTTAATGTTGAGTTTCAGATTGTTGCAACGTTTTGCCTTGCTGCCATTATGGGAGGGGAGGCGGGGGGGGGGGGGTGCTTGGTGGCTTTCAAGGGGCCCATGACCGGGCTACCGGGGCCTAGCGGCCACTACGTGGGTCCCCATGGGTGCTCGAGTGCTTGTATTGTCACCACAAGACCTTCCAAACCCATCCTAGAGGCGACAGAAAGCAAAATGGAATTTTCGAAAATTTTCAGGTGCCACTAAACTGCCTAAACAACAGCACCCGTATTGTTACCAAATGATCACCCAAACCCATCCCAGGGGCGACAGAAGAGTTTGAAGGAAAATGGAGGAATGGGGGAAAATTGTTTTTCCCAAAAAAAAACGTTGAAAGTTTCACACTCCACCCAGCACCCTGTTGCCCAACCAGGCACAAAGGGGTGACAGCTCTGTTTTTCTTTTTGAGTAAAACTGTCTCAGCTTTAGCTCTTTTTGGAAAAATATTTTGCACCTACTTTGATTCTGTTCACTTGGCACTAGGTGAAGCCACACGTACACGCGCCGCGTGGGTGCTAGGCCACAGAGGTGCACCGTGGACCCATTGGGAACCATAGAAAGCCACTGGCACGTGCACCAATCTGTCCTTCCTCAGGGATGCATCTCATTTGGGGGGTTACCTCTGTCCGCTGACCGTGAGCCTGTAGCGTAGATATGGTCTCTTCTTCCCCAACTGGCCCTCCAGCGTCACTCGTAACCAACAGTAGCAACACTTTGCTCGGGCCCCCCTCCCCTGCCAATGACTGTGTGCATAATTGAATCCATATGAACCCACACAGATATTGACATAGTTTAAAAAAATACTTTCTACCCTCAAACATCAATTTCTTAGATGCCGCCACCATTTCCCACTGAACATGTTTCCAAAATGCAGTTTCATGTCACCAGACACTTTTTTGCCCTTCAACCAATTGCAATGCACTCCACCCAACCTGGGTGGTGGAGTCCAATTTCTCAATTAATTAATACAGCTGATTCCAATTCATTAAGTAATTAATTAATACAGCTGAGTCCAATTAATTAATTAATTTTCAGCAGTTTTGAAGCATGCTGTGGCCACCAGGGCCACATCCCCAGCAAAGGGAGATTTCTCACATGGTCGCTCTCCACAACAAAGGCTGTTATAACCGCTGAGACTGGAGCCAGAGGCTGTGTGGGTCAAATTCCCTGGCCTACAGCAGTACCAGAATGCTGTGCGCCGGCTCAAGTGCGTATGTTAGGATGGCAGTGGAAAGGGCTGGACGAGCTGTGTCCCGACTGGGTCTTCAGGCACCACTGCTGTCCCACAAAAGCAGCAGGTGCTGAGGCATCCCTAACACCAAATAGTGTGTCCGATTGTACAGCCATTGCTTCTGCTGGGGATTCTGTGCTCCTTTGTTGGGGCATGCTCAGCATGCAGGCACGCGTGCGTGCACACACACACACACACACATGCATGTATGGATGCATTATGCTGTGACCGTGCGCGCGCACACACAAAGCAGCAATGTAAGCAGAGTTGAGTTTCAACAAAAAAGCTCAAAGAGTAGTGGTGTTGCTTGTGATTTAGTTCAGGAAGATCAGTTGTAATCAGTTAATTGCAAAGGCAACATTGGCCACCATTGGTGCAATGCATTGTGATCGGCAATCAGTGGCTCAAAGCAAAACCGAATACAATTTAGGACACTGAACTAACTAACATTCCATTACAATTTGAACCGGCTTTCTCATACAACTGCTTTAACTGCTTAAATCTGGTTGCACAAACAGCTGCCACAGTTCCAATTTATATGATTGAGAATCATGTAGTCCAGCACACACACATACACACACTTGCGTGCACACACATGCACACACACAGCCCACTCACACAGCAAACATCCCAACAGCCATATCACTTCTAGCCAATGGTCGCCAAAGACAGACCACTGACCCATGGGTGGCAATGCTGCCATCCTCCATGGCCACATCAGGGCCGCACAGGTCCTAGAATACTGTAATGGCCGTGGCCGTAACAATTGTGCACTGCATAAGTATGGTGCGGAACGGGAAAATGGAGGAGAGCAGGCATGCGCACACATCATGGCTATTGCCTTGTGTTCCACTCAGCCACTGTTGGGGATCTAAATCCCCATCAGCCACAGCCATAACCACGTGGACATGGAAGGGGCACAAAATAAGATTCCAATCCTCATATCAAATTGGTGTATGCAATGTAGGGAGGCAATGTTGGTTCTGCTGGTAGGGAGGCAATGTTGGTTCTGCTGCAGTGCACGACGAACATGGCCCGAGCTGCTGCAACTGCCACTGCCAAATTCACAGGCACACTCTCTCCCTTCACAACCCTTGCCAGCCACGATCAAGCACTGCAACGCAGCACTGGCCACCCCATGGCCTTGCGGTCATATAAACCCAGGGCGAGGACTGCCACTGCCTACAACTGTATTAATGCATGGGGTCAAAGCTGTCGCTGGACTGTAACACAAATTGGCCTCAATCGTTGGCAGAGCAAGCGCCAGAGCGATAGCGAGGAAGACAGAGGGCAACAGAGCAATTATGAAACAGAAAGAGAGGGAATGAGCAACGACAGTCCAGCGGGGCTAAACCCCAATGCTTTATCACACCTGCAGCATTGGCTGTGGACGGTGGTAATCCTCAAGGGGCCAGCAAAAGTCGTCTTTTTTCATCATCCAAGTGTGTGCAACCTGGTTTCACCCAAGTCATCCCTCTCCATCAGCGAGCACCTTGGTGTGATGTCTCACTGAAACCGCAGACTTCTGTGAGGGGCAGGCTGCTGCACCAAGGGTCCAGTCGCTCATATAAAAACACACAGTGAAATACACTGTCGCTCATATAAAAACACATATGAAACACACTGTTACTAATATGTGACGCCACGTGCACATGCGTGCTGAGACACACATACAGGGTGTATGTATGCATGGGCCCGAAGCTACACCTCCACCAGCAGGCGGAGCGGCAAGGAGTGCCCCGGGCCGTTTTCAAGTGATCGGTGACACGACACCAGGCCAGTGGTGGTGCTGTCCCAAAACCAAACCAGGGATTACAGCTTAATTTAGGGTTCGGTATCAGGGCCCGCCCGTCTAGCAGTCCTCATTGGTATGACACCCTGGCCATTGCCTTTTGGTAACAGTGCCTTCGGCACACACACATACACACACTCGCGCGCACACACACGCACACACACAGCCCACTCACACAGCAAACATCCCAACAGCCATATCACTTCTAGCCAATGGTCGCCAAAGACAGACCACTGACCCATGGGTGGCAATGCTGCCATCCTCCCTGGCCACATCAGGGCCGCACAGGTCCTAGAATACTGTAATGGCCGTGGCCGTAACACTTGTGTGTGCACGGCCACGTGTGTGCATAAGCATGGTGCGGAACAGGAAAATGGAGGAGAGCAAGCATGCGCACACATCATGGCTATTGAGGTAGCACTTCATCCCTTGTCCTCCACTCAGCCACCGTTGGGGGTACACCCAATCCAAAGCAAACCCGACCGTAACCACAAAAAATGGAGATGAAGAGGGCATGAACTCGGAAACCGTGATTGACACGTGATGGCAAATGGTGTCGGATTACACCAATTTGCAACAGGCTGCACACCATGTACCAGCACCAAGCCATAGCCTGAGTGCAAATACTTTTTGAGCTACCCTGTGGGGGGTTTACGCTGCCGAGCACCACAACACCCCCACATTCGGAGCCACGCTGAAAACCACACACACAAAGCACCAATTACAGTGACAGCTGCATTCAACCACCGCACGCTGCGGTGGTCAGTCCTGCAACCAAATGGATGGCACAGGTCAGAAAAAGTGACACTGGCGCATGCACTTGCGGTAGCAGATCCCAGACACTGATCCTCGGCACTGACGCTTACAGGCCAGAACGCAGATGGGGTCATCAAAGAGGGGCCTCATGGCCCGCAGGTCCGACGTCGCCATCTGCAGGTTGAATGCATCACCAGACTGCCACGTGAACGAGAACCGAGCAAGGGTTTGGTGCAATGCAAGTGGCAGCAAAGTGGAGAGCAGGGGTTGGGTACCAGGGCAAGGGGCAGATGAAGGGTTGGGGCCAGGGCACGGGAATGCTGCAGGGAGCAGAGGAGCAGAGCAACAGCTGGGGACCATGCGAACAAGGGGGAGGTGCCATACGACTGGGAAACAGGCACGGGGCACAGCAAGGTGTGTGTACCACGCTATGGGCAAAGCAAGAGTTCAGCGCCATTTAGGGGCCAGAGTGCCGTGTCTGTTGTTGGGTTAGTAGCGCTCCTCCCCACGGCACAGTTTTTCTTCTGATCGGCATTGGCTGGGACTCAGGGAGGCCCAACCCACTTTGTTTTCCGGATTGGGTAATTTCAAATGTGTTTTCAAGGTATTTTGGGCCTCTTGAAGTGGGTTTGGGTGAAAAGATCTTTGGTGAACGTGTGCATCAGCAGTGACATCAAGGGCTACCAATCGGGGTATGGGTGGGACTTACGGATTAAGGATGCCCACCCCAACTTTTGAGGTGGACAGGGGGGACAGGGGGGATGGTATTTGCATCGCCAGTGACATCATGGTGACACATTCACCAAAAAATGGCCTTTTCTCGGGGTCCAGTGAGCGTTACTTTGTGCTTTTTGTGGTGATGGTGTCAGTGCTGACACCACACCCTATTTTTTGAGGCTTGTAATGGTGTACCATCTACAGGCAGCGCCCAAAATTACTCACAGTTGGTTTGCGGTGACAACCACCCCAGAAAATGGGGATAACTAAAACCCACTCAATCCCCACCCTCATCGCCATGCAACCACAGGTGCAGTTATGTCGCATCGTCATGTTCATCCTGAAAGAACGCAAGGTGAGACATCCGACGTTACCTGGCGGGTGACAACAACTGAAAATGGGGATCTCCAAAGAATCGGGGACGACTTTGGGAAAAGCACCTGTTGCTCATTCTCTCTTTGCCCCAAAATGGCATACTTTCCGGGGTGTCTGGTTGGTAAAACCTGGCGTGCAAATACTAGCAGTGGCATTCCAAGGGGTGAGGAACCGGTTTCTGCACGTCACAATTACACAGTCACGGCTTGGCATGGGTCAAAGAAGCTAAAACTGCCTCGCAGACATTTGTTGGACCCCCGCCCCCCTCGCGATCCACAATCACACCTGGCACTCCTTTTGGACAGGGCTTGGACCAAATCCGGCATCACCCATTTGACCCCCGACCCTCCTCGCAATTTGCTGCCGACAAAATTAGCCCTGACACTCGGGGCTGCCTCAGTCCCCCAAGCCCTTGCCCTTGAGGGTACGTTTGCCCGGCGCGTGCCCGGCGCGCCCAACATCCAAATGACTGTTCCGACCGTCTATTACAATGCTTTACCCCCAAACATCACTCGCTCCTCTAGCCCAGGAACCCTAAGCACAAGCACATTGTATGACTGTTGGCAAAAAAAATAAGTGCCCATGTTTTCGCCCAACAAATGGGACGATCACATGCACCCTACCGTTGTAGGCCCCATCATGGCCACCCACCTCAAAATCAAAGAATCCCCCTCTTGTGCGTGACGGACCAATCAAGTGGCCACACCGAAGAGTGGGGGTCCTTAATCCCAACTCCAAACCACACCAACGCGTGGGAAAACTTTGCCCGGCGCGTGCCCGGCGCGCTAATGTACTCTCCTTGACCCAAGTGCTCCAGCGAGAACCCTAGCCAGAGCTCCATCTCTGGCCCTGGCCCCAGCACTGGCCCGATTCCTTGCTCAAACCTGAGTCAGCCTGTCGTAGCACCCAAGGTCAGACATGCAACTTTTAATGCAGCTGAGATGCCCTCGGCAGATCCCCCTGCAGTGCCGCCAGCACCAGACGTTCTGGGGGAACACTGATCGCTCCGGAATATAGCCCTGCCAAACGAAACGCAGATCTTCCTTGATTAGGCATACAGCCAGGGGGCAGGCCGAGGCATCATTGTGGACGAGCACTTCACATGTATTAGGGCGGCACCGGAGAGAAAGCTTTGTGGATGGTGGTGCAATGGTTTTTGGGGAGGTGTTCTGTGAGGAGCTACCTTGAGGGAATCAGGGGATTGTTCGTTTTTGCAATTATTTTATCATCAAAGTAGATGGAAGCGTATCCATTGCACCCTGATCCTGCCATACCCACTCAAGCACATTCCCCTCGAGTCTTGCCCCTTGGATTGGATGTGAGGTGTGCGTGTGTGTGCGTGTGTGTCAGTGGGTGTACGCGCGAGCCAAATGCCACATACCCCACTGCGGGCACTGTTTGTCGAATCACTCAGTTCGCTCGCGTCCTCGTCGAATAGAATGTTGCCTTTGCCCATGTCTCCCATTGCCTCGAAAACATGTTGCTCATGGAGCAGGGTTGCCGTTTTCAGGTCCATTGCCCTGCCGCTCCTAGTTCGGCTGGGGTCAGGCAGCTTCCCTGGCCTTCCTTCGTGCCAAACATGCCAAATGCCCCACAACAGGGAATAGTTGTCGAATCCAGTCCTTCTGGTTCATACCTGTGGCAGCCCTCGATTGCCTGTGACAGCCTGCCATGGCAGTCCGTGGAGTGTTTGCCTTTACACGAGTGGAATGTTCTCATGGTTGGCTTCACAACACGTCCTACTGTTCCCGTCATACCTTCTTCATTGTAAAAGCCCCCACACCGGCGGATTGGTGGCAGGTGAGGAGTAGGGGATATGGGGGAGGAGCAGCGAGATACACACCACACATAGCCCACTCCAGGGCACGCCTCCCCCTTGACCCACCCATCTACCCCCCACCCCCCTTGCAATCTCCCCCCTTTTGTCAGGCCCGTTTCACCCCAGGGGGGGGGCAGTCATGATGTGACGGTCCCCCCCCCCCCCAAGGGGGGAGGGATCACACCACAAATCTGTACCATAGTATCACAGTGTAAATCAGCTTCGGCGCCTTTGGCGCCTTGTAAAAATTTTCTTTGGCGCCTTTGGCGCCTAGTATTTCCTATGCTTTCTGGGTCAAGTGACCGTTCCCCCCCAGAAGGGGGGGGGGGGGGGTTGCAAAGGGGGGGGGGAGATTGCAAGGGGGTGGGGTACCTCCAACACACCCCCACCAAATCTGCAGACGGCAAGGGGCTGCAGGACTGAGTTTACAACAGCCGCTCACCAATGGATATCTGGTTCCCAGGACACTGGAGGTAGTGAACTCCTAGGACACGTGTATGGGGTATCTTCGTTGTTCCTAACAAATGAAAGGAGGTGAGCGAATAAGTGACAGGCATCTAATTGACGGGGTTTGTGACACACATCTCGAAATATAATGGGCTGGAGAAACATCTTGGGCCACCTCAGGGCCCTGAGGTGGTGGTGGGGGTGTTCCAATAAGGGTAGAAAGAAATCCACTGAAAACTTCCGGTATAACGCTCTTGTTCGCGTTTGTGGATGGCCGATGGTGTACGCGAGACAGCATCTCGGCTGTCTGCTGTGCATCGAGTCTTACCTCAGGGCTCAGTAGGCGCGGGAGGGGGATTCCGTGCTTCCATATATTCAGGCACCTCCTGTTGTGGCAGCCTATTGTCCTTGGTGTGTGACCTCGTGGGATGGAAGCTTAGGTAAGAGTAGAGGGTGGGTGAGGAAGACAAACCTCAACGCCGTCCGCGTCCATGGCCATACACCTCCGGGGCAGCAACAACCAGAACAGAAGCACAACCAGCCAAAGGCGAGTCATGGTTTGGTCTGTATGATGGAGAAATAGGATCGGCTGTGTGTGCCTCATCTGGCAAAAGAGTGAGCAGCAAAAGGCCCTTTGGACCAGACTTGCCACTACCGTCTGCCAAGCAAGGCACAAGCAAGCCTTACCAAACATGCAGATTCATCCAGAAACCCTCGTGTTTAGTGGCTGCCAGTCCTATGGTTAGTACCCTGCGTGTATGCTTGTGCATGCTTACTCGCTCTGGCTACGCACGGTTGTGCACACTTGACTGTGGAAGCCACACACACTTGTGCATGGTTCAAATGGGGTGGTGCAACATATACAAGGAGACGGCCCTTTGAATCCCGGAAAGTTTGGAGAGGTTTTTCCTCTAAAGAAAATTTGGTTCGCTGTTGTTCAAACAAACATCATCATCATCCGATGCGACCGGCACCGAAGCGGCTTTCTGGGCAAAACAAAACTGTGCACAGTTGCGCACAGTTGGACAAACGGAGGCTGCATGGTTACACACGCGTACAGTCCATTACCCTGCACGGTTACACACTGTTAGGCTAAATCCTTGCGTACGGTTGTAACCACAGGACCAGTGGATACTACTACATACACTACATTTGGTGCCGAATTGAATAGGCTCAAATTAAATACGTTCCCTACGCCTGCTGTAGCTTGGCCATAGAACAGTATCCTCCAGAATCATCACTCTGGCTTAACACAGATTTAAGTTGTAGTACCGATGCCAGACACAGAGGAAAGGAGAAGGGGACAGAAGGAGGGTAATCAAAACGGGTCTTGTAGGGTCTCAAGATCTCCTTCTGACCTGACTTGGGGGGGGCTTCTGACGGCGCCTTGCTGGACAACTTGGACAATTTGTGTCCCGGCTTTGCCATGTTTAGACGTGCAGTAATGTTGTGGATGCCAGAGTGATTCTGTAGGGTAGCGACCATCGTTGTTCCATGGCCTGCTGCAGCTTGGCCATAGATCGACGACGGTCGTCAGCCCCCGGAATCACTCGGAGAAGACTCTCAGTGCATTGTCCAGCAAGGCGCAAAGCGCCGTCAGGCGTCCCCACAAATGTTCACAAATGTTAGCAACCCACCGGTAGGCACGGTCAGGAATCACGATGAATTTCAGCAAGGCGCCGTTAGGCGCCGGCATGGCTTACACCAGGTCTCTTGATTACCCTCCTGGTGTCACTAATGTCCGTGCTGTACTCTGGTCCCCAGCCCTGCATCTGTGCCGCCCCTTGTCTTGTCACTCACACCCGTACGAAACTGAGAACTCTCATCATTGCCAGAGACGTCCGCTCCACAGACGTTGGGCCCCTCAAATCCCCTGCCCAGTGATCTGGGGATGGCATTTCCTGTCGTCTTAATGCCTCCCACTCTGGTTGCGCACATGGCCGAGCATTGCTGCGGTGTTCCTAACGCCCCTTCTCAGCTAAGGAGTCCACTTGCTGATTGCCAGGCACCCTGAAGTGCGATGGTACCCAACACAGTTGAACTGCCTCAACCCCGCCTCCCTCTCTAGGAGTATGGCCTCCCACAGATCTCTGTGCCCCACCTCCCCGCACGCTGTCCTCCACCCATGGCGCCTCCACTTTGGAGACCATTCCATCAGTCCCATTTTAACATACTCTGAATACAGCACTACGACCAGGCTCTCTCCTGGTAGTACAACACCCCCCGCAGCTCAGCCCTACTCACACTCTGTTGCTCACTGATCGGTACATGTGCAAAATGGTATGCTGCGGCTACCCCTGCACCCAAATACCAAACCCTGCTTGCATCCACGATTTCACTCGCTTTGTGGACCCATGTGCATACATGACCACTCATCCCTTCTATGACAGTGTATCCAACTCCTGGACCAACTTATCTCGTTACGCACAATTCTCCTCCTTCGGCTGGTCGTTTTACTTCGACTGCCCCACCCAGGCTGTGGTGGGCACACCTGGTGCCGTTATAAAGAGCGCCTTGTGCAAGAACGACCCGTGTAACTGTTGCAGCAGGTGGTGCAAATTCGGCCTTCTGCAGGACATGTTCAGCTTCTTGTGCCACGACTCCGACCCACCACCACTTTGCAATAAAATCATTGAGTGAGGGTGACTGTTTCTGGTACTTTACTGCACACTTTAATACCCATTGCGCTCGCAGACCCGCCCATAACACCAACAATAACCTGCTGGGTTCAAATGCCTAACCTCTGTGGTACACTGGGCTGAAGCCCCACCGCACCGTATTAAACATAAAGGGCGAGAAAAAACAGCGCCGCAATACATGTGTGTGAGCATAATTTACCCCCGCCTGCTGCAGGTTGGACAGGGCGGGGGGTACCACTGACCACTCAGAGCGCTGCGCGGAGGTTGACACCACAGTTGGTGATCGTACAAAAAGACAGCTATATCTTGCCAATGCAAACCTTGTGAGGGGGAAAGTCATAGTAGAAGAACATTATGGGGAAGTTCTTGCACTGCGTGGGCACTGCGTGCATACTGCGCACGCAGAGGCTGGGGTACTCACCCAAGTAATACGGTTGGTGGTGACTGTATTATTTCCTCGGAATCGATTTCAGAAAAATGAACAATCCAAAAATACCCTAGTGACCTAGATTAAAGTCAATATGTTAATTTTTAAT
This sequence comes from Eutreptiella sp. 'Long Island Sound 2002', assembly GCA_964036045.1. Taxonomy (NCBI): domain Eukaryota; phylum Euglenozoa; class Euglenophyceae; order Eutreptiales; family Eutreptiaceae; genus Eutreptiella; species Eutreptiella sp. 'Long Island Sound 2002'. The sequence continues at coordinate 79,303,078 of OZ038385.1, forward strand.
TTTTAATATATGAAGGCGTTAATATATTAATCTCGCAAATATTAAGAGGTTAAAGTCAAATTTTTGCGATCGGGCCATTTGTAACCATTTTTCCATGCACATATGCGGACCTACAAGGGGTGTTACGTGGTATATTGTTGCACAACGGTATAGTAGAGAGGTTCCAATGTTGTGTTGGTGGGTGTCTTGGACACCCCCCCTCCGGTTGCCCGCATTCCCCCCCACTCCACACCACCATGTTCCCTTGTATAGCCCTTGTTATGCCTTTCTCTCGGGACACCCTTACCGAGCTTAACATGACGCTCGTGCGTTTGAGCGGGGCCAAGAGTTTGCGGGACCCTTTGGTCTCCCAACTCCTTGGTGAGTGGGTGGCCTCATCCCCTTTGGCCCGGGCCCGATGGTCCGATGCCATGGAGTTTGGGTACCCCTCCCTTATTCGTACTAAGCAAGTGGAGGCGGTGAAGCAATATGCCTCCCACCTTTTCCCGGCCCCGGACCTCATCGGCCTCCTCATGGACTTGAACGTCCCCAAACTCGGCTTCCGGCACGTGTCGGAGTACATGAGCCGTCGGGGGTCGGCCTACTCGGCCGCAACGGGCCTCCCGTTCCCCCGCCCCATCCCCACTCGGGATACGTTCATGGACACGTGGAAGGAGTTGGTCACCCCCCTTGACCTACGACCACCCGTGTCCGTCCCCGATCCCCCCGCGAGTGGGCGCTCTTGGCCGCTACCCTCATGGGCCCGGTACGTCCAATCACGCCCATCGCTAGTGGAGACCATCGATTGGACAAGGCCCCTCACCTTCATTGTGCGTGGGGATGCGTACCCGTGCGCCGGTGGTAGTTGGACCCAACTCTCTATTGGGCTCCTCAACCACGGCGCACGGGGCCGCACACCCGCGTACTTGTGGGTGATAGGGATGGCCGTATGCGGGGACAAGGACATGGCGGCACTTGCAACGATATGGGCCGACAACTTGAAGGTTTGTGGCCCATTCGTTGTTTGTTAATTTTTGCATTTTTGCGTTAATTTCTCGAGATTAATTTCTTGTTTTCGGTTAATATTAACGCCGACTGAAAAATTAACTTAATATTAATCTCGAGAAATTAATGTAAATATTAATCCATGTCCTTTTTGTAGGTATTGCAGTCCATACAAGACTGCGAGAAGTTTCATTGGGTGTCGCGGTGGGTGCCAAGCAGGTTGGTCATCGGGGGAGACCAACCGTTCGTGCGGCGCCTTATCGGTGTGTCCACCTCGCCCTTGGTGGGCTCAATTTACAATATGGGGGTGTGGGACAAGGTTGCGGCGGCATGGGTCAACGTGGCGACCCGGCGCACCTTGGACCGTGAGGAGGCGGCCCGCCGCCGCTACAAGGAGACCGGCCGTAGCTTGGAGAATGGGGGATGCATAGGGGATCCACACATTGTGGTTGACCGGTGCATGGTTTTCCTATGCATCCTCCATTGTTGCATGGCCATTGGCCGGCTCCAAGTAGCGTTCATCGAGACACGCCTTGCGGACCTCCCCAAGGAGAACACCAACGCCGTGCAACGGGTCCTCTACCGGGCCCGCACGGGTGTGAAGTTGGGTGCGACGGGGGCACCCGACGGGGAGGAGGCCCGTGCGTTGTTCCTCGCGTGGGAGGAACTTGGTCTGTTGTTGGACTACGTCCCGGAGGATGGTGAATGGCAAGCCGTCGTGGCCATGCGTGACCTCCTCCGGGAATTGTACACGGACAAGCCGCCCCCCGGGGACCTACGTGCGGCCGAGGTGGCACGCGCCTACCGTGCACATTGTTGCAAGGAGGCGTGTCAACCAAACTACCTCCTCTATTTGGAGGAGGATGTCACCGAGGCCGTGGCCAATGCACACCGCTTGGGGGTCGGGTTGGGTGCCGTGTGCGCGGATGTCGTTGAGAGCCTCAACGCCATCCTTAAGCGCGCATACAATGACCACTCGGGCCGGGGGGGGGGGGGGATGCCGGGGGCAACCCAAGTAGAACGGGAGGGGGAGGTAGTTTCCCAAGTGTGGGAGTGGTGGTTTTTAAAATTTGACCTTCCGCTACGCAATTACGGGACCCCCCATACCGCCCCATGCACCATGGCCAAACTCATGGCCACCCATAGCCCCCCGCCCTCCACCCTTGCTTCCCCACCACTAGCTTTGTTTTCTCCTTGCCATGGACGCCTCGGCCATGCAAAAGATGTTGGCCGACATGCTCAAAGCGAACAACGAAGCCCTGGTGTGCTTTGCTTGTGCATGCTTGCTTGCGTATAACAATTAATATTTCCGTCGCTCCGTTTAATATTTCGAGATTAATATTAATAGGCGCGGTCATTAATATTTAATATATCAATTAATTTTTCGCTAGATAATATTAATTTCAAGAAATTAAGTCGGGGGCACAAAAATTAATTTTTTTTTTCATCCTCTCGCTCTCTTAGATGCAACAAGTGGAGCAACGACTAGTTGCGGCTCAACCAGCAGCAGCAGCAGCTCCAGCACCAGCACAAGCACCAGCACAAGCACCTCCTCCTCCTCCCGCCGCCCATCCGCCAACCGAGGAGTCAAGCGAAGACTCCTCGGATAGGCGGCGGAGGGAGAAGAAGGAGAAGAAGAAGAAAAAGAAGGAGAAAGGGGAGAGGCCAGGGGCAGGGGGGGGGTAGAGGCCAGCCTGGGGGGGGGGGGGGGGTTAAGGCCGAGGGGGAGGGGGAAGTGGTGGTGGACGAGGGGGACGGGGACGGGGAAGTTCAGGAGGTTGACCCCCCCCCAATGACCCCCCCCCCCTCCCCCAGTGGCTTCTCAAAGCCCTGGGCCCCCAATCGGCCACCGCCAGAAAGGCGGGGCCGATCCCCTGGTCAGCCCAGGCGCAGCAGGAGGGGTGCGCCGGGGATCAACCCGTTTTTTCCTCCCCCCCCGATAGCCACATGACGGTCATGTGGATTTTTCGGCGGTTGATCCGGTGCTTGATCCGCCGGAACGAGGGGAAACACGGGGGGACCTGGGGTAAGGATGCCTCCAGGGGGGGGGTCTGGGTCTGGAAACCCCACCCTGGTGCCCCCCTTGCCCCCATGCCGGAGGCAATCAGCGTGGGCGCCCTGCTGAATTTGCTTTACGACCCGCGCGGCGTCCGTTTCGGGACACCGCATTGGCTGGTGCTGCTGCAGCACTAAGCCCAGCTGGGCTGGGTGCGGCAGTGGCGCCAGAGCAAGGCGGTGGCCTTCGGGGTGGACTGGGCCACTGTGCTG